>CXYZ01012692.1:4725706-4739849 GCA_900006705.1 Sonneratia caseolaris
TTCAGGGGAAAAAATCGAGTTATACAAAAAAGGGGAAATAGCTTTTGCCTTTTTTTTCTTTTGTAAAAACGTAATGAAATAGAAGAATGATTGCATGAATTAATAAAAAAATTATAATTTAATTTTTATTACGAGATTTATTTATTTATTTTAATTTTACTATTTCTCTATTCTTTTTTATGCGTGTATATATATATATATATATATATGTTAAGGGTAATCAGAAAAAAAAAAGCATCAAAGGTGTTAAACATCCCTCACACTGAAATTTGTCTTTCATGACGCGCGCCTTTCTCAAAATTACATAATTCCAACGGGTTGTCATTGCTCAAGTTGGTCGACTGAGACCAGTAAGTAGACAGCATCACTTGGCTCTTCAAGTTGTGCTGATGATTTTGGTTAAACGATGATGCCCAGCGTTCTCTAGCGGTTCGAGTGGATAGTCAGAAAATCTTCAGCGTCATGCAAGTGCAATTATGCCCTTTGACTCTTTTTTCCTTTGCTAAACATGTGAAATCAGCATCTTGGGTGACCAGCTTTCAGCTGTCTGCGCTTCATTCGAAACAGTAGACAGCCATGAAACTGATTCGGATGCCTGTGATAGCTATTGTCACCGATACTCTTTATCTTTCCAACTGATCATTCTGTTAACATTTCAATAACCGAACTCAAAATGCAATTTGCAGATCAGATAGCTTAGTTAGCTAAGGCACTGCCCGACAGAGCATTTCTCGAGATTTTACATATTGAATGCCTGTAGCTGTTGCTAATCCAATTCTCTGGCCATCACCAATTTGTCAATGAATTGATAATTTCAAATACACAAACAATTACGGGTCGAGGGAACTATGGAAAATTACACAGAAGAAAGAAAGAAAGAAAGCAAGATAACAAGGACCAGCAACATCAAGAGTAACTCTATACTAAGATCACAGCCACTATATAAAGATAATGATACCTTAGGATCATGCAAACTTAGGATTTCGCCGGAAACATATTGAAACCTTTCTCAGATTCATCTAATAACTACTGCAGTGTAAAAAACTCAAGATCAGTAGAGGCTGTACCCGAACAACGGGCTAATTAGGATGGCAAACCCAAGCCCAATTGCCACAAGTGATGAAGCCCAAGTGAGCTTCTCGGTAATTCTAGGCACCCTGTCCTTCAATGCCTCACTGCACGAGCCTATGAACACAGTGTAACTCCCCATAGCAACAACTGTTCCAACCAAGAACATGACCAGGAAAGCAGCTCCTGCCAATCTGGAAGGCAGGGCTAGGGCAGGTAAGACCATCATGAGTGCATCGGGCTGCAAGCCATGGACAATCCCAGTGGCAAAAGTTGCAAACCCAATCTTCTTCTTCTTCTTCTTATTTTGACCACTCATTGCTGCCGGGATCACCATGGTTTCATAGGTGCTAACACCATATTCCCCATTCTCCAACGCAACACAGGGGGTTGGGACTTCATACACTTCCCGAATTCCCATTGCTCCAATCAAAAGGAGTGTTAACCCCACAACCCTGGTCCCCCATGTCCGGATCACCTCAATGTGGAGTCGGTCCTTGAGCAGAAGAAACAAAAGACCAAAGATCACCTGTCCAGCATCATGTCCACATCCCCAAAGGGCTCCAACAGCAGCACTCTCCACTTTGGTCCGCCCAATTGAGAGAGGTGCCAGGGCGGCTAGGTGATCAGGCCCTGAAAGTGTGTGCAGGCAGCCTGCAAAGAAGCCAGTCCAAGCACTGCTAAGGAGCTCAGTGCGGAGAAGACTCCTCCCAACTACTGCAGCAGTGGCAGGCCCACCAGTCTTTGCTGCATTCTGGATGGTTGCAAAGGCCGGTGATGCAAACATTGGGTGGATTAATGCCAAACTGAGTGCAGACAGTAGCACCAATGTCCCAGAGGAGATTGCCTGAGACATATTCATGGTTAGCACTTGTAAGTTCCATAATGGGAATAAAAACACAATGCCTGAAATATAAACATACTTTACCTAGACATGGACAAGTAAAGTGACACTCAAGATGTGCTAGATCATAGGAAGAACAAATCTGAGCTACAATACATAAATATTCAAGATAGAGAAGACTCATGGCAATTTATGATGTCGATGTTCATTCACAGAGATTGCAAGTAAAACCGCATTTTTGGATATCTCTGTCTTTTAATATTGATTCTATAGGTAGCATTATGAGGAAGGACCGTATCACAGTGCATAGCATAAATATTCACGTCTATGGATGATTAAGAATGACAAATAAAAGATTCAAAGGCAGCAAACTCAACTTCATTGTTCAGCAAGGAGCAGAGTTTGATGAATAGATTAAATCTATATCCATGCCAACATAGAGAGATTCCGCTTCCTTCTTCCCTCTCAAATTAATTCTTTGTCAAACAGAGGGCTGGCAAGGATGAAACATCCAGAAATGCTCACAGATGGATCATCCAGCAGTCCAACAGCTTGTCAATTACATGTTCTGGTTTATTTGACTTCATGCTCATTTCAGTAAGAATCTAATGTTACCTGATTGAGCTAATGACTCCATATTCTTCACTCATCCATCGAGTGAAGGTTGAAAATCCGTCTACTGCAGTTCTAAGTCCAATAGTTGCACGAATTTTCGACCTACCTCGATAACATTCAGAGCTATTTCAAGTGTCTTAACTATTGAACAAATCTACATTTCATAAGAATCCATAGATTATGGTCCAGTTGCTTGGAATTCATCCGATATGCGGACTATGGAGAAACTATTAGTGCTAAAACCGATGGCGTGAAAAGTAATTGGCTTCGAAAAGTTTGAACATGCTTAGAGCAGCCCCAAGATTTGAATGGAACCAAAAAGGAAAATCAATTTTGAGATGAACAAAATTCAATACCTGGAGCTTCCGGGAATCTCCGGTTGCATTTTGTCTGAGAAATCGGGACGTGGGTACCGATCCAAGGGGCGAGTCAACGCGGCGAGTCCATAAAGGAGGCGGCTTGTCCATAGATGACGGGTGCCCAGAAGGCGCAGACTCATGGCTGCAGGACACGAAGCCGACCCGCCTCGACTCAGTCCGAGCTGAGACCAATTTGGGAGGGTCATCGCGGCCGAAACGGGAGGGGAAGGGATAGCGGGGTTGCCTTTGAACACGGGATGGGAGCAAAGAAATAGGAGGAGGAGACGATAGAAGCCTCTCCATTGGCCACTCTCTCTCTCTCTCTCTCTATGCTGTCCGGTGGACTGGTCGGAACTGAAAGGCTAAGGGAGAATCTTTCCTTCGCCGGGGAGGGGGAGGAGGAAGGAGGAAGGAGAAGATGGTCAGAGAGAGCCTTTAGAGGATAAAGTCTCCGTTCTTCTCTCTCTGAAAAAGTCGAACAAGAAATTCCGGGAAAACAGATCCTTAACTACTGCTAATTAAGAGATCAATTAGTGTGTGTTTAACATAAGACACATTGATTAGTCAACACTTACTTTCTACTTATTAAACCCACGAGACGAAGGGGCTTCGTTGAGTTGGCATCGTCCAGTCGACTCGCCATGAAACCCGTATCATAAAAGCTTAACCGAACGCTGACTTAGCCACTCCTAACTTGTCCTGTCGATCTTCGCCCGACTCGGACCTGGTGTGAATGTGACTTGTTGAACAGGTTTTCAAGGCCACGAAAAACGGCAGAGTCGGTGAGGGGTTGGCGGGGTGGCGAGGAGGAATGGGCCCCAGAGTGGGCAGCAACCTTGTTGGACTTTTGTCCACCTTGTGATCCACAAATCCAAAAAATTTCTGATAAATTTAGATTTAATCTTGAATGATAAACGGTATTTAATGAATCCCTTTGATTGGTAATATTTAAATAGGATATTTTGTTTAAACAAATCACGTAAATTACATCCGAGTTTAACCTTATTTTTTATATTTAATAAATAATTTATTGTAATTTTCCTTTTAATTATATATATCGATAATATCTAATACCGTAATAACTAATTAATCAATCAATCAATATATTATATAATTTAAATTTACCATTAATTGCCAAATGTCACTTTCGAATTCCAAATTTTACATATTATATATATATTTTTTCAGAATAGTTTCCAGGTTGAAATTGAAGTGCAGGCCTATGCCGTTGCCACGTCACTCGGCGTAGGTGAGACGTGCAGGGTCATGCCAGCCGCAAGCCGGCGTGTGGAACCCAGGAACCTGCCCGTGCCTGCCACTAGCCCATACGCTACTGTTCATGGGCCTGTGTCACTTTGGGCCCATCTGCCCGTCGCTCCCTACTTGTCGGGAACGGATAATGTGGGCTTTTATATGAGCTAGGCCCGGCCCATCATCCACTAGGCCCACCTTCTTCCACGCCCTGTTCAGGCACGGGTCTGGTTTCAGTTGGGCTCTGCTCTTGTCTAATGGTCAGGATGATGGTGTTCGAATTTGGATTCGTTGAGCTTAGTGGGGATGATCATGACAATTGCGAATGTGTACATATCTAATTATATATGCACAGTGAGGGAACAAAACTCTTAACAAATTTCAAGAGATTGGAAATTACAATCAATCAAGAAAAAAAGGCCAAGCGCGAAAATTTTGAAAAATTTTGGGATCAAAATATAATTTTTTTTGGGTAGTATCCATTAATTTTCCTTAAAAGCATGGTAATGTAATAATATCTCAAAAAAAATAGATGGGGGGATGAAATTATTGCCACCTGGCAAATTCTGGCCGCAAGATGCAGGATAAAGCGCCACGCTCACGTGGCATCCCCTCGTGAAACCACCTCACCTCCTATCTTGAGCCCAACATGAGGCCCAGATTCGCCTACACTGCACTCCCCCCTCGCCAGTCACACGCTCCAGATAAGTGCCCCGCCACCGGTCGTCAACGAAATCCCCCAAATCACCGCAAGCGCACGATCAACGGCTATGATCAGCGAAGGACCACCGTAAATCCCGCTCATCGCAGCACAGGATCGAGGAGAAGTATAAAAGAAGAGGAGTTCGACTTCGGAAAGGCTACTTATCCAGAGCGCCAGGCAGTGAGCGAGCGTGGACTGTGGGTTGGCAGCTGAGATGGCCAAGCCTGTGTCGATCGAGGTGTGGAATCCCAATGGGAAATACAGAGTCGTGAGCACGAAGTCCATGCCGGGGACTCGCTGGATCAATCTCTTGATCGAACAGGACTGTCGTGTCGAGGTAGCAGGGACATGAATTCTCCCTGTCTCTCTTTTCTCGGCCCTTTTCCTTCTGAAAGTTGAGTGGGTGATTAATTATAGTTGAATAAATTCTACCGCGGGGGTCAACGTTGGCCTTGTCATTTTAAGATGTTAAACTTAGTTGTAAGTATCTATGCATTTGATATGGTGCTGCTGGTATGTGATCGATTTCTTTGAAGGTATGGAACAGAGATAGTGAATCTGATCATGTGAGTAGAGCTTACGTATAAGATTATCGATACTCACCCACACATATGCTTCCACGTGGAGGGACATTTATGAATCCATCCCAGGAAAATAAATTTGTTGATTTACTATAAAAACAAGAACAGTATTGGATTGATGGATGTCGTCTGGATTGATCTTATGAGTTCTGAACAGTTGTTTTTGTGTTCCAGATATGCACGCAGAAGAAAACTATACTATCTGTTGAGGACATCCTCGCGCTGATTGGAGACAAGTGTGATGGAGTCATTGGACAGGTATGTGAACCATGTTGACACCCAACCAACTTAGAATGAAAATTCAGTTGTAAAAACTATCTGAGGAAATTTTCTTGTCGGACGATCTCTTTCATTCAAACTTTGAACTGGGTTTTCATTTTTGGATCGAGTTTTGCAGTTGACAGAAGACTGGGGGGAGACTTTATTCTCGGCACTGAGCAGGGCAGGCGGGAAAGCTTTCAGTAACATGGCTGTTGGGTACAACAATGTGGATGTCAATGCTGCCAACAAGTATGGTGTTGCTGTTGGAAATACTCCTGTAAGTGTCTCCTTATCTCACTTCTTAGACTAATGCCTCTCACCAGTATTTTCCAGGAATTCATTGAGTGACAATTCAATGTAATTTCAACGTGAAGGAGAACAATCAGATTCGTAATCTTTTAGACTTGTCATTTCCAGGATTTTCCTAACAGTGCTTGGATTCTTGTCTTCTTACATGATATCAATAAGAAAAAATAAAAAGATGAATGAATTTCAAGACTCCCTTTTGAATTCAGCATAATGTTTGAGAGTTGCATACCAAGTGAATTGGAGTTCGTTTTTCTGTTATCTATTCGCTACCATATCTCCCTAAAAATTGCCATTGGAGTCAAATGAGTTTGCACTGATCTTTTCATGGTTTATTTAGGGTGTACTGACAGAGACAACTGCAGAGCTAGCAGCTGCACTCTCTGTATCAGCTGCTAGAAGAATTGTTGAGGCAGATGAGTTCATGAGGGCAGGTTTATATGATGGATGGCTTCCTCATCTGTATGATCATCAAATCAACGCTCTCAACTCTGTGCTTTAGGAGAGACTTACTCTCTACTCATTTGTCTTGAAGCACTACACAATGTGGTCATATGTTGTGCAGGTTTGTTGGTAATCTGCTGAAAGGACAGACAGTCGGGGTTATTGGAGCTGGTCGTATTGGGTCTGCATATGCAAGAATGATGGTAATGGTCCAAATCTTGTTCATCTCAATCTGGTCCACAGAACATTATCCTGAGTTGAGTCAAAACATACACAGGCTAATTGATCAATGGTTGTGATTTATCCTGTCTGGAAAGAGTCTTTTCTCGGGTCTCATCTTTTCTGCTCCTCATAAATGCATGATTATCACTGATAAAGAGGCTTTTTTTTTCTCTCCACTTTATTTTTAATGTGCATAATTGCCGTAACAGGTTGAAGGATTCAAGATGAACCTTATGTACTTCGATCTTTACCAAGCAACCCGTCTTGAAAAGTTTGTGACAGGCACGTAATGTAGCCAAACCACTGTTGAAAATAAAAGCTAACAGTTGGTATTTGATATTACTGATGTTACATTCTTGCAGCTTATGGTGAGTTCCTCAAAGCCAACGGTGAACAGCCAGTTACATGGAAACGAGCAGGTTCAATGGATGAAGTGCTCCGAGAAGCAGATGTGGTGGGTACCTGATCCATTGATCCCACTTTCAGGGTTCTCTTTTTCTTCCCCACTTTTTGAAAAAAAGTTTAGACTTTGTCATCTTGAAAACAAGAGAAATAAGTGGCACATACAAGATTGGAGTTCTAAGTCACTTTGGAATCGTTATGGCTTGTACGTTGCCATTCAGAAAGATGTCAGAACGACAGTTCCAGAGGCCAAAGCATGTCATTATTTGTTTTCTCATATTAACTGAATGGTTCTATGCATCTTGTAGATAAGTCTTCACCCCGTGCTGGACAAGACAACATATCATCTGATCAACAAAGAAAGACTCGCAACAATGAAGAAGGTGATATATATCAAAGATACTGTTTATTCTCCTTTCTCCCTCCACACCTCTATGTGCTTGGGTGAAAGGATCATATTTTCTGCAGGATGCCATTCTTGTGAACTGCAGCAGGGGACCAGTGGTTGATGAGGTTGCTCTCGTGGAGCATCTAAGAGAGAATCCGATGTTCCGAGTTGGTCTTGATGTCTTTGAGGTATAGGAACTTTATTGCCCTGCCTAGGATGTGTATGGGTAAGCATCATCAATATCTTCTTCAAACACAAAAGCTGATGATTCATCTGGAATTTTATGCTTCAGGATGAGCCATACATGAAACCTGGGCTAGCCGACATGAAGAACGCCATTGTGGTCCCGCACATTGCTTCTGCTTCCAAGGTATTGCTGTTATCTCCGAAAAGTTCTTGCATACCCCTATCGCAGTGCACGGTGTATCATCTGGAGTCATCAACAGATCAAACATGAAAAATAAAGTGATCCAGTGATCAGCATAGTGCGACAAACTGACCCATTCTTACAGCATCTAAGCTGAGAAAAACGTAAAAGTGTTCTTTGCCTCATTTGGTCAAGCTGTTTATGTTTTTTTTTTACAATTCGGTCTGTGCGCAGTGGACTCGTGAAGGAATGGCAACGCTGGCTGCCCTCAATGTCCTAGTAAGCCCTAGCACTGAATATAGGAGTGAACAAGCATGATGAGTAGTCGAATAGCAAATGAGAACTTTCTACTTTGTAACTTTTCTAGGGAAAGATCAAAGGGTACCCGATCTGGTCCAACCCGAACCAGGTGGAACCGTTTCTCAATGAGAATGCTCCGCCTCCTGCAGCATGTCCAAGCATTGTCAATGCCAAGGCCTTGGGTGAGTGAACCCTCATAACTTCCCTCCATAAGCTGCTGTTGCAAATGGAATTCAAGTTAAGTCGTCTCTTAGTCGATTTATCGGCTTCGGTTCTCATTGCAGGCTTACCTGTTTCAAAGCTATGAGAGGTTCAGCGCCATGTGGAAGGTTTCATCCCTAGACTGATACATTACGCGGGGATGGGGCATATATATATATATATATATATATGTATTGGATTTGACGGAGGAGAAAGCTCGAGAGTATGTATTTGTAAGGTTAATGGTACGAGCCAGTGGTTGTGCATCCAGCCCTAGCTTTTATGGTGCGATGTGAACGTGACCACTCGTATTCAATGATGCACCCGTTGATTCACTAACCTGACCACCCGCCCGACACCGTCTTCTGTGACTAGTCGAGAAGGACGACTGACCACTAACCAATTTTCTCCCCCGTCGGTCTTACCGACCACAAATTCCACACTCATATCTCCAATGAGTGGCACTATGTCACATTTTTTAGTCAAATTATAAGTGATTTGATCTTATTTAAATTTTATAAAGAGGAAGGCAGAATAAGTTTATCCTTTCAGGTATTTCTCTCTTTAAAAAAATCAGTAAAACTAATATAGTATATTTATCTTCTTAAAATTAATAATTCATAAATTAAATTTTTACTAATTAAATTTCTCTTCCTAGGGAAAAAAAAAAAAAGGGAATGCGTTAATTGTTTGAGACGAAAGCTCCGAATTGGACGCTTGCTGTACGGTCCGTTTATAGGGACCGGGTCCCCGGGGGGGTGCGGGGCCCAGACTCACGTGCTGTCATCGACCTGCATCTACCAGCATTACCCTCCAGTTGCCGTCAGCTCAGCCAATGTGGGCCCCACTACACTGTACGAATTTATGCGACTCGAACTTAAATGGATTAAACCTAGGAGCGATGTAGTGTATACAGGAAAAATCCAGTTGCTACTCTGAAGTCTGACGGATAGGTCGACTGTTGAGGGTGTGGTCGATCCAATTTGCCCGACTGCTTTGACATGTCACTCACCCCCGTAGAAGAGGACTCTTAGATGATTTTATCATACAAATAATTTGAGGATGAACGCCTAATCTTAATTGATCCAATTAATTACGGACTAAACCATTAATATCATTTATATATTTATTCCAATTTAATATATAAATATATATTATTTAGATCAAGATTACATACCATAATTTGTTATTTGATACATCACAAAGTTAAATGAGTTTAATAATAATAAATATATAGCATTCCATAAGATAGATTAATTACATATATATATATATAATACTATCATATTTAACATATTTAAATGTATATATTATTAATTTAAATTATTATATTAAATATCTTAAAATTTATTTATTAAATTTTATTATAATAACTTATTTATTATAATTATATTATAAATATTTTGATTAAATTATTATTATTATAAATGTATTAAATATATTAAATTAATATATTTAAATACATCTAATTTATACCTATTAAATGGATCAAAATACAAGTTTAGGAATTTTTAGTTGTAGAATTTAGTCACAATAGGTTTAAAACCACACCACACGATACGAGTTATTATTCCTTTCTCTAAATTACGAGTACGACGGGAGTGGACAGGAGACAAACAGTTACTTGCCGCGGAGGCGCGGACTTCCCCACTCTCAATCCCTCGCTCTATCTCTCGCCTGGATGAGGTGAGAACGCTGTCCTTTCGATTCCTCTGCTGACTCTTCCACACTTTCAGAGCTTCGACCTTCCCCTTGCCGCGCCGGCAGCGCATGGCCGATTACCTGCCGCTACCGGACATCGAGGAACCCCCGGCCGCCGGTCGGAAGAGTTCCCGTGTCGCTTCCATCGATGTCTTCCGCGGCCTCTGCGTTTTCGTGAGCTCCATTCCCTCTCTCTACTCTACTCTCACAGCTACCATGTTCTTCCCTGTCGTCGACATCGCTCCTCACTTTCTGTCGGTATATTTATGGCTCGGCGGCCTGTTTTTTGCTCCGACATGCAGTCGGATTTCAGAGTCAACGCACTGTCAATTGTTAGCTGCAGGTGCTAGAAAACCTTATAAACCCGTAGATCGGAAATTTGTCGTGACATCTTGTCGGAAAAATGTTGATCTGTTAAGTATGGAATTATTAGTTAGATCTTCGGCCTTCATAATTTTCGAACTCCGCTTTTGATAGCTTTTTAAATTGTAGCTGATTATAATTACTCATCGTTTGCAAATACCAGCTCATGATGGTCGTTGACTATGGCGGACAAGTTTTCACTGCCATTGCTCATTCTCCATGGGATGGGCTCCGTTTGGCAGATTTCGTGATGCCATTTTTTCTTTTTATTGCCGGTGTGTCTCTTGCCCTTGTCTACAAGGTAATACCCAATTTCGTTCGGGTGTGGTATGTGCACGTGTTTGGCTACTATCAATTGCTTCGTTGATCACATCTGTGCGGGTCAGTGCCACTGACATGAAAGATTTTTAATATTCCAGAAAGTAACTAACCGAGTAGAAGCTACCTGGAAGGCGGTGCTGAGGGCGGTGAAATTATTTTTTCTCGGAGTTCTACTCCAAGGTGACATTAATGTTCTTAGAGCTTCTGTTTATGCTCATAGAAGATATTGTCACATAAATATCTGGCATCTTTGCAATATGATTGAGTGTTAAAAAGCCTTCAGCCTTCAGCCTTCTGATACTGAGTGTTACTAGCAGTATAGACTATCTTGTGAATTGTATTCTACTGAGTTGTTGTATAAACTTATGAGAAATTAATGTTACTTCACTGTATCTTTTTCCAGGGGGATATTTTCATGGCATAAATTCCTTGACATACGGGGTTGACATTGAAAGAATACGTTGGTTTGGGATTTTGCAGGTATTTCTAATATCTGGCAAATCCTGAGTTTTTATTTACTGAAAATACCGCTCATTGCTAGTACTCATGGATGGCTTTTTCTCATGTTAGAGCTTCAAATGAGTTCACTGCATGATACTTACTGTAAACTGAGTTGATTAGCAACCTTTCCACAAAGATATTTATAGCTGGTTGATAATTTGATTAAGAAGACTTACCTTGCAGTACAGAACTATATGAATGGGACGACAGTTTTACACTTTATGTTAAACTTATATAAGTGATCTTAATGTTCTAACTTCTCAGAGAATCTCTATTGGGTATGTCATTGCGGCTCTATGTGAGATCTGGCTAACCTGTCGGACACAGAGAGAAGTAGTTCCTCTGAAGAGTTATCATTGGCATTGGTAAGGTGTTAACATCTGATTCCCTGTATTTGCTATTTATCTGCTGTTGGTGCATTGTGCAACCTTTGATCAATTGGATAGGACATTTTTCTTACTCTCTGTTGGTTGTGATGTAGCTGATTCATTGTAAAGTTTTCATTTAGTACCTTGACATTTAAGCAAATGTCTTAAAATCAAACTCCAGAAATGGATTACATTGCTAATGGTATTTAACAATCATCCTTAACTCCAGTCGAGCCTCTCAAAGATTTTGGCATACAACCCTTACTTCTGTTGGAGATTATTTGTCATGGAAATTCACCATTTATATTGGTTGGGAAGCCAACCTCCACGATGCTTGGATTTGCTCCTTTTTATGTCCAGTGCTGTGAAGGACTTGATTGAGAGTTATTGGACAACTGATATGACTGTTGACTTGTATATTCTCAGAAATCATTTTCATTAAAAAAACCTTTTCTTGATGTAACATTGATTTGAATTATCAGTTCAAATTGATCTATGTAAGCATATCTGGAGATGCAGCTGTTGTAAGCCATTTATTTGACTTGCCCCATCGTCTTCTGGTAGAAACATTATCTTTTGTTTCTTCATTTTCATTTAAAATTTTAAATGCATGATTTCTTGCAGGTTTCTTGCAACATTTCTTTCGGCAGTTTACCTGTGCTTGTTGTATGGTTTATATGTTCCAGACTGGCAGTTTGAAGTATTGTCAACAGCCCATCCTTTGCTCAAAGTGGAGGCAACTAGTAGCAATTTGTACATGGTGGGAGAGCGGTTTTCTGCTATTTTTCCTCTCCAACATTCTTGGTTTTAGCGTTTCTTCTGGTTTTAATTGTGTTTGTCAATTTTGATCAGATTATGTCTTGTAGCCATTTTTAGTAGTTATTTATGTGTGGCAATAGCATATTGGGACTAGAGTTTTGTTTGAGTACTTATAGTTCTCATTGTTTGATATTTCTCAACATTGTCTATGTGAAAAGACCTTATTTAAATTCAATGATTTCATGAGAAATCAATAACAAGAAAATCAGTTGCTTCTGTTGTATTGGTTCCACCGTTTGATTATTTGTAGGAGTTTCATTTCAGGTACAGTTCCTCTAGGTGGATAGAGTCATAAATTTTGTATTAAGCTTCATAGAAACCATTTTCCAGCATGATAAACAGATGACTGGATTTCTTTAGGGAAAATTTTTGTCAGTTGTGGTAACACTTTTGAGTTCCTTAGATAATTATGATTTCCTTATATCATGTTCATGTTGTTTTGTCCAAATAGGTGAAGTGTTCCACAAGGGGCAACCTAGAACCTGCATGCAATTCTGCTGGAATGATTGATAGGCATGTTGTTGGAATCAATCATCTCTACATGAAACCTGCTTACAGAAATTTGAAGGTCTACTCATGCTGTTCTCATTATGGTTATTCATACAATATATGCTGATGATGCCTTTCCTTATCCTGAAATTGTAGGTATGCAACATGTCCACTGGTGGCCAATTTGATGAAAATTCACCACCCTGGTGTCATGCACCGTTTGACCCTGAGGGTCTCTTAAGGTGTGTTATTTATATCTCTCTCATTTTTGTTAAAGAAATGCTTCAGTTAATTACTTGCAAATTTATACCTTTGTCATTCTTTGAGATGTCCAACTGCCCAAAATCATTGGGATCGATATACTAGTTCCGTATGTATCTTAGCAACATCTAAAGTGTCAAGTAAACTTGTTCAGTATGTACCATAGCAAAATCTATTGGCTTCAATTAAACTAAACATTACTGGTTCATCTAATGGCGGTAGCCATTACTTGTTCATTCTAATGGGCTTGAAGAATGGTTTGGCATGTTCTTTTGAAAATTAGATACAAGATTGTTATGTTTCTCCTGTCATTAGCTGCAGCCCACATCATTTTATAGCCAAATTTGTCATCAATTTCTTATGTATGGTGTAAAACATATGCTCAAGTAATTCCAGCATAAGATAATCTACAACATCCAAGTTCTTCCAGCTCTCTGACAGCCGCTGTGACATGCATAATTGGACTCCAGTATGGTCATATTCTCGCAAATGTACAGGTGAGAGTACAGTGCTACCTCAGTGCATCAGTTATTCTCTTCAATGGAAAAGAACTTTTGGTCAAGATTTGCTTAGTATTCATCATAGTTTTTGGTGATCATGCTAACAAGAACCTTTTAATTTACAATTGCTATATTTTCAGGATCCAAGGGGGAGACTACGTGGCTGGGTCTTGCTTTCAGTTCCAGTATTCATCCTAGGAGCATTCCTTGCCCTAGTAGGTATGAAATTGATCACCACTTCTGCTTGTGTTATAGCTGCTGATGAGATGAGAAGCGTCTTACATGAACAATCTAATAGGGCACGTCATACAGTACACTCCACCACGAAATAGTTCATGAGAAAATTTCCCACGCTTATATTTTGGTCAATTCATTTTGATGCACTGGAAATTTGACCTTTATACTTGTGAAGAATTTTTTAGTTTTAAATAAAATTTTCTAGGAAGTGGAAAATTGAAAAAAATGTGTTTCATTATTTAGAAATAAAATATATTTTCTAGTAAAATTC
>CXYZ01012692.1:4740092-4776970 GCA_900006705.1 Sonneratia caseolaris
TCGGTCTACTTTAAATTTATTGATTTCTTTTTTATTATGTAGGAGACATTTTTTAATTAAAATTTTAAATTAAATTAACATCTTGTTGTATTTATCTTTTAAAGATAAATTCAGAAAAAATAATGGAAGTACAAAATTTCCAAAAGTAAATGGACCCTGAGTCTTTTGACTGCTTACAGCATGGGCACTAACCCCAAATGCACTCCAAACAATTTGTGCAGGAATTCCAATAAATAAGTCCCTGTATTCAGTCAGCTACATGTTGATCACTTCTTCATCTGCCGGTTTCTCACTCTGTGCTCTATATCTGTTGGTGAGTACATATTCATTACCCTGATCCCATAAAAGGGTTGGGGGGGTGTTGGGGGGGGCGGGCGGTGGTGGGGTGGTGGGCGCTGTGGTGAGGGTACCTCAACTCATGATAAATATAGGAGTATTGCATCTGCATTCTGCTCTATTTGCTCGACATCAGAGAAATACCTCCTAAAAGTTACCTTGTATAAATCCTGAAGAAGTCTAACGCTCTTATTTCCTCAATATGACACAATTTTCATTGCAGGCACGGGAATGGGTAACTGATTTTACTGTCTATATACTATGGCAGGTAGACATCCACAGTTTCAAGCGTTCCACTGCAGTCTTGGAGTGGATGGGAAAGCATTCACTCTGCATTTTTGTTCTTGTACCTTCTAACCTAGCGATAATAGTGATTCAAGGGTTTTACTGGAAGAGTCCGAGTAACAACCTCGTGAGTCTACTGGATTATACTCTACATCTAGTGCTGCTTTGTTCTTTTGTACAAATAGTGATGGAAGGATCTCACTTTGCTCTTATTAACAGATTCACTGGTTCGTGTCTTTCTTTGTATAGACGTGAAGTTGTTCCTTTATTCCGAGGCATGGTAAAGCTCCTTATATTCAACTCAGCTCAAACTTCATTAGATTGTGGAATTTCCCAAACTGATTTTTCTGCTGACAGGTTCAGGTGAAGTGATTACGCCAACTGTCAATTGCTGATTTTGCTGCTCTAACTGTTTTGGATGTGTTCAATCTTTTGATGCTCCAAGGCAACTGTTGAACCTGGAATTAACAGAAATGTATTCTGCAGCAGGCTTCTTATGCAGCATTATTTCTAGAGGTATGCATTCCCTGCCCGTTTTGTGAAGGTCACGACAAACATATAGATTGAACTTAGTTTCCTGGCCTTCCCATGATATTTAAGATCGGGCTGTTATTGAATTGGTCTGCACAGTGGCTTCCTATTAAGGTTTCAAAGAAACTCTACCCGACTGTTCAATTTGTCCAAAATTTGTCGGGAGTCAGTTTTTCTTTGGCCCGTGTCAATGGTCTGAGGTAGTCTTTAGATACAATGTACGAGCTCATGGCTCTGTCCACACACATCAACTTGTACGCCGCATCTGCTGTTCCATGTTACCACGAGCCTATTTTGTACTGATGGCTGCGACTGTGTCGATGCTCCTTGAGAATGCCGGCCAAGTGATGTTTACCGAGGGCAAGCTATGCTTTTTATCTGTTCATGAGTCGGAGATTCCTGGGGCTCAGCTTAGGCGTTGTCCAGACGAAAGAAAATGGTGCTCAAGGACACGGCCAATGACAACCGTTCCCAGCTGGCTGAGCCTTTGCTTATTAGGCCTCGCACTGTCCGGTAGCCCCATCCTGATCCGGCATGACAAAGCCGTGCCAGGATGAGCTTCTTCAGACATAGCTGTTTTCTGGCTGGCTCGGTACGTTGTCGGTCTTGTCCGACCAGAATTCCTTTCTGTGCAGGGTCGGATAGGCTAGAATTTATTGTCAGTGTCGAGCTCCAGTTCGGCAGTCACCGCCCGACACCATTTGCAGCCCTCTATCACTACTGATAGTGCTTACCACAAGTTCCCTAGATATTATATTCATGAATGACTTTATTTATATAAATATTTAGCACAAAAAAAAGGAATATTATCATAAAATAATTAAAGTTGCCAGAGAAGGGAAAGAGGCAGCCCTTATGGCCATATACCCAGACGGCTAACTTCACCCTATGAGCTGTGCATTCTCTGCTTCAATCATTGAGGGCCCACAGCCTCTTCTCTTGTCAAGTTTCCTAATCAATTCCCTTTTTAAAAAAAAAATTCAAAATATCTAATCATACGATCAGCATCTGTTGGTCTGTCCAAATCAAATCATATCAAAAAAATCAGTCGAAAATTTTCATTTTTCCATTTTTTTCCCCTCATCGATCTAAGTTGGGTCTTGTAAATTCAAGTTACCGACTGCCGGTCAGACAAGCCTTTTGGTGGCCACGAATTAGACATGCTACGTATCCTTCGGGTCACGATCTAATAATAGCAAATGTGAGGGTATCTAAGTTGAGTAAGAATTTTCCATATATATACTTTTTTTTATTTTTAGCATTCTCAACAGCTTAATAATAATATTATTATTATTTTATTAAAGCTTTACTGCGGTTGGTTAAGAGCAAGGGGGTGATTACTGAGTAAAACTGAAGGTCTATGTTTTCTCCTTATCCTGTCTTGACAGGTCACGCTTGGCTTGGCTTGGCTGTGTCTGCCAGAGAAAGACCAGAAGCGCCGCATCCGCCTGCCACTCCCGCTGCTAAAAGCGAAAGATGAAAATATAATAAAATAATTTAAACGAAAAATAGGTGAAAACAAAAAAGGAGAAAAAAAAGTAAAACAATTAAGAAAAAAGGGCAGTGCTCTCCGTCTGTCTTGTACTTTGCTCTCGCAAGTAATGATGTTCGTCCGTAATCTTAACTGCCGTGTCTGAAGAAGAAAATTTGAGTTAATCCTCAACTCTTACCCTGGTCGTTACCGGGCCTGGAAGAGTTTTTACCGGCTCGTCGAATCCAATTTTTACTGGTAGGAATTCGTATGCGCCGTATGTATATAAACCGGGAGCTTTCATGGGTTATGGGTGTGGACCGATCGTGTGGTGCATAGGACATCATAGCCATCGGTTCGGGACGAGGAGGAGAAGTTCGGGGCAGAGTTGTTCTCGAAAAAAGGCGTGGCTGCGGTGAGGGCCGCCATCGGAAAGGTGCATGTGATATCGATGCCACGGCCAGGCCACAAAACCGGCGGTGTGACCGTTGGTGGGTTCAAATGTCGCTTTTCTCCTTTTTCATTCTGTCATCATTTTTCCCCCAAAAGAAAAAAAAAAGGAAAAAGAAAATGAGGAAAAGCAGTGACCACGCGAGAGAGAGAGAGAGAGGACCGTTACTATCTCACCTAACTCTGGTACCCCCCAACGGTCGGATGCATCTTCTGACCGACCGGATGAATAATCTGGAAACATCCTCTACATTTAGAATGGAAAGATAAATTATTTCTCTCTATCAATCCAACAGTCATAATTTTGTATTACTCTGATTTGGAGAATAGAGAGAAATAGTAATAAATTTACAATAAATTCATTCGTTATTGAAAATTATACATCTCTTAATGATATATTAACACTTTTTTAACTCTTTTTTTCATCTGATTATTTAAATAGATCTTTAAAACGATTATTTTGCTCATTTCTAATTATGCCAGGCAGTTCGAGACTAATACTTTGAGTTGTGAGTGTGGGGCCAATCCGAATTGTGAGGTCTACTTCAAGGGGCTAGAAAGGATTTATATATATATATATATATATATATATAAACCATTCTTAGCCCACCTCTCCCCCTTCAAATTCCTCAATCCAAACACACAATTAACCCAAAAAAAGAGAAAATTAGCCCAGAAAAAAAAAACACATAATAGAGATTGCAATTGCGGCCGCTGCTGTTTTTCGGTATTTGTGGTCCAGACGCTGATCCGATCTGTCAGGTTTGTCGCGGTTATGTATCCATCCTACACTGTCCAAAAGACAATTGATATATATATATGTATGTATGTATGTATTCTCACTCAGAAAAGAAAAAAAAAACAAAGAAGAGAGTATTTCCTTTAATTAATTAATTTATTTATTTATCGTATGATTGGAGGAGTGAGGTGGCGATTTGGGACCACCATGGGGGTGGAACCACATGATTCCTCCCTCCCTCCTTCGTCACCTCTTATTATCTGTCTTTTATTTAACTGGGAAAATGTGAGCGATAATATTTTATTATTTATTGTATTGTATTGTATTTTATTTTATCTTTTAATAATTTTTAAATGGTCAAACACATATATATCTTTTCAGCAATCTCTTTTTTTTTTTCCCCTTCTCTCCTTAGTCATTCATCGTGACGAAGGTGAAATCAAGTAATAATTATCTTCTCCTATCTGCCAATTTGAAGGAATGTCGAGGCGTGAACTCCCAAAAATCTTTTTAATATAATTAATCTTCGCTTAATTGTGACGAACCGATGCTGATGTCATATAATTAAAGACCCCATTGACCTCTGGGCGCTGAAGGATCGAGTTCGTCCTTGCACACGACTTTAATGGCATCCCAACGGAATACAATCCCTACGCTAGGATGATGATGGTGATCAGCCTGATGAAGTTGGTTTAATTGATGAGCGCACTGTCCGGATTCGAACATCTGTTCGTCATGATTCTGCCGGTGATTTCTTGTAGTTGGCATGTCATTCTGGGTCGGACTACAACTCAGAATTATTTTTTTGTTCATTTAGATCCGGTCCAATTTTCGGGGTATCATGTGTGATGATCCATTATTGCCCATCATGTGAAAAATGGTTAGTTGCATCTTGTACTTTTTATAGGAGTGATTGGCAAATGGTAGGCCCGATAGTTGTTGACACGATATAGTAATTCCACATGGTACGAT
Organism: Sonneratia caseolaris; assembly: GCA_900006705.1. Taxonomy (NCBI): domain Eukaryota; kingdom Viridiplantae; phylum Streptophyta; class Magnoliopsida; order Myrtales; family Lythraceae; genus Sonneratia; species Sonneratia caseolaris. The sequence goes on from CXYZ01012692.1 coordinate 4,744,877, forward strand.
ACGGAATTAAACAAGTTTACATTAAGTATAAACTCATTTCGTGTTCAATCGGATTGACCCGTTTAATCCGTTTAAATAAACTTGTTAAGATGAGCTAGACCTCATACCATCCGATAAGGCACAATTAAACAAATTTAACTAGATGCGTTTAAATGTGTATTAGTCTTATTAACTCATTTAACATGTTTAGCTGTGTTTATCATGTTAATTGTGTGTTGCGTTAAATGACACATTTAGACATATTTAAGTTACACAAGTCAAACCGATCGTGCTCGGTTGACACATTTTTGACCCGTTTAATAAATGGGACCGTGTGTGGGTCAGAGATTTATAACACGAGCCCGTTTAGACACGATACGATATGATACGATACGAATTGTCGGACCTACCAAAAGCGAAGGCTCTACGGGTGAGGTGGAGGGACCATGGACTATGGTTGTCCTACTACGATGGATGAGAATGCTCAGAAGACAGGAGGACCAACTAGTCAGATTAATTAGCTAATCTTATTTTCTCCCGCCAATAAATAATATAAATAAATAAATAAATAAAACAAAGGACGAGTGTTCCAGCCATGTCTATTTGTCTTCCCCTAGAGCTGGCTGTGTAATTAACAATAACCAGTATGAAATAAGATTATTATGTAAAATTTATTCAGATAATTATATATATACATATATAATATAAATAAAAGAGCTTGAAAATCCTTCAGAATTTATTTAAATATATACATATAATTATGCTGTCATTTAGGTAAATTTCACGTATGTTTAATTTAGAAAATCAACCGCAAAAAAATGCGACCGTTGTGAACCGAGGAAAGACCTACAATGATGGATTTTTCAATACATCTTCTCGTTTAAGAATAAAAAATAATATAAATATATAAATTAATCAGGATAATTTAATATATTTATTTTAATAAAAATTTAGGGGCTCACTGGGTATAGAATATAAGGTAATATACACTAAATATATATATATATATATATATACATTCTCTTATTTTCTCTTATATTTTCTAAAAGCAAATCTCCACTACTGTATATCCTGTAAGTTTAGCTGTCTCGTGGCTCCATCTGACTTCGCGCATTCTGAATTATCAATCTGCTATGATTAGCGCCCACATGGTCTCGCTGTACCTGCGGGCCCCTCCCCCAACCAACCCGACTTCTAGCCCCGCTAGTGAAAGGTGGCTGGGGACCACTTCCTCATCATCACGTGATTAAAAAAAAATTATGAGAATTATTTATATTTAATTTAAAATTTTAAGTTAGATAAGATGATTATATTTAATATATTATTATTTATTTTTTTATATTACATTTCATTTATCAATACTTATCATGTAAAATATGATTTTATACATATTACGTACCATTTTAATACTCATACTCAACCACTACCTATCAAACCGGTATGAAGTGGGCTTGATCTCGGCTCTTTAAAAACCCGTACCCGGAGGGAGGGAGGGGAGAGAGAGAGAGACGAACACACAACTGCAAACTCGAAGAAACCCGAGCGGACTAGACCTAGACTAGAGCACAGAGAGGGATGTCGAAGGAAGTGAGCGAGGAGGGGCAGAGCCAGCGGAGGGACTATGTTGACCCTCCCCCGGCTCCGCTTCTGGACGTGGCGGAGCTGAAGCTCTGGTCCTTCTACAGGGCCCTCATTGCTGAGTTCATCGCCACCCTCCTCTTCCTCTACGTCACTGTCGCCACCGTCATCGGCCACAAGAAGCAGGCCGACCCCTGCACCGGCGTCGGCCTACTCGGCATCGCCTGGGCCTTCGGCGGCATGATCTTCATCCTCGTCTACTGCACTGCCGGCATCTCCGGTCAGCTTAATTGCTCAACTCAACTCCCCCTCTTCCCTCTCTCTCTCTCTCTCTCTCTCTCTCTCTTTTGGGTAGGCTCAGGGTCATAGATATCCCAAGGGCCGCGATGCACTAAACCTGATTGATCTGAATTCGTTTAACTATTTAAGAGCACCCAAGTTTACACGTTCTCCAGCGGATGTAAGCAACATGACGACATGAATTATGTATGTGTCCCTGACATGTTTTTCCTGCCCCTGTCGGGGGCCTTGGTTGGTCATGTACAGGTGGGCACATTAACCCGGCTGTGACGTTCGGCCTGTTCCTGGCTCGCAAGGTGAGCCTGATCCGGGCGGTGTCGTACATGGTGGCGCAGTGCCTGGGGGCCATCTGCGGCGTTGGGCTCGTGAAGGCCTTCATGAAGCACCCCTACAAATCCCTCGGCGGCGGGGCCAACGAGGTTGCCGCTGGATACAGCAAGGGCACCGCCCTCGGGGCAGAGATCATCGGCACCTTCGTCCTTGTCTACACCGTCTTCTCTGCCACCGATCCCAAGCGCTCCGCCCGCGACTCCCACGTCCCGGTGAGTCGGAGTTATGGCAAAAATAAAAGCTCCTCTTGGGACTCAGTTTGTGTGTAGTAGTTACATGAAGCTCGTGTTTTGATCTCCGTGTGTTTCTTCAGGTGCTGGCTCCTCTTCCCATCGGGTTCGCAGTGTTCATGGTCCACCTGGCCACCATCCCGATCACCGGGACCGGCATCAACCCTGCCCGGAGCTTCGGCGCAGCCGTCATCTACAACAATGACAAGGCCTGGGACGACCAGGTACATCACATTCCATCCTTACCATTTCCTCGCAAGAATCATCTCCATCATATTCGTTTCATGAGTGTTAAAATGAAATCCTTTTTCTCTGATAACAGTGGATCTTCTGGGTCGGACCATTTGTGGGAGCGCTAGCAGCAGCAGCATACCACCAGTACATCCTCAGAGCGGCCGCCATTAAAGCCCTGGGATCCTTCCGCAGCAACCCCACCAATTAAAAATCCTCCACCTTTCCCTCCGTGTCTCTCTTCTTTTCTTTCTAGTTTTTTTTGCCTGTTCTTCACCCTATCTGTTTGTTTATGTGTGTATGGTGATCAGAGGAAGAAGGAGACGATGAAGAAGATGACCCTTTTGTTAAAATTTAAAAGTCCTGTTGATGATTGCTGGTAGAATATGGGATATTCCTCCCTGGACCTTTCTTTTTTGGGTTAGCATTGATGATTCCTCCACGGGAGTAGAGCTGAGCTTTTGGTGGTGATGCTCTTTGCTTGCTTTCTCCTTCTTTCTCTAATTCATTTTCCCCTTCTAGTTTAATAAATGCCCATTACTATTTGTCTACTCATATGTTCAGTCTATTTAGCATAGAGTAAAATGCTGCCAAAATCGCATCCCAACGTTTGAGATGATGAAGGCCACCAAGAAAATCAGATTTGACACACTTCTTGATTTCTTTTATATAAACATTTTTACGATAAAATCGAATTTATAATTTTTATTATTATTAAATTGATAATAATAATATTATATTAATATAATATTTTGTATTTAACTATCATCGGCATAATTTTCATACCCACAATTTTTAATACAAAATTTTACATGCCCATTTACACACTAAGCATGTACAGAGTCATTGAGGGATTCAAACTCCATGCTGTAATGTAATGTATGCGATGGCCATCCATGACCGAGTGATGAAATTGAATGCCCCTCATCTACACCCTGTTCGTGACACGTGTCCCTCTAGTCGGGCGCACCCGGAAAAGTGTTTTCCACTGTGAATCGGAAAAGGAAAAAAGGGGGATCGTCTCTCTGGAAAGGCTGCATAGGAATGCTAACAAAAGCTGAACTCCTTGCCCCATCCATACCTTTTACTTTAGGACTCAGAGAGTCCAACCAACCCAACAGGATTAGATTGAAGAGCTTCAAGGGGGGATGCAAATACAAGATATATATATATATATATATATGTAAATCTTCCCGAATGTGTCGATATAATATGCTGTAGGTGGAGGTAGGCCGTGATTTAATACAGTGCATTGGAGCTTTGTATGATTCGGGAGGGGAATGGGATCGAATCTGAATCGGGATAGCACCAAAAGAGTGCCAGCTAAAAGGGATAGGAGGCTGGGTTTGTGCCCCTAAATAACGATAAAGGGACATCACATGGGGGTGATGGGGTCATCTATCTTTCTCTGCCCACCACCACCACCACCACCACCACCACCACCACCACCACCACTACCACCACTGCATGCCATCCTTTGCCCCAAGTAGACAATAAAAAAAAAGGCAAAAAGGACAAGATGGGTTTTCTCCTTTCTCCTAGAACTTGCGAGCGCATGGTTGTAAGGGATCACTCACTAATCCTACCTCGAGTTTGGAACCTGTCAGTGAGGAGTCATTATGCCACCTTCACTTTCCACTGCTTCCTACCAAGGAGGGTAGCCGTTCACTAGTTCAAACTGTACTCGCATGCAATTTGCTTAGTCTGAAAATTGAACGTTCAAATTATTATGTTAAATAGGTAATCTGGATCGGTTCAAGATAGATCTAAAATCATTTGACCTAATAACGGTTCGACATGTTTAGTATATCGGAGTAGTCCGGTTATGAGTCACGGTTTGACAAAGCATAAAACTGGCCCGGAACCATTCGTAAGAAGGGTGGTTCATGGTTCGGACCAGTTTGAATCGTGGCTGATGGGCCTCTTTTACTTTGGGTCGAGAGCCCTCGTGGTTCACGTTATCTCAAGGGCCCATTCGCGGCATCTATCTGTGGAGGAGCATTACCGTGTGTCCCCTTTCTTTCATCGACCTGGCAAGAAAACTTGCATGTGAGTCAATCTATGCGATCGGCAAAGAAGATGAGAACCAGTGATGGTTCCTTCCATAAAGTCACCAGCTTAGAAGACGGCATAATTACTGGACTGAAGAACTGGATGGAAATTGCTAGCATCCCTACAAAGTCCATGGGACAGTTAAGTCCGACCACAGAGACCGTGCAGGTGAACAGATGAAGGGTCTTCTCCTGCACTGATCCATATTATCCCGAGCGTGGTTCTTAAACAGAGGTAGTCGCAGTACTGCTCGATGATCGTCGGACGGACTCTACTATATTCTCCATAGCCTCCTCCTCCTCCTCTGCGGGCATGAATTATAAGCCTAAGAGCACTAGCGCGACTTCCTTCGCCTTCTCAGCCGAATCTTGCACCGTCCTTGTTATCCATTATCATTGCCATCGGATAAACCTACCGGACTCCGGTTATTCTTGAGCTTTTCGTTGTCATCGTCGACATCATGGCGGCCATTATCCATCGGTCCTGATACCATGGAGCCATCACCGTGCTTGAAAGGCACTCCACGGCACAGTTGGATTAATCTTGATTTCACCCTTTCGGATGAGTAGTTGTACGTACGAACAGATCAATTTTCCCACAGTTGGGTCTTGTGAAAGAAAACCACGACCAGCAGCCCGGCACTCAACTCAATGAGCTGCGACTGAGTCGGGAACTTGACGGTCGTAGGGACACAATATCACCTAACCCTCTACCTCGTAATAAATGCCAAGAAAAAAAAGAGAGAGTATTACAAAAAAAACAGGCATTAATTTTAAGAGGGGTTTAATATGAATGTATTTGAGATGAGATCGAATTTTTATACGAAAAATTTGGCATTGACATATCATATGAACTGAACGATCGACATTTATTATGTGCAAGTAATTTTGAATCACTAGATCGATGCTATCATTGTCAGCGGTGGTGGTCATGAGAGAGGTGTGCCCCAAACACCAAACACCGAACACCAAATCGAACAATTGCTAATCGAACTTATGGAGTAATTTACATGCTTTCCTTTGGGAGCAAGGCAAGAGGAGAGTAGACTTAACTTATGATAAATGATCAAATTAGACAACGTTGGACGACAAGGCACAGGAGGAACGATGATGTCTTCTAAAAACAATGGAGCACTTATAACTTCCTCTATTTTTTTTAAATAAAAAATAAAAATTTAGAAAATAAAACCCAGAAACACCGTGAGGCAAAACCCTAAGCTCCATCCGATGGGGCGATATAACTGATCGGAGCTTCCATCGTCATTATTGTCCGATCCTTGGGTTGGTGGTGGAGGTGGAGGTGGTTGTGCCTGTGGCTGTGGACTTGATGCCCCATCCAGGGAAGAGCTGTTAGTCAACGCCCGGCTCACGGCGACCCCGAACCTCATCCCTACGAGGCAGTGGCCGCCGACGCTGCATAAGAACCAGTGCTTCCTCGCCTCCTTGAGGGTGACTCGGTCATTCCCCGTGTCGAACCTGCCCTGCAGGACGCCTGCGCTCGAGTCGCACGACCGGAAGGTCGACTCCGTCACTTCGTACACATCGTGCTGGCTCTTGACGTACTTGAAGACTGTAATGGCACCAGGAAAGCAGTCAGGGTCATATATGCTCGAAGCCGGAGGATCATCTGTCTAATAAGGGGAAAAAGGCTTCGCGATCCGAGCTCCCACCAGAAAGAAAGTGAAGGCTAAGCTACGTGTAAAGGCGACAGCGCAGAGGCCGAAAGTCATTGCAGGGTGGTGGAGAGAACAGATTTAGGATGGAGATAGAGTCTACGGAGACGGAGCAGCACTGACCGAGGACGTCGCCAACGCTGAAGTTGTACTTCTGGGACCAGACTCCATAATCGACGCCCGTGTCCCATCCCTCGTCGTCGCCGACGGTGTAGACTTCAGATCGAGCTCCGTGTACGAGCAAGCTGTGGATCGTGAGGATGAGGAAGAAGCCGGAGGAGTATCCGCAGAGCCGAGGGATGCTGTCCTCCATTGGGTAATTGGGATGGGGGGAGGAAGCTGGTGAAGCTTTCAGCTCAATGAACGGTCTGTCTCCGGGCAGTTGGACTTGGGATTAATTTAACTTGCCCCCGCCTGCTTGGACTTGGTATATCATTTTGCAGAATCAGTCACCACCCTACGCTCGTCCAATTATTATAATTAAACAACCTAAATGGAGCTCGATCTCTGGGATTCGACGGACCACGTCGTACGCCAAGGAACGGTCAGGATTAACGATCGATCATCCCGGAATCGTAAAGACTCTTGGATCATCCCCGAACTCGAGCATGGACTTTCATACATTAAATTGTACACACCGAAAAGCAAGAAACAATCAGTCTCCAACCGTTTCAGCGATGGTGACATTGCAAGATCATGGCCTCTTAGGTTTGATTTTTCTATAATGTTCAGAAAATTTTCGGTTTTAATATGCTAAGAATTGTGAGGACAAAAGGAGAAAATGCCTTTTTTAATTAAAAAAAAAAAAAGAAAAACCATGTCCAGAAGACAACAGCAGGTGAGGCTTATCTGTTCATTCCGACACAGATGCCTGGGGTCCAACCACCGAGCCACAAGTCTTCTCCTCAAAGGTACTTGAGAAATTCTTTATGTGTAAAAATGCAGCAAGAAATGCGGCCCTCCTGCAAATTTTTTAAGCCTCCTGCATGATGAGATAATCTCGGTGTCCCGGACACGTAACATTAATTTGACTGATTCACAGCCCACGACTTGGTCTGTTTCTCATCTTACGTTGGATCTTAAGTGGTGGAAGAGGACAGTGAAATCATGGCATTATAATCTCAACTCCATTCCGATCTTATACCAAACTGGCCAGAGGAAAAACTTCATCGCAGTCATGGGCTGGCTCATACAGCCCTCTCTGAAGCAGCGATACGAGTACAAGAAACCACAGAGCTCCTGAGAAGCCCAGTGAAGTGAACCACTACACGAAAATTTATAAAATCAAAGAATAGCATTTCGTTCTCAGTCCAAAAGGCAAATCCACTACTAACGACTTTCAAAGGGTCAAGCTACAGGCAGTGGGAATGGCCACTTTTCAGAAGAATGGATTTCTGCCAACCCAAAATCTACAGTTACCTTCTTTTTTTTTTTTTTTTTGGTTTTTTGGCTGTAAACAGCACAAAGGAACCACCAAACATTGGCTCGATCCCAGAACACGTATAATGGAAATTCAACATGGAACAAAAATATCCCTCTGGGCAGTGTTAGTTTTAACCTGAACAAAAAGAATTGGCAATGGATGACGAGACCTGCCCTCTTCTTCGACCAGGAAAGAAGCCAATATCGAGTTTTGGACCTTCTGAAGGCAGCTTCAATTGTCATGTGTTCCTGAGATGCTCGAATTCACAACAATCAACTCCTACTCCTTCCAGCGCAAGGAGAAGCTTCGGCACCATCTTTGCTAGCATGAGCTTGAAGCCAACCGAGGTGGAGTTGGCATTGCTCTCACTGGCGATAGAGGCATCTTTGGCGAGAGACCCAATCAGGTAGCCTTTCATGTAGGCATCACACGCTTTGAGGATGTAGTAGCCACGTTTTCTGAAATGCTCTTTGACGAGATCACCAAAATCCTAAACAGAGTAATGTACATTTAGAAAAGGAGATATATATTCATATATAGAGAGACAGAAGTGCATGAATTTCTATAAGCCGAGAGATCACCTTGGGAGGCCGCCTCATTAGATTCATCATTGTCTTGCAGTTCAGCAAGAACGTATTCTCATTGTAGGAGAGTGAGTTTTTCTCTCCTTCAGCTGTTCCGATCTGTTTATCGTATCCTGCCTCATTGAAATAAGGCTTAGCATTCAGGACAAGCCCTTGGAGCGAGACCAGAACTTGCAGAATGCTTGAGGATGATGGGTCCCACACTTCGTTCCCTTTGCCAGTCCACGTGTTCAAGAGGCTAAGGCAGACTTTCCCCTCCTCATACAAGTTAGGATTTATCCGCCACCCACCAGAATGATAATATGCCAACTGCAGTAATGATATTGTTAGAGAATGGGTTATGAACCAGAAAAGACTGACCCTCATAACATTAAGCAATATGGTAAAGCAATGAATAGAAAGAATTAAAGGGAAAGCTACAGGAAGAAGGATCGGATTCTATTACTGGTGGAACATCAGGGTACTCTGGTGGAAGATGAAAATCGAAGAAAAAGAGGCCATCTTGATACGGAGTCCCATATGCCCCCACAATCACTGCCCTCAAGAGATCCATCCGGTCCTCATAAACCCGCACATAGATGTCATCTGCAGCACAACATATATGTTATCAAATAATGTTGCGTTTGGAATGGAGGAATGATAGGACATGGAATGGAATGAGTTTCATTGAATAAAATGAAAAATGTCCAGTGAGAAAATTAGTATAATGGAATGGATATAATATCTCTCAAGAGTGTAATCAATATAAAAATATGGGTTAAAAAACTAAAATATCAATTCCATTCCGTTTCCTTTGATTCAAGTCCACCGAATGCAACCTAAGTCCCCGAAAAACAACAGACTGACCCAAAATTGTTATAAAGATGTCCTACGCAATCAGGATTTCTTACCAGGGAGGTTGTTCTGAAGGATGTCCCAATCTTGATGTACCTTCCTAAACCACTTTCTTGGATTGTTACTCTGAAATAAAACCATAATTGAAAACGTGGAAAAGAAAAAAAAATACCAATGATATATAATGAGTTAAAATGTGTTAACTAAATGGGGACTAAAATCATACATGAAGTGTGGCATTAAAAACAGGAATGGCCAATATGCAGGACCAGCAAAATATAATTTGTTTTTCCCATAGCTCTTTTTCATATTTTGAGCATTTAGGACTAGTTTGTGATCAGAAAGTTTCTAATCAGCAAGTAATATCATTACTCCGACCACCAATTTTGAACGACTTGATGACAACAAGACCAACTGTGCTTCAAGTAAGAGCAAACTCCAAGGAGACATAAAAATCAGTGAGAATTATTGCCTCAATTATTCCAAAATAATTTTAAAATTGATCTGCACTGCCTTTTCAACCATTTTATAATTTCAGTATACAGGAGTTCTAGTTAGGCGCCAGCTTCAGTCCCTGCCTCCCAATAAGACATGCTTTTCTGGAAATCTAATTTAATCCTCTGATTAGTAAAATAAGTTATGTCAACGTAGTCTTACCTGTGCATTTGTGTTAAGGAAATAATGATCAAAAGGTTCATCAGAAATGTCAAAGTGCTTGAAAGTAGAACCAGCATTCTCGTTTGAAGCAGGGGCACCCACTTCTTGCAATCTCTTAAAATTCAAACTCTCAGCTCCATCTGAGGAATGAGGAGCAGTTGCAGAAACACATTCCCCCCCACTTTCATCCATCACTCTTGAATCAGCAATGCATGGTATGTTAGATTTGTCCGAGTAGACACTATCACTAGAACATCTTTCCACGGAATTCTTTGTAATGGGCTCTGCATGCATATGACTCTCCCCTTCAGGATCCGAATCATTTGCATCAGCATTTCTCCTTCCACGTGAAAATATTCCAGAGGCTAATCTCGTCACAAACCCAAGTGCTGCAAAAGGAAGAGAAAGGGCGGAATTCCTTCCAGAATTAATTTCTGCATTCTCCATGGTTGAATTTGAATCCCAACCACTTTGCTGCCCTTGTTCCTGAATAAAACCAACTACCACCATTTAGAAAACGAAACCAAAAACAACTAGGAGCAACGAGGGCTCCACACAGAACAAAGACACACAGGTACCAAAACTTTAGCTTGAAGAAGAGTATTCACTAAATCCAGTCTACTTTTCCCTCAAGAAATGACAACAGGATTCCTTGTATTATGCATTGGGAAAAAAACAAATCAAACCCAGTGATTTGACCACACATTTATTATGCTCAAGAACAGAGGAACAAAAATTAAATGTAAGTAGAGATGTTAAGCGAAGATGAAATCTGCCATGACCCCTTGCCCAAATGAGAAAAATAGGATGACAAAAACAAACTTATCTATCTCTAGATTATTTTCATTCACAAAATTATCCAATCTCAGCAGCTGAAGACTCTTTTCATTTAATAGAAGATGGAATGTGGAAACAAACCTCTTGTCCGTCCTCATGGGCATCCATCTCATCATCCTCCACTGTTTCCCAACTAGCAGCATCACTCAAGCCACTCCCATCAGCAAGTGATTCATCATCATCATCCCGTCCAACAACATATATAGCTTGAGGTCCTACCTAGTGACAAATCAACAAAACAACAAATAGTGAACCATGAAAAGCAGTGATGAAAAGAATAAGAGATTTGAGGCAGGAATAGTTGGGGAAGGCCTGACAAAATCATCATTGTAAATCTCAAAAGAACAGGGGGAGCAATGGAGATAGCTTCCAAATCTCGGTGGAGCTGCCAATCAGTTGGAGAGGTAGGTGTTATCTTTCAAAAATCATTGAGTCACTTGCAATTTAATCCAAGGACTTCAACCTAAAATGTAAAGCAGATACTAAATTCCTATTCAACTTCAGCAAAATGTCCAATGAAATGGAGTAGTCTGTGATATTATCAATCCATCATATCAAATATCAATTGTCACTATGTGCCACAGATGCAATCAGTTCTCCCAGGAGATGAAAGAATTCTTCGTCCACCCAGAGCGCTACAGAGTGCAAAGGCAAGTGAAAAGAAAAAGGGAACATGAAGGAACAAAAGAAAGCAGAGCCAAACTGTTAGGGGAGGATGAATAGTTCGTCAGTAACATACCGTTGAAACCATACCATCAGCCCATGTGACTTCAATATCTCCATTTTTTAGCCCACTTATATTGCCAACCCAAGAGAAATCATAAGTATCCACATAACCTTCATCAGCTGATACATCCTCATCTCTATTTGACTTTTCCATATCCACATTTCCATCACATGATTCATTAAACTGCTTTGTAGTCTCCACGTAATCTTCAGAAACTATTTTCTGAGAAGTCATGGTTGAAAGTCGTACAACAACATCTCCGTAACAATAATCATAATCAGGATGTCCCTCCAGCTCATACACGCTTACAAGCTCCTCCTTGTCAAACTCACGTGGATCCTCCGCCTTGACAACTGGTTTTAGCCAGTTGACACAAGCTGTCCGCTCTTTTGCATTCACACTTCTCACAACACCCACACGCCGAGGCTCGCCATTACAATCCTCATCATCAGCAGCTTTTTCCACCACATACTGCTCAGCAACAAAATCATGATCACCAGGAGTTTCAATTGGAATCAATTTTGTGGAGTTTAATCCATGTTCTATCATCCCATCCTGCCACAACACACCAACTGTTGTCCTGGCATCAACAATCTGGAGGGCTCTTTCGAAGTTTTCCTCTTTCTTGCGAGTCTTCTTATCTCTTTTGACCACAACTTTACGAATTCTTTTGCGATGAAGTGGCCAAGATTCATGGACAGGTTCCTTTGCCGAAGACAATGAACTGGTACATGAGCTGGACTCTGATGGGGCAGCAATTGCACTACGTACATCTGATGATGACATGGGATCAACATCCACGACTTCATGATCAATGGAGTCATCAAGCACAATCTCTTCAGAATCACATGCAGTTCCAGGCTGAGAAGAATCAAAATCACTTTTTGCAGAATCATCAATTTCTAATTTTGACAATCCCTTGTACAAGGGAACAGAAGATGTTCGCTGAGAAGACGGGAGAAGACACCAATCACCAAGTTGCCAATTTGCATAAGCAAAACACGACAGCAACTTCAAGTTCTTTGGATTCTGCTCCTCAGCAGGAGCACTAGAAGAATTCGGTCCATAACCAGCAGATGCTATCCAGTATACGAACACAGATCCAACAGTTACTTTTATAACGGTACCTTCCAACTTAGTAGCTTTCCATAATCCAGATAGCCACCTGGAATTCTTAAAAACTGATGAAGATGTGGCTTTGACACGTTGACCAGGGTAATAAGGACAATGCCCATCCTCTAGTAAATTCTTGGTTATTGGTTTGAGGCGTAGAGGATCAGCCTTCATTACTTTGCACACAGAGCCATCATCAACTTTTACAGTTACATTATCTAAAACATCATCAATTCTGCCTAACCAAGGGCCAAGGACAACATAATCACCAACAGTAAAATCTCTCACACGCTTCAAGTCTCGGGATGAGATTTTTTCAATAGTTGACCCATCTGGAGCAGACAAATCTACCATTATACTGACATCAACCACAACACCTAGTTGCCCTGTTGGGTCTGATGCAGCAGCAACATAGTCACCGTGCAAGAACCCACGATCTGTGACTTTTAAACTACGATGATCTTCAGTAGTCTCTGTACCATTTATCCAGAGTACTCGGACTTGTTCGGCTGAAAGAGGACCAGGCTTATCACCAACTTCATAATCATCATGATTATCCTTAGATTTATCATTAATACTGCCTTCCTCATTCTCACCATCCTCAGCATCATCCTCATCATCATCTTCATCATTGTCATTATCATCATCACCATCATCAGCAATCCCGCTATCCGAATCCAAGTCACCAGCAACTTCAGTCACAATTCCAATCATATTGCTTGTCTTGCTTCTCACCACATCTTCTGCATAAACATTAGGAATGCCACTAGCGCTCCTAGCATCTCCACTTGCTTTATCTCCACCATTTCTTTGGGTATCCACATTTGAATTGCAAAAAGATTCGTTGAGTGCAGCACCGTTTTGGTCCAAGGTCATGTCATGGCCATCAGTGTTAGGCAAGTCAACTTCAGATGCAGCACCTTTTTCTTCAGTTCCCATCTATACATGTAATGACATTCATAAGAAGATCAGTATCTGGAATACAAAGAACATCCAAAATTAGAGCAAAAACATCTCGATATGGACTTCACTGTAAAGAAAACCTCTGTAAGTGGAAAGAGCTCATGAAGTATACACTGAATGTTGAAGCTCAAACAGCGAAAAACATTTGAAGCTTAGAAAACACTGTGCAAGAACATAATTGCAATTCAACGCATATTCCAGCTCTACATTCATCCAATTCCTCAACAAACTAAAAGGCGCTATTCAGGTATTAGAAGGCCTGCTCATCCTGGCAGCGTCTGAAGCCATACATAATGTTTGACCTCGACATTTGCAGTACAAAAAGTCAAGATAAGATTTTCGCAGTCCAGCCCACTTTAAGGGCAGCTAAACTCCAAACTACCATAAGCTGTGAATCGGGACATTCCCCGGGAAAAAAAAAATGGTGATCACGTCAAGACAATTCAACCACAATCGAGCAACCGGCTTTCAGTATAAAGAACCATCCCTACTCTCCACCCACAAAAGGAAGGTCCAAAAAAAATGCCTAAACCCAGCTCAGAACCTATCAACACGGACCCTTTCTTGGAATAAACCAGCTCACCCAAGAACCAGTCCATCATTAGGATCCTCGCTGAACTAACCAATCAATCGAGAGCCCAGCAAACAATATGCAGCAAGAAGGGTCCAATCTCGCGTGGCCGTTGGAATCGATGATTGAAGATTGAGCAAGAAGCAATATTCCATGACAACGATGGAAGAAAGAGAGGGATTGATTACCTTATAGAGATTGAAAGGCGATTTCCAACGGATTAAAGATTCGGATGAATGAATGTAAAGGGACGAAGAGAGGGCTCCGTTTATATATATATATATATATGGATTGTATGTAATATATGGAAGATTGATGGAACAAGCGGCCCTTCGGGTAAACGGGGCTCCCCTTGTGTTTCTGATCAAGAGAAGGAATGTGTTTCCAGCCCCGGCGGATGGAGCGAGCCCCGGATACGTATGGAGGAGACCCGAGGGCAGTGTTGTAATTTCACGCTAAATCCTTTCCCCCTTTCAATCCCTCCTCTGTTTATCCTTTTCTTACTGATTCAAATTACTAGTAATGATCCTTCTCGTTAAATTGTAAAATTGAGGGGGTATAATTCGAATTTCAGAGTATTGCTCGGATAAAGCAGGCATCAAGCCACGATCAATTCAACCTTTCCTCAAATATCTTGGTACACAATGTTCAAATAACAAAAAACTTATTTTAAAAAAATGCACGTCGGACCGCCTTGAAACAATCATATTCACATTCAGGCCATCGAGATTATGAGTTCATTTTTTTTTGGTCCTCCTATTTCTATGTCCTTGCACGCCCTGCGTGGAGCTGATAAAAATGACCTAAATAGCCCCTGACAACGGCAGGTGTAATTAAAATTCTCGTTTTCCTAATTTGTTAAATTCGATAGGAGATTATAAAAAATTGTATTTATTTTTATTTAAAAGTTTAAACTATTAGGTGACAGTACCAAATTTTCTTATAATCTCACAATATTTTCTTTATTTGATCGTATATCTCAACACCCATCTCATATGACAACATGACCCACTTTACTACTTGTCATTAAATACCCGCTCTTTACAAGTCAGATATTCTTTTTTCGGTCTCTGATGAGGGGAACAACTGACCACAAGTCAGACAATTTTCTTCCATAGTCGGACTTATATTAACTAATCACGAGCCAGACTTCTGAACTCAGGTCGGGCGAGGTGCGAACCTATTGAATCTGATACCATGTTAAATTCGTTGTGAGCTCATAAGAGATCGGACATGTTTCCACTAAAAAACTTAAGATGATAGGTAGTAATACATAATATTCTTATAAACCTATAATATTTTTTTATTTAATAGATGTGTAATCATATATTTTAATAAAATTAAATTAGACTTCCCTCGTCGGATTTTGTGATCGTGACCCAGTTAAGAAATTTGTCTGAGATTTTGAGGGACAAGAGGTCAAAAGTTGGAGCAGAGCAAACGGAAGCTTTTGGTTGGCCAATTCAAGAAGAAAAGCGGATTTTCATTTATTTATTTTTGGTTTTGGCGGTGCCCCCTCCCGTTTTCCTTTTCCAACACCTTTTCATTTATTTACCTCAATCTTATAATCTTTAATAATCATATAATCTCCATTTATAATAATAAAAATTATAGAATAAAACTCACTCACGCCTTTTAATATTATTTTATATTAAGATGGTGTCATAATTATAGCATGAAAAACAGGACCGGATATCAGAATGGTCAAGGTTAGACTTGTCAATTCTGGTTGTATTGGCACGACACCATTATATTTTTGAGTAGTGCCGGCGTGGCCCACCATTTAAGTGGTTCCATAAATCTCAGTTCGGGCACGAATTAAATAATCTTATATTTCAAAATAAATTTTTATGTATTGATCTAAATTTTTTATTAAAATATAATTATTCGTATAAATGGATCATTTTCCCAAAAATGTATCGCACTTAACTATTATTTTCTTACTTTTTAGCTTTTCTTACTTTTTAGCCAACACAGCCCAATATCTCAGTTGACTAGAAAACCCCAGTCTGAGCACTGTTTTTTTGGGCCGGGCCAGCTTTTGATAGGTCTAGCCGAGGCATCAACATGAGTTAAGTGGGTCTACCCAACCTAAAAGACAACTGAGTGATCTATTAGATGCATAGTTAGTGCAATAAGTCAAATGGCTAATCATGCTCGACCGTTCATAATAATTTTTTAACATTAACCTTAAATCTATTTGTAGCATTTTAGATACGAAAATAGCTTTTTTTTGAAAGCGTCACTGTAATTTTCAATTTGTGATCAAGTCAAACTTATGATATATATATATATATATATATTTTTACAAAATAAATTACAGATCAAAGTGAAATTTTGGCCATCGCACCGTGGGACTTTGCCCCAATTGTGCTTAATTCAAATATTATTTTAAAATTTTCAATTAATAGGATGGAAATTTGAAACAATAGACTTTTTAAAAAATACATATATATATACATTAATATAAATTCGAAAAATGAACCAAAATAGAGGGTCCAATCGAGTGAAAGTACACTCAATAGGGCCCCTTGGACGGCCCAAATACTCAGCCCGGACCCGAAGCCGAATCCGACCCGAGAGCCGGAGGGTACAGTGGCGCCCATTTCATTTCCGTGTGCTGTGAATGCAGAAGTCGACGCTCTCTTCGCCGGAGAAGCCGATCCTCTGTGCCGCCATTGTTGGCCATCAGGTGAGGCATCTTACTACCGTTTGAAATCGAAGCTAGCTAGGTCTTGTCTACTAGCTCTCTCTGTCCATTGCGATCGCTTCAGGAGCTGCTGCCTGGTGCATCTGAATCTCATGATTTCCTCCCCCTTTTCCTCCTCCTAGCCGTGGAGATGGGATCAGAACAATCCTACGCACGGAAGTCTACGATACGCTTGAGCTACATCCCGTAACACTAGGTTCCAGGCATTGACACACACACACACACACACACACTAAGTCCCGTCGTTACTCAACTATAAGTAAAATTTAAAGTTCGACTGCAAATGATTAAGCCATCCATGTTTTCTGACAGGTCAAGGTGGCAAGGGGGCGTGATGCCTTCCTGAGAGTTTTCGAGAACCCTATGGCTGAACACTGACCGATATCAACCTCATAAGACGTAGAAAACAAGTCTGAATTCTGAGAAGTTGTGATATCAACTTCGACTGCAGATGTGCTCTTGCGCGGTAGGGATCCTCTCTCTCTTGTAGATGGGAAAACTCACTCACCCGCAACAAAACAACTGTAACTGGATCCTTTCCCTCGAGTGGTTCGTACTGAGAAGAACACAAGGTACAAAAAATGTCTGCACAACTAGCACTAACTGGTAACTGGTCACCGATATTATGTAAACAAATTACGGGGGAATATCACCTGCTGGCACTAAGCTGACCTGCTGTCGGGGAACTTGGTCTCGTAGGTTTCAGGAACCTGCTCCAATTCAAAAGATTATTGTGAATGTCATAGTGAAGTGGTCAGCACCGGCTGAACTGTGGGTTATAAAAGCTGAAGAGGCAGAGCCATAAAAACCCTAGGACAACAACATTACCATGAAAGTTGCGGTGATCATCTTCCCTGCAAACCATCTTCCATGCAGAGCACGTTGGGCGTCAACTGCAGATTGGGCATTCTCAAACCGCAAGTAGACAAACCCAGCGCTATTCCTGCAAATCCAAAATAGGAAATATTCAGGAAACAAAATGAACCATTCCTCAAAGAGCAAGCAAGCGAAAGATCACCCTACACAATAATACACATACATACGCGAGTAACATCCGCCTTAAGTTTATGTTTCTGTTGGAAAATTGTTTTTGGTCTCAAGTAAGTGTATTTTCCTACTCTTTCGGGACCTTGAAATCCACTAGTTGCATACAGGAAGAGCATCCAACAAGATGAACATCAGTTGCTCATGAGGAAAGGAGAAGGAAAGTGAAAAACTTACTTGTCCACGTAAATGTGCTTCAGTTTACCGTACTTCGAGGACTCTTCCTGGACATCCTCCTTGATGTCCAAATCAAAATCAGGCTCCGACTGGCAAAACAAAACACGGTTTCACAATGACATATAAAGAAAAGATCATCACAAATTGAAAGAGCAGTCATAATCCAACCTCCAAATTTGGATCAAACATGTTCTTCAACAACAAGCATTCGCTCGGGACACCAATTGTATTGATAGTCGGAACTGTAGTGGAAGGGACCTGAAGTCCTGTGAGAGGAAGTCCAGAAAGAGAGGGAACAGTTGATTGTATAAGAGGAGCAACTGCAGAGGGGACCGCTGTCGCTCCTCCAAGAGTTGGTCCTGAAGGTAGAGCAACACCAGCGCCACTGACACCAGCAATGCTGCATAATATATCAGTTAAGTAGAGGAAAAAACTAGATAGGTGTACAGTGTCAATTTAATTTTAACGGAATAAAATGAGCTTCATGAACCTTGATGCAGTGCCACTGCGATCCAACTTCTGCATGAGCATGGCTCGAGAAGATGCATTCAAGGACTGAAATAATTAAAAAGTAACCAGCATTATCAGTCTGAAGTAAGGGAAACTTGAGATAGTATAGCACTTTGAATGCAGTAACTGCTTGAACCAGAATTGAGGGAAGAAAAATCCTGCTGATCTTAAGCACACTGAGATTATTAAGATTGAGATTCAAGATGGGTTTTACAGGACAGAGAAAAGAATTGAGGGATAACAAAAGAGCAATTTACACAAATTCGGCATTTCATATAAAATAACCATTGAATGTCACATGCTGATTTTAACTTCAAAGACAAAATGGCAAGCAAAAATGGTGTGCCCCCCATCTAGCAATATGCTGCCACCTACAGCATAATATTAATAGTCCAAGTAGCATGTCACAGTTTTATATAACAATTTAGCCTATCATTGATGGGCTGTAAATTTGTTAGGATGCTCGCAACAGTAAACATATTACTAACCAAGCCACCGCCATCATCGTCATCGAAATCCCCAGAAGTCCGTGCAACATCATGAGTTCCTGGCTGATCAGTAACAGCTGACACCTGCAAGGAAGAGGAAAATCAAGTCAAGCTAAAAGGCTTTCCAAACTAGTATTGTTCCATGGTATTGTTGACCACCATTCGAAGAGTTATCATTTATATGAAGTGACCAAAAACATGAATAACCCCCCGTGAGTGCATTACAAGAAAATTAATAAAAAGAAGAAGCTTCAATAGTTTCTCAAGGGCAGTTGATGCACATAATAATCTCCATAATGCACACTCAACAACTTAAACAAGACCTATACCCTGTAAACTAGAGAAGATCTGTCAAAGACAATGTTAGACAAGAGAACTCACTTTTATAGTGCGACCAGCAATCTCTAGTCCATTCAAACTGAGTGCATTTTGGGAATCCTCCAGGCGTGCAAACTGAAAAAAAATTTGCAGTTAAGTAATACATTATGTTGGGAAAATGACACATTCTTAAATCACTTGAGTTATGGTGGATCCTGAAAAGTAATTTAAAAAATTCCAAACAGCTCTATTTAGCCTAGAGCATCTCCAAACTACTATCAACCTTCTCACAGACAAATTCTTTAATCCTGCCTTTACTATCCCTAACCATTTAAAAGTTCCTTTCAATATTCCTAATCTCTGCATCTCAGGTTCCTTAAATACAAAATCCTAGAGGTTTAGATGAGATTACATCTATCAGACACTTTAACATGAATGGTCATCAAATTTCTAAAGCTAAAAGTGCCAAGAACGAAATGACCATGCTTCTGAAGCACTGGCAACATTCTAATATTGCATGCTCAACATGACTACAGAAATACTCTACAGTATATTGGAACAGCAATTCCCTCCTATGACCAAATCGTATTACTTCCACTCTAGGAGAAACATAGAGATGATTAGGAAGCCCCCACGCAACACACGTGCGCCCCCCCCCCCCCCCCCCCCCCAAAAAAAAAAACAAATATATATATATATATATATATATCAGTCCCTAACCTGAACGAAACCAAACCCTTTACAACTTCCAGTCTCATCAACCGGCAACTGCACCAGCTCCACCTCACCAAATGGTTCAAAGATCTGAGTGGAACACATAGTGAACAGCTTATTATATAACAAACTACAAGGCATGCATATAAGAACCAATGGAAAGAAACTGGCGCATACATGGACAGAAAAGGAAGACCGGTGATTACTCTTAACATAGTGTCAATTTTTAGGATGTATCTTGATTACCAAGTCCCCATATTTTCATTCTGCAAAATGTTAGACGCTATATTCTTAAAGTTTGAAGAGCAAACTTTGCATAGGTCCAAGTATCTTTTACCTTTCTGAGCTGATCTGAAGTCAAATTGGAATGAAGGTTGCCAACATACAGCCTTCTGGCACCACCAGAGTATGGACCTATTGACCCACCAGATGCAGAAGCAGCAGAGGTGGTTGATTGGACTAGATTCTTTTCAGCTTCAGATGGCTTTACCATCACCGGTATCCCAAGGAGAGGCTGACCAGACAATGCTATAGCCATAGGGACAGACATTGCATCATAGAACTCAACATACCTGCAGAAAGTTCAAAAGAGGTTGTCAAGCAGTCATTACATATTAAAGCATCAATATCATTCACAGCATTCATGAGAAAGGGTTTTTGAAGCCAAGTCCAAAGTGAAAACATTGTAAGGAATAATGCTCTAGCAAGAGTTTGAGGATTTGGCCAGGTCAGAAGAGTAAATATCAATGGAAAAATATCAAGTTCATAAAGACTGACTAAGACCCCTATCCACTTTGATCATACCAAGCAATCCATTAGTCTGTGCAGAACTATTGCATTATCCAAGATTTTTATCTTCAAGTACACTAACCATAATCAAATTGTAGTAGGACTTCCACATTCTTCTGGCTCCCTTAAGATTGAATATTTATTACTTGCAACAAACTGGCTCACAGAGACCCCACCACAGAAAATATAACACCAACTTATCTCAGAATATACATATTCCATCATCATCATCTCTTCTATTTATTTATTCCATTTCTTGCCTTCAGGGTTTTTTCAGGATTTCATAGCTTGTTCAAACAACACCATACCACTTCTTTTATTCATATATTGCGTTTAGCATATCATGGATTGAGATTCTGTTCCCCCTTAGGGAAAGTCTCTACAAGTCAGTCAAAGTACAAGTATCACAATCATTGACAATATAAACATCATCAAGATGCATTGGCTAAATAAAGCACGAGGTACATTAAATGAATAACAACAATTTAGTTTCTACAAAACATGGAGCTTACCCAACCCCTTTGGATCGCCTTGTTATCCTATCCATAATTAGGCGTACATCACGTACCTGCAAAAACTTTAGATCTTAAGAGAAATAGGGAATAGCCAAAAAAGGAAAAAAAATTAAATTATCGTATGAAGTAAATTGCTCAATTATTATTAAAAAAACACATTTTTATTCTTTGAATGACATTTTAACATGTGATGATTATGGCAATGACTTGATGTGGTTAGAATCTTGTGTACCAAAATAAAACCTCATGCAGCAATACACTCATTAAGCAGTACATGTCTGTTTAATAAATATAAATAGTGTCAACTCAAGGAAAGAGGTGCTGAAGATGAGGGCACTACAAAGTACAGAATGGTATAAAGATAATATATATCTAATTCATAAAATTTTCTACATTTCAGTAGTTCTCCAGGTTGTTGAACTTAGTTAGCAGGAAAAGCCAAAAAAAACTTTTTCTCTCTTTTATCCTCCAGAAAATGATGGTGAACTTTTCAAACATACCTTGCCAGCCCTCGAGAAAAACTCGAACACGTCTCTTTCATCTGCTTTCAAATTAATCTGAAAATAGCACGTTGTCGTGTTAATGCACCATCTACAACTGTTACGATTTTACATAGCAGCATCCACTATATATGCTATAGTTGTCATGGTAGCCTTATAAAAATCTTTCAGAAAGAATCATTATAACCTGATAGGCAAACACTGTTCTTTGATCACGCTCAGGATCAACTTCTGGCTCAGCCTCTTCCTTCTTTTCTTTATGCCGCCTTCAAAATGACCCAAAAAATATTTACCTAAGTAATTATTTATTTAAAAACAATAATTTCACAATATTTTAATTGTGAAAAAGTATACATTCTCAGTGAGATTAAACACTTTTTGCAGCATAGAAGATTTTTTCTATGAAAATGACTAGGCAATCAGAACAATTATCCCATAATGGCAGCCAAAATTTCGTCTCTTATATGAAAAGGCCGAACCCATGGAATGTAGTCCTGCAGGGAACTATAAGAAGTTATTAAAAAGGACAACCCATGCAGAGTCTCAAATATAAGTACAAAGAGATCTTAAACTTTACCAAAAATCAATGTCAAGTAACTAGAACATAGTCTGACCTCAACTGATGAATTGATCTCAAATATTATACCTTCTATAAACAACTTAATCTTAAAAGACAACGGCCGCATCATGTTGCATAGATTGCAGTGCCAAAGGACCTAATGACAATAGTTCTGAACCTGTTACAATTCTTAATTCCAGGATATTATACAGTATGAAGACGGAAAATATATGAGTTCCAAAAATACAAGGGAAAGAGATATCAGAAATGAATTCTCAATGAGGTTCAGCAGAAAACCTTAAAAATAATACTGTTGACTTCATTGATTGCTAGTTTGATATTAGTATAACCATAGTCTGTTTCAGCGGGTCATTTTGGGATAATAAGTCTTTTGGCATTATTTCATAGATAGACAATTACATTTATAAAATGATGACTTCAAGCAAGACACCATCTTCTATAATCCATAATATATGTTTGCAACCATAAAATGATCATGCTATGATGAGAGAGATTAAGAGAAAACAATAATGTAATGGAACATCTTCTGCACAGCAATAAAGGAGTTTCTTCCAATTTAAAACTTTAGCTCCAATCAGAAATGACCAGGCTATGTAAACCATGACAAAACCAAAAAAATATTTTGCACCACATTTTCTTGGTCAGCTATGCAACTAGCAGCATGGAAATGATTACTGAAAAGGAAATATGAGCTCTACAGTTATCAAATACCTAAAATAGAAGCCTGGCAATAAAGCAACATAAGATAATTGCTGAAAATATATTCAATCCAAGTTGCAAAAGCCACAGAGCACTGAATTTTGATACATAATATGCATCACAATTACTCATTAGAGAGAGAGAGAGAGAGAGAGAGAGAGAGAGAGAGAGAGAGGCTGAAACCAAAGGGATAAGCATGTTATGATTGCCCCTGGCAAAACCCTTCAATATTGAAACACCAATTTTGAACCACAAGTTCCAAATAGATTTCACAAAGTCTATGATGAAATACTAATTCCTGAGCCCAACACAATCCCAGAAAAATACAATCTGAAGATTGCTCTAGCAGATTTGCCAGTTCCCAAAGTCTAATTTAGACTTTGAGAACCAGTAAGGAAAATATTGAGGCCTTGAAACCACTCAAAATATGAAAAACAATTTGAAAATGTAGGAATATTTATATAATGGAATATTCAGCAATCATAGAGCCTTAGACAGACTTCAAAAGTAGTTTCTAATTAAGCAAAGACCATTACAAGATCTATTAAACTCTGCATAGAATTCCAATTCCACTTATACCATCACACAGCCAGATCTAAACCATACTGCTCACACGCCTTACCTTGTTTGTTGCCACTTGCCAAAACTTTTAAATACATATATAATGCTACATCAGCTTCCTTTAATTACACTGAAGAAAAAAAAGGGAAAGGCCAAGGTGTCCAACTGCTCTAATCTAAAATTTTTTTTGCTCATTGTAAATGCAGTATGAATCTCATCCATGAAAAAGTTATTGTAATAATGTCTGCTTAAGAGTCGGCCAGTTAGAGACAGCAATTTAAAAGAGAGAACCAAAAAAGAAGAAGAAGAAGAAGAGATTACCTGTGGTCTCTCTCTCGTTCTCTCAATGGCCTTTCATGATTCCTCTCTCTTTCCTTATCACGGCCCCTTTCTCTATCCATCTCATCCCTAGCACCTTGGTACTTATCAGAAGGGCTTCTGCTTTGACGGGTCCATTCTCTTTCTCTCTCCCTGCCTCTTCCTTTTTCACTATCCTGGTCCTGGTCCCCATCCCGATCTCTGTCTCTGTTTCTTTCCTTCAACAGTCCATTTCTCTCCTCCCTATCCCTATCTTTCTCCCTCCCTCTCTCCTTAGCCCTATGCTCACGACTGCTTCTGTGTCGAACACTCTCTCCTTCTCTTGATCGTGAACGGTGGCGAGAAGATCCATGCCGTTCATGGTCACGGGATTTTTCTCCCAATGACTTTGACTGCTTGGAGGAATGATCAGTGTCACGCTCATTATCATCGCTCCTATGCTTAGAACTTCGACGCCGATCTTTCTCCTTTTTTTCACCACCATTCACAGCCTCTTTCGCTTTTTGCAATTCCGGGTTTTCCACCGTCTTCTCAAGATACTCATACTCATCAAAATCCATTCTCTATCTCAGCTTACTCCAACTGCCGTTGAAATAACCTCACTAGCCAAGGTTGCTACTTTGGATCTACAGAACATGACATGAACATTCTAACCAAATTGTAACATCAAAAACCCAAGAGACTCACTTTGTTTCTCTGTTTAATGTACGCTAACCATTTTTCTAACAAATTAAGCATAGGTCATATTTGACTCCGACCCCAATCGAGATTAGAGAACAAGCAATAGCAAGAGTGCTGACATACTTAAGTGACTGACGGGATAGAAAGGGTAAACTAGAATCCAAGGAGTGCGGATAAACTTACCATCTCAATACAGTAAACAACCTAAAACATTAACGGCGACCAATCTATGGGAGAAACGGAATCCTAAACAACCTAAAGCATCCAGGGGCAACCAATCTATGGGCGGAAAGAGGATGCTACAGAACTACTGAAATGAAAGCCAAGCTTAAACTGCAGAGATTTGAGCGGGTATAGGCATTGACCTGAAACCACGAAGCAGCACCGCCACTGATGTTGACCTTGCAGATTGAATTCCCCTAACGGAGTGACGAGATGAAGAGAGACGGAGGGGGTTTTAGCGTTTCCGGATTAGGGCTTAGCGAGCTTCCGGGACGAGATAGACATGAGAGTTGAGAACTTTAGATCGTCTACCCGACCCGAGTTTCGCAGCCCGATTCCGATCCATTTTTTCCCCACTCATATTTTTTGGATATGATTTTCTTTTCGGCCGGGACGGACTTGGTTGGCGCATTGCAATTTTTATTATTTAATAAAATGGTATATTATATATTATTAAATTTATTATTAATTCTTAAATATCAATTTTCTAATGATTTAAACTTAGTATATATTAACAAATTGCCAAATCGACCACACGCACATTCGCAGATTAAACAGGCAGCAATCGTCACCATGACGACGGAGCAGATAGCTGGCGACGACCAATCAGTGGTCATCGCAAATCACGATCTAAGCACACTTTCAGACGCACGATTGCGCTCTTTTTCCTAAAAGATTAAAAAGGAAGAGGCAATTGTAACGCCCCGTTAAGCAACGTTTCAAGCGTCCGTATCCAAAGGTGTTTTTCCAGTACCTGAAGAATCTGCGACAATCTCATCTAAGGACTGGCAAACAACATCGTATCATCGGATCCAAACCCGAAAGATCGTTTATTCTTCTACCAGAATAGATTTGAGCACAAGAGGATGATTTCACAGCAGCAGTGAAGTTATTCCTTCTGCTGCTGCTGCTGCTGCTGCTGCTGCTGCTGCGGCAAGTAGAATCAAGCAAAAAACAATGCCGTGACTCTTGTCAAAAAATTGCTGCAGCCTCTCTCTACTACAACATGCTCTGCTCATATACATTCAGTGAACGCTAAATAATAACTCGGCCTGGTCAAACATAACACGGTCACAGGAATCACTTGTGTGTCCGTTGTTTCGGGATACGACCTCGAGAATCACGAGATGCTATTGCGTGTCCCCTCTCAACTGTCGCTGCTATTGTTGATTGTTCGAAGCATTCCTTCTTGGAGGGCTGAAGATTCCGAAACTCTGGCCTGCATCTCGGGGGCTTGGACCATCAGGCCTCTGCATTCCTGGCTTCTGCATCTCACCTGCAGGAACCCTTGCATTCCTCGAGAAATTTGGATAAGAACGGTCTTGCCTCGGCACATCCGAGGGCATCCGCATCCTTTCATTTGGGTCAAACCTGAAAGAGTCTCGTGAAACCCGATCCCAGTTGCCATTATCAACCGAGTGGCGTGGTGGAAACCTCCGACCTTGGTCTGTCTTTCTGGCATATCGATTTTCTGTCACTTGCCGTGCTGGAGCAGTGTCTGCTTGTGATTGAGCAGGCCTATGAAAGTCAGAGGGGAGACTACTGTTTGATCTCGAATCAAACACTTTGGGGGGATCAAATTTTGCATCATCCATCAACCATCCAGTCCCAACCTTTTTAGGCCTCTCATCTTCATCAGGGAGATTCTCTTCTTCAGTTTCCTCGGAGCACGATTCACGGAGATCTTCTTCAGGGATTGAAGTGCTATCACCCAACTGTCCCACTGATGCCTGCTGCTGCTGCTGTATCTCAGCATCCAAGTCAACTTTCTTCTTTCCACCTCCTTTCTTAGAACCAAACTTTATGTGCCTGACAATGACAAAAGCCTGCTTTTTCTCCACTGTCGGTCCACTGTCCACATGAGCTACACCTTCAATCTATGAGCAATTGTTATCAGAAGTTTAGATCCACAGATCAAAATTTTTTTTTACAAAATCACAAATAAGAGTCAACCATTAGTGGCAGTTCCATACCAATGCAACCATTCGAGCTAATAAGCCACCCAAGTCCTGATCTTCAGTACCAGTAGCCATGCACTGTCCAGATGGAGGATGGATTTAAATGATGGTGATCAAAATTCATATTACAAAAGCATTGTCAGACCATTCAAATTTGAGCCAGGCAAAAGATGTAAAATGCAGTCATAATGTCATATTCATTCACAACTATTATTACGTAAAAATATGAGTTGCCCCAAGAATTTAGATGAGGGTACCTTCACACGATAGCCACGATCTATCAGTCTTTTAATCCCATCTGCCTTGACGGCCAGGTCTTTTGCTTCCTGGCAACAGTAACAGAGTAACAGAAGGAAATGGAGGATTAGACTTTAGTTACAAATAAAAGATTGCTCTGCAAGTAATCATCCCTTGGAATTGGTATCATGTCTGACAAGCAACCGGAACAGGAGCAGGAAAGAGTACTAGTTTTATGAAAGTAGCAACAGAGTCAATATAGTCTATGGCAAGAGTGTTATTCATAAAAGAGATCAAGTGGAACAGAAGACTGAATCAAAACTTACAGTTTTCACAGTAAATCGCACTTCTTTTAGAACTCCTTGTTTGACAGTCGACTGCATAAACAAAAGGTTTAGCACAAATGTTGCACATAAAGAATATAGAGGATTAGTGAAAAGAAACATTCTTGACTCACGGAAAGGTTATTATGGCAATTCTTCGAAGAAACATCAAGATTAGATATTAAATAATCAGATCACCTTTCCCTTAGCTTTAGCACGCTCTTTTTCATGCAATTGTTGTTTGTATCTCTCCATATGGAAGTCCATTATCTTAACAACTGGGGGATTAGCATCTCTCTGGACCTGTCAAAAACAGCAAGTCAAAGAAATGGAAATAGTCAATACCTCAAAGATGACAATCAAACAAGAAAAGGGTCCTCAACAACAGGACAAATGTGCCGATATTCAATCCACTGCAACATGCTGATAGGGCCTTTTCTTCTCTAATTTCACTACTTTAAATAATTGCTCAAACAATTTGCTATAAGTTTTAGTTTCCACTGGGTTCACCGCCCGATGAAGTAAATATGAATAAACCGGGGGAAAAGTAGAAGCCACTTCACTCACTTGTTCCTAGCAGTACATTTTGCTACTTTCCGTGAGGAGAAGAAATTAATGGACTTCTCTCTAAAAAATTGTGCTTTAACCCAATCCACTTTAAAATATTTATGTTCAGATTATTTCATTTAATTGTCCCTTTCATGTTAATCAGTATACACACCTTCTCCCTTGTGATTTCTTCTTTTTCTAGATTTTAATGACATTAGTTTGCTTTGTCTATAAAACCTACTGAACATAACATCCACAATACCTACATTCATGAACTTTTCAAGCTTAATATGACTTACATGTTGATGATTTCCAAGTTTGGAAGTATATAAAATTACAAATTACAATCAATAATCTACTTATTGAAAAGGACAGTACAAATGTCTATGCGTCAATAACATGGAAGGAAACCAAATGCATGAATTATTTTGAATTTTGAAACTATGATAATTAATGAAATCTTTTAATTTTTATGGTTGGGCTAATTGAATATCGACAGTGAAATTAAAAATGACATGCATCTTTAACGCAGCACAAAATTTCTCCAGGAACTTATTTTAAAATAATTTCGAAAAGTTAGAGCCAATGGTTGATGAAAAATGTATTTGTGACAAAGTATTGTTCATCTTTAAACTTTATCTAGGCCACATGCATTATTTAGATTCGTTCAATTTACAGGAGGGCAAAGATTTCCTGCTCCATGAATATAAGGATTCAAGTCTCTCCGGACTCATCTAGACATGCCCTTCATAATTTCCAACTACAATTTTAAGCGGTCAAAAAACCTTCCTATGAAATAAAAGGTTAATCAACCCCAACTTTCTACTTGAAATGAACAAATACCTCAACCAAATCCATCTTAAGCCTCCTCGCTTCCTGCAGTGCTTGATGCAATGGGACTACGTAATGCCCTGTGTATAAATTGATAGCAGAAAACCTCAAAATTGAACATTATGGTGCTTGTTCTGCAAAAAGACACATGCAAGCGTCCATGCACACACACACAAAATGCCCTCTTCTTGTTAATATTGGATAGAAGAAACGAACAAATAACATTATTTGTCCAATTTTTCACGACCCTGGGCCAGTTGTTACATCCAAAACCTCATCTCTAGATTTAGAAACTTGTTCCAATTACTCTCAAAAGCAAGCATGGCCGGGGAGGCAACACAAACTTAACTCATACTCCACACACTTTAACTAGAGATTCAAGACAATATCCAGCATATACAGAACCAATGCATAAAAGATGAAAGAAAACCTCACTTGTACAGCAACCAACACACAAAACAGATACCTATCTGACACCTTAGATAAGTTTGGCATACTACACCTTCATCAGTCACAACCCTAACTTCTCTGGCTTTAATTTGCTCGTTTATGCGGCGACCACTCCTGTCCTTCTCTTCCTCCTTCGGCTTGGCCTAAGATCATATCAGCATTTGCCAAACCAATAGCAAAGGCAATTAGAACCCCTCCACAAAGCAAATTAAACGTAAAGATCTTCATCAACAGCTCAAAGAACATTCACAAGAACCCATCAATTACAATACACTCACAGAAAACAAAGTATTCCCAATGTCTTCAATTGGCCCAGAAACAATTTTCTGCACTGCCACTTCCTACACTAAACAGCAACTGACACGCTGACATTACTATTTTCCAAGCTCCCATGGACATGGAAAACAAAGTGTGGGAAATGCTTCTCACTCCAAATAGGCCTCGACCATAAGAACAAGAAGCAGCAGCTCAACATCGAATATTGGTAATGAAGCCCTCAAGACATACGAAAATATGAACATCACTGAAAAACGACCAGAATAAGATCAAAAGGTCCAAATTTGTGCCGCAATTTACCTGAACAGGCGCAGCGAAGAACCTCACGTCGCTGTAGAATCCCAAGTTGTCCCTCCTTCCACTAACCATTAATGAGCTGTACTTGGCCAGTGTAACAGGAGCAGAGCAACAGGGCGAGAAGCCACGAGGAGCTTGGGGGCAGCATCGCTCGATGAGATGCGACGCTTGTTTCAGCCTGGACTGGGCGATCCGACGCCAGAAGACCATGTTTCCGCTACCGAAGACCGTCAAGCTTCGGGCATGTACTCCTCCTCCTCAGGGAAGTGGGATTCGTTCGGCTCCAGAGGTGGACGGCAGATCCCAAGGGGGTGGCAAGGAGAAGCAGAACCCTAAGCAGACATCATCGGAGCTCGCCGCGTCATGTCGGACGGAGTTCGGCCCAGTAAAGTGTCGGATCGAAGGCCCATCTCTCCAAAAAGATCCCATTTCAATCGGTCGAGTGAGGATTCATCACAATCACATGCACGTATCATCCCTTACCATACTGCTCAATTTGCTCCCATCCGATCTGAATCCAGTTACGTTAGCCCACTAAATTCAGACCGGGCTAAATCGCGAACTCCCATTCGTAGGCCGAGACTCACACTCCACACATTATTAACAGAAAATTTAAGTACTAAATCACGCTAATAGCACGTTGATTGATCACCGATTATTTTATGAGAAAAGGGTTACCACATTCAAAAAAACAAACTATCTATAGAACAATTAATCAGCTAGATAAAATCTATTTGGATACCGTTTATAAAAAATTAAAAAATACATCATGGCTAGTTTCACTCGTGGATGTCCCCGCAGTCTCATCTGCCGCAGACAGTTTCCCGTAAATAAGGAAAGCCCCCCACGGGATTTGTATGGTAACCAGCCGTAGAGTATCACAACTAAAAATAATATTTCACTCTCACATTCAATAATAAAATATAAATAAAATCTTATCATTATTATATATATAATATTTTTTTTCAAAATAATAAAATTTTGCATTTTTTTATATTTTTATTAATTGTGAAATTGTTCGATTGCAAGTGGGCAGGGGGTGGTCTACGAGGCAAGAGAAAGCCTTTTGCCCTTTGCCCCTTCACTTGTCAGATTCTGTCGGAGCTTAGATTCCAATTTACCCATGAAAATCGAAAAGCCTCCAATCCTATTCCATTTCATTGTCGAATTAATCCTGCAGTTAATATTCTAATTACAATGACAGCCATTCTCTTACGAGATTAAAAACTGACTCTGCGAATAAGCTTGTAAATTCATAATCTCATATTTAGATGTATTATATCTAAATGATCTGTTTAAAAAATTTTATAAATTTATAATATATATTTAATTTGTATAAATTAAGCGTGTTAATTTTACACATACATAATTAACACGTTTAATATTATCATAACAAAACTTGATCGCACATTTATCATACAATTATAATAATGATAATAAACTTTAAGGTGGTTTATATAATAAATTAAATTAATAATACGCACAATTAAATATGTTAACATGTTTAATATATATTTCAATACATTTAATTAGATATCATTAATGATGTATTATGGAGTCACACATGTTCAATATGACTCAATCCAAATTGGCTACCTCTGTATCATATCATGTTAAGTTATCTTATCGTGTAAAAAATTAAGTGGTGGTGTTTGAATATATACAAATTTTATCGTGGTTCTTAGTACTTAATTTTATATTTCATATGTTAAAATTTTATAATATACTTTATGAATTTTTTTAATTACAATAAAATTAACAATTTATGCTTATCAAAATTTACGAGCAATTCGATAAACTTATAAGAGATAATTTATCTTGCACTGCAACTTATGATTAGGTCTTATTAATATTTACGGTAGTGCAGCAGCATTAGTTTATTATTGAGACCAAATATCGAGCAAAGAAAAAGCCTGCAAATTCCTGGACACGTGTCTGTATAAACCCTAGACAAAGGCACGCAGGGTCCCCCCCGCGGCTGGCCACTGTTTGGAGAGGGTCCAATGGCCCAAGCGGCCCCTTGACCCCATTTTGCCGAGGCAGCAATTTCATCTAGATCTATCAATTTAAGCCATGTACTATGATTTAATATGATTTAAAATTTTAAGTTTAAATTATATAGATAATTATTTTTTTAAAATAAAGTTAGATAATTTTATATTTTAAGATATTTTATATGATATAATTATCTGATTAATTTAAATTTTATATTAATTTATATAAAATATTAAAAGTAACTATTAAAATATAATTATATGTATATAAT
>CXYZ01012692.1:4779545-4816326 GCA_900006705.1 Sonneratia caseolaris
ATAATTAAATTATAATATTATATCAATTTATTTGAATATTATATTATTAATATTATTTATTAAACATGCGGTTCAACCCATTGAACCCCAGTCCGACCCATGAACCCATATCTTGACCGGTTCCCGGTCCGGTCCGATTTTAAAAACTATGATTTTAAGAGTTATAAAATTTAACTATACAGAGGAGCATGTGTATAGAAATTTTAATAAATTATTCCTATATAATTTTATGAAAATTAGTAAGCATAATCAATGCAGGTTGAAAGAGGAGTGCTCACCTGGACAGGTCACCTCACTGAACTGCAACCCAAGTGTGCAACTGTCCTTTAATTGGCTCCCTCCTTTCCCAGGCCTCTCGACTCTCTCGTCCCTCTCTCTCTCTCTCTCTCTCGTCCATCGACGTATCTGCTCACCAGCTTTAATGATGATGGTTCAGCGGGACACGGACATCATACCGCCCAGATTCTGAAAGAACCCAGAGAGAGTGAGAGAGAGAGATACCGATGAAAAAACACGATACCATGAGATAGTGTGAGAGTTCTGAACGATGTGATACGTAATCACGTCATTTGTGCTCGTAAATAAGAGCCTCATTTCTCTGTCCATGGAGTCCTGTCCTGTCCAAACTCGATCCACATTACTGTCCGGAGTTAACAAGACACTCTGTTCTTGATACAGGACAGTCTTATCGACGCTGCCGTATGAATCTTATAGCCCCCCACGCGAGGTATTTTCCATGGAAGGGGTATCTTCCAAGCCCGAAACTCTGTTCTTGGGAAACCTGTACCCTTTTTTCAAGGAACGATTCTTGGCTCTATTGACATGTAATGTAATGCTAATACAGATGTTAGTCCAGAGTCCTCATCACAAAATCGTGCTATGTTACACTAAAATACTTTATATTAGCAGTAAGTTTGGTGATAAGGACACATAAATTATGTGCATCATGGTAAATCTAAAAATTTAACGAGATTGGACCCTGTAGGAGCTTGAATATCTACATGGAAGATGTGGGTGGCCACCATGCATCCCTCTGCCTGAACACTTCCAAACTCGATCCAAACAAAATCTCCCGGCGAAACACGGATTAGAGATTCCCTCTCCCTTTCTCTGTTTTTGTGTCGGTCTCTCTCTTTCTCGAGCCCCTACTTTTTACCACCTACGCCCTCCCCCTCGTCAGTCCATCCCCGGTCTTTGCTCTGTCGCTGGAACCGACAGTGACATTAAATTAAGCTTCTGTGTCTCGTGGAAGATAAATGACTGTTGTCTGTAGGAAGAAAGTTTTAACAGGTGAAACCACCATTCACCCTTCACCTTCACTCGCTTCGACCCAGAAAAAGTAAAAAAAAAAAACAAAGCTTGAAAATTGAAGATGAAACATTGATAGAGAGAGAGAGAGAGAGAGAGAGACGCTTGAGAGCTCAAGAGCAGGGCAGTGAGCAGCAGTTTTGGAGCTTCCTCCAGCTCTTCGTCCTCATCAGGAACCGTTCTTTCACCCGAAAGCCACTTTCAAAGTGCAGAAAACTCAGTTGGGTTTGCTTTCAAACTCCTTAGGAGAAGCAAATCCCTCGCACTCTCAGCAGTGCATTTTGAAGAGCAGAACCATGTGCTGTCCTGTCGCATCTTCCTCTCCATCTCCATCTCCGCCTATAAGTTTTCTTTCAGCCGACAGATGGAGCAAAAGCTGAGCCGCGTCTGCTTTAAAACTCGTGAAAGATGCAAACTTTCCTTACTCCTTGCAGTACATTCTGAAGAGAGGGGCTCGGTAGACTTTCTGCGAGATGGGATGTGTTGCTACTAAGCTGGAGGAGGAGGGAGAGGCGGTGACTATCTGTCGGGAGAGGAGGAAGCTGTTGAAGCAAGCTGTTGAGAGAAGGTACGCACTCGCCGAGGCTCACTTCAGGTACTGCCAAGCTCTGTATGCAGTCTCCGCGGCCATCAAGCTGTTCGTGGCTCGCCATTCGTCCCCTTCCTCGCCTTTCCTCATTACTTTCTCTCCTGCAACTCCACCGCCGGAGAGCAGTGAAGATGTCAAAGGTGGCAGCACGGCTAGTGCGATGCTGCTACAGAAGAAGCCCTCCGAGTCAAAGTCAACCACTACAACCACGACTGAGGCCGTTGCTTGTGGGTCCTCCTCCTGTGGGACCTCATTGTTGGAATCCGTGGAAGATGAAAAGGTGGAAACTGGGTGTGGAGCTCTGCATGGTGAAGAGCAAGTTTATGGGTAATGTTAGAAAGGCATTCCTGGTTTTTTTTTGTTCTTTTACTTTTCTGTGCAAGACAACGTTGTATAGGCATTCATCGTCTAGAAGCTTTTGCTTTTTCCATGTTTTGATGGGTTTTACAGTCTCTGTTAGATCTCCGTCCTATTTGTCGCATCAGAAGACGGAAATACCCTTATAAACGAAATCTTTGTGGTATTGATTACATGTCACATGGATTTCTACGAATTTGTCCTCCCTGAGTGAGAGAAGTTGGAGCAAAGATGAACAGTCTAGCGCTTAGCGTTCAATTTTTTTTCTTCAATGTGGTGTCAGGTACTATTCTATGCAGATGCCCCCACCAATGCCATCGCCACAGACGGACTACGGGTGGGATTTCTTCAACTTGTTTGACCCGATGAGACCTGATATCCTGTCTGGGTACATGAACAAAAGCCACCACCTTCAATCGTATGATGATCATATTAGAACTGTGAGGGAGCAGGAAGGAATCCCTGAGCTTGAGGAAGAGGATGAAGATGAAATGAAGGAAGTGATTGTCGAAGAGCATAATACAGTCAGTACCAATGGAGATTGTGGAGGGGAGGCTGATAGCAGTAGGGAGAATGGTGAGGCTGAATTTTTTAATCTTAAGGTTGTTAAAGGGGAGGAGGAGGAGAAGAGGGATTTGGCTGTGGTTGATGTTCCTGAGAAAGGAAGGGATAGGGAGCTATTGGATGCACTGAGAGACATTGAGATGCACTTTGTTCGGGCTTATGATTCCGGAAAGGATGTTTCGAGGATGTTAGAGGCGAATAGAGTTCATCTTCAATCGAGTTTGGAGGAAATCAAAGGTCAGATATGATAATACTGGTTCTGGTTTCCTGAGTTTGGCCATTTGTTCTTCTCATAGTGTTTTACAGGGAGTAACTGGTATTACATTATGAGATGAAAATGGGTCTCCCAGAATTCCTTAAATTATGGTCTCTTGTTTCCCACCATTGTAATTGTGAATCAACACTTGGAACAGATATGAGCTAGACATTTAGCCTCTGTAAGGAACTTGCATATGGTATTGTAACTGATCAACAAGTTTCCCATTGGTACTTTATGAATATTCAATCTTGCTGCTCTTTCCTTGAGAGTTTGCACGAGAATTGGGCTAATTATCCAAGTGTTGCACTTGTACTAAAGCTGAAATTCTGATCTTGCAGAGCACTCGACAAAGCTGATCCAATCTATCACTTTGCACCGGTCTACCTCATTCAAGCCTGCATCCTGTAAAAGTCTGATGTCATCATCAAGTTTGGAAGTCTCCTCAACTTGGACAGAGTTTAAAAATGACTTGTTTGAGGACTACGGAGGGATGGTGTCAGGGAGCCATTCCCTGACTCTGGAAAGGCTTTATGCCTGGGAGAAGAAGCTCTATGAAGAAGTCAAGGTAGAGAAGTTTGCTTATGCTGAGCACTATCACACTCTTGAAATTTGATAAGAATGAAAAACTAAAATGATGGACAGCGCACGTCGGGCCAACTGAAATTATTCAATTTTCTTTTACAACATCATTGATGTTCTGCTCCAAGCAAAATCATTGTTTAAGGATTAGATGATTGTGGACTCCATGTCATCTTTATATCTGACATGCTGTATATGACCTCAGGCTGGGGACAGAATTAGGAAACTATATGAGAGGAAGTGTGCGCAAATGAGAAATCAAGATGTGCGGGGTCACAGCATATTCAAAACTGATAAAATGAGAGCTTCTGTAAAGGACTTGTACGCGAGGATCTTGGTTGCTATTCGGAGTGCTGAGTCCATCTCGGGGAAAATTCAGAAGCTGCGAGATGAGGAGCTGCAACCTCAGATAATTGAGCTCTTAAAAGGGTAAGAAGACCAACATTGTAAAACCAAGTAGTATTGAAATGTTACAGAAAATACTTACAAAGAAGTAAATCAGATGTTCTACTTGGGTCTTTTTAGTCTGCAAATTGACTACTAGAAAAATTTAACTTGAAAACTCAGAAGATCCAGTTTCCTGTATTACTGTCATCATTGTTATTTGCAACTCTGCAGTTTCTTAAGTTCTGTCCTTTGTCATTCAACAGCCTTACACAGACCTGGAAGATCATGTGCGAGTCGCACGAGATCCAGAACAAGATCCTGTTCGAGGTTGGAACGTTCTCTTGCTGTGGGTTTGGAAAGTTCATGAACGACTCTCACAGGCTGGCAACTCTGCAGCTCGAGGCTGAGGTCCAGAACTGGCGAACCTGCCTGATTGATTACATGTCGGCCCAGAAGGGGTATGTTCAGGCCCTCCACAGCTGGCTCACTAAGTTCTTAGCCCCTGAAATCGAGTTCTACTCCCGGGGAAGAGGCTGCCCCACCCCATGGCCTGGCCAGTTCCATGCAAATGGGCCACAGTTGCTACCAATTTGCTATGGATGGCTGATCTCGTTGGACAAGCTGCCTGACAAGTCTGCTGCGTTTTCCTTGAAAAGCTTTGCGAGGGATGTGAGGGCAATTTGGGCCCAGCAGGGAGAAGAGCAGCAGCTGAGGAGGAGAGTCGAGGGGCTAGTAAAGGAGCTCGATAAGCGGACTCTCACAGCTAAGAAGACAGAGACCTGGTATCTGGACTACAAACCGGCTGAAGAGCCTCCCAACCGCAGTGGTGGCGAATCCCACAATGACGAGCATATGATCGACAAGTGGGATCCGCTGGAGACGCTGAGAAGGAAGCTGGAGACTGAGCGGGAGAAGCACCTCAGGTGCATCCAGGAGACACAGAGGACCACTCTGAGTGGGTTCCGGACCGGATTCAGCATGGTCTTCGAGGCCCTGACCGAGTTCTCCATGGCTGCTCTGAGTATGTACAGTGAGCTTGTGAAGTATAGCGACAACACGGAAAAGGCAGGGAATCTCCCGTCCCGTGAAGGGCCTGTCTAGGCCGGAGACAAGGCGAAGAGATTTCCATCAGGGAAAGACTGGATATGTTTATATGGGGAGCGGGTGACGGTGATAGCTTGGCTCTGTAAATTGTATGTAATTGGGTAGAATGAGGGGAAGGGTTGAAGCACCCCGCCGAGACTTGTTTTTTCTAGTGTCGTCTCCTTCAGGTTCCATGTTGGATTATTTTTGGGAATGTTAAGTTGCCTGTCTGAATTGTTTATTGATCAGACGGATGTGCTATTGCTTGTCCATACTTAATTCTCCCCTTCCCTGTCTTCCATTGGCAATAATAATAATTTCCCGACATTATAGATGGGGAAGGCGATGGTTTGATGACTGGACAATTGAAGGCGAATCAATTCCTCCATGTTCTCGGACACCACCAAGATCTCAGATCATGATCAAGTCAGCGGGTCCCTGTCGAAAGGGATGATGGAACACGATTACCGTCTCCTTGGAAGATGGTAGCCCGTGAAGATCCATAAATTGTAGCAATGGAATCATTTAAGTTCCTCATCAATTGAGATAAAGTGCTACCATCATTTAAATATATACCGAATTGCAAATATATCTTACAATTTTGATATCATTTAAGATATCTCTTTCCTCCACTGCGGACAAGTCCCAGATTTGGCAGCAGCTCCAGCACAACTCCCAGTTCCCCGATTTCAACAACTACCTCGCCTTCATACTCGCCAGGTATTTATGCAGCAGAGAGTGATGATGATTGGGGCTGCTCTGTCGGGATTGGCGACATCTCATGGTTGAGGTCCGGGTGTGGGTGTTGACTTGAGTAGGATATAAAAGATTGGTATTGCTTGATTAGTATTAGAAATCAGTAGATGTTTCCGGCTAGTGGAAATGCGTCTGTATAACACCTGACAAAGGTCTTGGTTATGGTGAATCCACTTCTATTTTTTCGAAAATGTAAACTTAATAGAAGACATGCCTTCATCTCAGCTGGTTTCCATGGAAAGCTTTTAAAGTCTTGTTTTTTTCCCCATCCCAGGAAGTTGATGCCAATGCATTTTAATTCATGAAAATAGAAAATTGGACAACTGGAAGTAGGCTATCTGACTTTGGAAGGGATAATTTGCACTAGAATTATTGAAGATCAGATAGGTCAGTGGAAGGAACTTATACAGAATCTCCTTTACAAGTGTAGGAAACTGGGGGGAGCAATGGCCCAGAATCTTGCTAATTATACTATAAGCAACAGTAGAAGGTAAATATGTTTTATGTTCATTGGTCTTGTTTTATCACTTGCCAAGTGCTTATAATTGTGGATGTAGGAGAAATTTTGCTATATGTTAATCTCCTTAGCGTCTGAGTAGCTCTTTTACAGTACATGCTCTTGACTAGTTTATATATGCGTGTTCTTGAATCTGTTACTGATTAATTCTTCTGGATAACAGGGAAAATTGATTGAGGTCCGACAAGCTGCTGGCTTGCTCTTAAAAAATAACCTTGGAACAGCTTATATGTCCCGTGAATCCTGCTTATCAGCAGTACATGAAATCAGAGCTATTGTCCTGTCTCGGGTCTGGAGACTGGCACATCAGATCTACAGCGGGAACTATTATAAGTGTTGTTCAAATAGGAGGAGTTTTGGGGTGGCCTGAGTTGTTGCAAGCCCTCATGAATTGCTTGGACAGTAACAACCTAAACCACATGGAACGTGCCATCGATGCTTTGTTTAAGGTAGGTGCTAATCTTCAGATTGAATTCAAGTATTTCAATTTTTTAGCCTTACTGCAACTTTTGATGTCCACTGATTTTGAAATTGTTGTACTATTATTGGCAAATTACAAGCCCCTCATATTATACAAGAAAAGGTTGTTGATCTTCATACTCAATCCAAGTATTACGACCTTTGAGTTTGTTGGTACTAATTTTGATGCTGTTCCCTTTAGAGTTTCTGGTTTTGGGAAAAGGAAGACGTTCTAAAGTGGCTGATTTTGTGCTTATTTTACTTAAATATGATGGTTGGCATTGGATTTGGTACAGATTTGTGAGGATGTTCCACAGCTGCTTGATTCAGACGTTCCTGGTTTGACAGAACGACCTATCAGCTTATTCCTGCCTAGATTTTTTCAGGTAAGAGAAGTCAAAATTTGTGTGGTAACTTGTGTACTAGTTTGCATCTTGTTACTGTGTTACAAGCAACAAATTTATCGAACCTTTTTACCATCCTTGCATTTTTCTAAACTTATTTGGCTTCTGCTTGTACAGTTTTTTCAGTCACCTCACACCTTATTGAGGAAGCTTTCGTTGGCATCTGTAAATCAGCACATAATGTTGATGCCAGCTGTGAGTGTCTACTGATTTGCTTCTTTTCTTTCCTAGCTTGTGCAGACTATTAATTGGTTGAGTTATTAATCAATCAATGCCTATAAATTAGGCTTTATATGCAGCAATAGATAGATATCTTCAGGGATTGTTTGTTCTGGCCAATGACTCTGCTGGAGAAGTGCGCAAATTGGTAAGTGTCACATTCTAATATTGCTAGTCATATGAAGGAGATGTAATACTGTTAATTTGTCAGTCTTATGATTTTAAGCTGATTATTTCTGCAAGATAATGCCGACATTTTATGTTATCTGCTTAACATATGTAATGGATTATGCTTCTTCAAAAAAAAATTGCTAATGCAAGATATATAATGAACTTTTTGATGTCTTTTTCATGGAAGTGAATAAAAGCCACTAATTTGAGTGCAAAGTATGAATTCATAATCTCATGTCTTGGTTTGTGGTTATCATTGTACACGTTGAACTTTGATGTTCTTTTTGATATACCCCCTACTGGTGCACAGGTTTGCTCGGCATTTGTTCAACTCATCGAAGTCTGCCCAGATATCTTGGAGGTGGGTTTTTTTGTTATCATGTTCTTCTCTCTTGACACCATGCCTGTCATCATAATTTAGGCCATCTTCTTTCATAGTTATATAATAATAAACTTTGCACTTGAAAATCATGGCTTTTATTTCTGGCTTATACTGGATTAATTTAAATTGGATCTGAATTTATTCTATGCTTAGGGCCCTGACTTTAAGATGTTAATATCTTCATGTGTTTTAAACGTAAAATAATGAAACTCCTCTTCTCTAAATCAAATGTAAAAGGCCTAACAACCCTAAAGAATTTGGCTTTTTGGAACTTACCATCAAATTCTCTCAAGTATGGTTTTGGTCCCCTTACAATTTTCATTGTATCTCATAGCAACTTGGTTTGCAGCCACATCTGAGGAATGTTATTGAATATATGTTGCAAGTGAACAAGGATTCTAATGATGAAGTAGCTCTTGAAGCTTGTGAATTCTGGTATCTTCTTTCTATACTAAGTGCATCTTATCCAATTAAATTATGTTCTAATTCCAGTTATTGTTTTTGAATTTTTCTTGTCTTCAGTATTGTCATCTGTTTATTGCTAGTCAATTTCTCTAACGATGGCTTGCAGGTCTGCGTATTGCAATGCTCAGTTGCCTCCTGAAAACTTGAGAGAATTCTTGCCAAGACTTATTCCAGTGTGTAGATGAACTAATCTTTTAAATCTACTTATGGAGGGTCATTCCAACTATTTCCATTATTTGCTTCCCTTTTTTTTTTATTGCAGGTGTTGCTGTCAAACATGTCCTATGCTGAGGATGATGAGTCACTTGTTGAT
Source organism: Sonneratia caseolaris (assembly GCA_900006705.1). Classification (NCBI taxonomy): domain Eukaryota; kingdom Viridiplantae; phylum Streptophyta; class Magnoliopsida; order Myrtales; family Lythraceae; genus Sonneratia; species Sonneratia caseolaris. Next base: position 4,788,358 of record CXYZ01012692.1, read on the forward strand.
GCTGAGGTGACTTCTATGCTGCTAGTTCTCTACTAAACATTTCAATGTGATTCACTAAAATTTTTTCCTTTGAAGGAAGATGGTTCTCTACCTGATCGAGACCAGGTTTGATTTATATCCGATACTTTGACATTTTGGTGTTTTATTCTTATTGAAAGATTACGGAGTTCATTGTCTTAGTTCAGCTCTTCTATTCCAGGACATCAAACCCCGTTTTCATACATCACGGCTTCATGGTTCAGAGTATGGGGAAGATGGCGTATGTTGTCACAAGATCTCTCGTAGTTTATGATTTACATTTTTTTTCACAATTTAATTCTGAATGCGGATATCAGTACTGCTTGGTCATCAAAATTATAGGATTATGTTCCTTCTAAAATATGAGTGTTCAAAAATTGCAGGATGAAGATATTGTTGATGTATGGAATTTGCGGAAATGCAGTGCTGCTGGTCTTGATGCTCTCTCAAATGTGTTTGGCAATGAAATTCTTCCAGCTTTGATGCCAATAATTGAAGTACATTGGCTCTCCTCAGAAATCAAATATATTATCATCAGTTTGCCGTTTTCCCTTTTCTGATTAAGTGACAGTTTTAAATGTATTTCCATATACTCTCCATCCTCTCAATTACTGGTGAATCATTAAAATCTTCTGGAGTTTCTTTTTTGATGTCTGGTTTGTAACTGTTGCATGGAGATATTTTGTTGGACTGTCTGATGTGAAACAGATATTCATGATCAGTAGTTACACTAATACTAGAAAATTGAAAATTGAATTCTCTATCACAATGTTTTTTTCCATTTCACGGCTAAATTTTCCTGATTGTTTGCAGTCTAAGTTGTCGATAAGTGGAGATGATGCATGGAAAGAAAGGGAAGCTGCCATTTTAGCCCTTGGTGCTGTCACTGAGGGTTGCATGAGTGGTCTTTATCCTCATTTGATGGAGGTAATATTTTCAAGGATGCATGATGAGGGAGGGGGATGGTGTTATTTATTTTACTCCTCTTTACTGTCTGTAATTTGAATGATCATTTAATATACATTTTTTAGGTCACAAAGATTAATCCTCCTAGAAAGTGTGATTCTAATAATCCTCCTAATTTTCACATTTAATAAAATGCCCTTGAATGGTTGTAAATTACTACCTAATCCTTTGTGTGTATTTGGGAGGATGACTATCTGTTGTTTCTGAATTGTGCCCTTACCTTTACAATATTTGCTCTTTCCATATGAGCGTGGGTTTTACAAATTTGTCCTTAAATTCCTTGACTGCAGCATATTCATTTTCTTTAATTGCTGATGTTCAATTACACTGTGCACATGCTGTTGTTTATAGACAATCTTCCCATCTTTACCTTGCTCTTCTTGACTAAATATTGATTGCATATGATAGTAAAATATGCAGATTATAGCATTTCTGATCCCTCTGTTGGATGACAAGTTCCCATTCATACAAAGTATCACTTGCTGGACACTTTCTTGTTTTAGCAAATATATTGTTGAGGTAATGTTAAACTATAGTCATATGTCCTGCATTCCTTATTATCTGTTGTTGCTTCTATTCAGCACGAAGACATGAATCATCAGGTTGTAGTTTTCTCAAATTTCTCTGCGTCTATTTCGGGGTACTGGCCATCAGCAATTCGACATCGTTCTTATGGGTCTCTTACGAAGAATTTTAGACAATAATAAGAGGGTGCAGGAGGCTGCTTGTTCTGCTTTTGCAACACTTGAGTAGGTCCTCAAAATTCCTGAAGTTAAAAGTATCACATTCACAACTTTAGTGTCTTTTATCTCAATGGCAGTGTAACAGGAAGCTGGGGATTTGTTGGCACCAAAGCTGGAAATTATTTTGCAGCATCTTATGTCTGCTCATGGGAAATAGCAGGTCGGTCTTTGAAACACAAGAACAACTGGTTGATATCTGACTAGATATTACCTCCTGTACTTAGTTTTTTTATGTGTAAAGCAAGGACGTCAAACTGCTGTGGAGCTCGTGGTCAATTTCTAAGTTTGGATTAGATTAAAATTTTAAATATGGCTAAACCAGTAGTTAGCCAGATAAAGCACTAGATTTATAGCATGATTAACATTATGCTCAAAGTTTAAAATGTCTTGAATTTGTTCAAGCCATGATCTGGTTTTGGCTGCATGCAGAGACGCAACCTTAGAATTGTTTATGATGCAATTGGAACATTAGCAGATCACGTTGGTAGAGAACTAGATCAGGTACATCAGAAGAGTCGAAGAAGAATATGTTCCAGTTTTCATACTTTACAGTATCTAATTCCCAATGTTCCCCTACGCCTCCCAGTTATGTTCACACATGGAGTGGTCAATAAATATGACATGTTGACTGCATTTGAACTTATTCTGCAGCCCTCTTATCTGAAGATCCTAATGCCTCTGCTGATTGCTAAGTGGCAACAACTTTCAGATGTGGAAAAGGGCCTCTTCCTTTTGCTAGAGTGCTTCACATCTATCACTCTGGTATAAACTTAGACATTGCCCCAGGTTCCTGATTATGTTATTGGGTTCTTCAGTTCAGAATCTAAATAGCATAAATAAAAAACTAGTGCTAACCACACCATACTCTATTCTCGTAAGATGATAATAAAATCCAGTAAACCTGTTTTTGACATGATAAATGAATCAAGGATGAGTGACTTAGATATACTCGTTACCACAGTTACATTAACAAAAATGGAAAATGGTCCTCTGTACTTCAGTTCCTTGTTATCAGATATACTTTTTCCTTGAACCAGCCTCTCCCTACAGCTAAATCCAATGGCATGCAGACTTATGTAATTTACTGATTAGGTGAATTAGAAATTATGACAGCTTAATGGTGATGAGTCATTACTTTTTCTAGGCATTGGGTACTGGATTTTCTCAATTTGCCAAACCAGTATTTGAAAGATGCATACGCATTATACAGATTCAGCAACAAGCAAAGGTAGCCTTCTAAGTATATTTTCTGGCACTTGTATAAATATGCCATATTTCTGGCCTTATGAAATTTCTCCACCTAAGATTTTGTTATTGAATACTGATTGGCACCAAGTCTCTTGGTTGACAATTTGATCTTTTTGATGCCCTAGTTTATATTCTCAATATTAGGATGATTCAAATTTTCTAGAGACTTCCCATCGAGATCTCTTAGAGCAAGCAGATGTGAAAGTTCTGCACTGGCATGGGAAGGCGATAAAAGCATCCTCTAGAAATGATCGCATTCAAATCTAATAGATGTGCTTCCTTTGCTGCTCGGTTATTGTTTCCTTGTTAGCAGCAAGATCAGTATCCTGTTGCATAGTTGGTCCCCATTAAACTATGGTCAATGGGACTTAATGTTTCTATCCATTTTTGTACAGGAGAAATATTGGATCTTTTGAATTTCAGATGCTTCTTTGCTTGTCAAAATTGCATAAGAATTTCTTTTTGTCTTAAACGTTATCTTGTCTAATTGAGTTGCTTGTTCTGTTTGAAATACATTGATGGAACTGTAATTGCAGACTCATCCAGCTGCTGCTGGGGTTCAGTATGATAAAGAATTTGTGGTTTGCTCTCTTGACCTACTTTCTGGACTTACAGAGGGTCTTGGCAGCACTATAGAAGGCTTGGTATATCTTCACCTTTGTAAAACAATGCTGTGCTTGAAACTCTCTATTCCTCACCCTTTATCATAGGTTTGTTATATCTTCTCTGTTAGGCTTCAAAAAGTTGTTTGAGTGACTTGCTTTTGCAATGCTGCACGGATGATGCATCTCATGTCTGTCAAAGTTCCTTTGCGCTTGTTGGGGACCTTGCTAGAGTAGGTTTGAAGCTTGAATATTCTGGATTATGACTTACTCAAAAAGAATATTCAGTGTATGACGTTAATCATCTTGAAGCCTGACTGCCATCTGATTGCCTATTATGTGGACAGGGCTATCATTCTTGCCTTTCAGGCAACTGCCATTGTTTTTTTAATCCAATTTTGCTTTACAAGTGACAGCTTCAGTTTGTGGCAAGTAATGAATTTAGACTGCTCATTATCAATCAATTGGATCTTAAAACAGTGTCACAGTCAGATTTACGTTACTAAAAGCCTTGTTTCTCTCTGTCCCCCATTCTTTTGATTGGATGCATTGATTGCTATTGAGCCAACTGAGAACACAGAATTGAACATTGTGGGAAATGGGATGGTTCAGTGGAGCAACCCCAGATAGTATCAAGGGCATGGGTTCAGTGCAGATCTCATCTCTAGTTTTCTGAAGGAAAAAATAAATGAGGGGACTGAATATAATAACTATCAGCTTAAGATTGTGAGGAAATGGTTAACTCATTATAGCAGTTCATACTGCATGATTTTCTTTTCAGGCATGCCCTGCCCACTTGCATCCTCATTTGGCCGAATATCTCAATATTGCAGCAAAGCAGCTGGTCAGTGAAAATCATATTTTTCATTTGGGGCCTACAGGAACTTGCATTCTTGCTTTATGGATTGACTTGATATCTGCAGGCATCTCCTAAGCTGAAGGAGTCCCTTTCAGTGGCAAATAATGCTTGTTGGGCAATTGGGGAACAGGAAGTCAAGGTATATCTGAGCTCTAAGATTTTAGCTTGATTTTGTGTTTGTTGATGAGTTATTTTGAAGGCATGTTACTTATCGTTGCATATTTACACTTCTTGATTCAGGTTCAACAAGAGGTCTCTCCAGTTGTCATGACAGTCATCCCATGCTTAGTCTCTATTCTTCAACATGCTAAGGTGATTCTCTCCCTCTCTCTTATGTATACATCATGTTATATTAGTTATGTGAGAATTTTGCAGGTTGTGCTAACTATAGCCATTTATCTTTATTGATAATAATAAGCAGGAGCTCAACAAGTCACTTGTAGAAAATTGTGTGGTAACACTTGGTCGACTTTCATGGACTTGCCCACAACTCATATCTCCACATATGGAGCACTTCATGCAACCATGGTGTGCTGCCCTGGCAATGTGAGAGTTAGCATGCAGTAGAAAATTCTCTTTATATGTCAACAGAGAGATATTTGATCTATTTGAACTCTGAGATCTTTGACAGTGTTTTCTTGAGCTGCTTGGCACATTAATTTGCGCCTACAGTTGATATATATATTCTTTTGGCATATTCTATGATCTGTTTGCTGTGAAGAAATCAACAGCAGGTGTGGCAACGTAATTGAAAGCTGTTGGAAATGATAATTCTTATTCAACTTACAGAAAAATATAGCTCTCAATTGATATCATATAGCATCTCAACATCTCATGGTCCAAGAAACTATACATTATGAGATGGGCATGCAGCTGGTGGACATGTCTTTTCAACAACAGCATTTCATTTTAACATTTTTTATGAGAAACTTGCATTTGTTGTAGTATACGTGATGACATCGAAAAAGAGGACGCCTTTCGGGGTTTATGTGCTCTGGTTTGCTACTATACTTGTTTCCTACAATCATTCAGAATTCTGGAGAGCAATTGTATTTGACTTTCATAAGTTGATTATTGACATCTTCTGTAAAATGTATTCTCAGGCTAGAGCAAATCCTTCAGGAGCTTTAAGTTCGTTGGTTTTCATGTGTAATGCCATTGCAAGTTGGAATGTAAGAATCTTACATTGCGTCTTTAGTAGGTCATGATCATACTCTTTTTCTTTGTAATGTAAGCTAATAGCAATTTTCTGAACTTATTGGGGTGCAGGTAATTAGAAGCAAGGAGCTGCAAAATGAACTTTGTCATGATGTGTTACATGGTTATAAGCAGGTCGATATTTTGCTCATTCTTAATGATTTTTCTTTATGAATGCAATGGTCCTTCAAAATGCTTTTAAGGAAAAGAATGCATGAGAAGTTCATTGTAAAACTTTTTTGAATTGCCAAATTCCTGACATCCTTCTCAGACCTTGGCAGATCCTTAACTCTTACTATTTTATACTTGAGAATAGCTTGTAAAGAAGAGTGAACTTATAGACCAATCGGGACACTTCCATTTTATTCTCATTTTTAGATAATTCAGACTTTGCAGACGACAACCTTAATAAATACCCTCAATTGTTCAGATGCTGAGGAATGGGGGGTGGGATCAGTGCATGTCCGCCCTGGAGCCAACAGTGAAGGACAGGCTGTTGAAGTACCAAGTCTAGTAGTTCTCGACCACTTTAGGTGTATTCATCAAACGGTTTGAGGAATCAACCATACAACAGAACTTCAGCAATTCTATGCATCATCATCCAAGCATTATTTGTGCGATACATTTTCAACTTGGAGCCAGGCCAGCCTGCTCTAACAATATCACTGTTGGTACACACAGAGTGAACAGAGACACAGCCGAGATTCTGCATGCAAGTGGAAGACTACTGAAGACAATGGTCGGGGTTAAAAGATGTAATGTAGGTAAGTATGGATATCTTCAAATCTTTAGGCTCGCCGGGGAGCATCGAGCTCTACATGCCTAAACATCGAGGGCCTTCTTCCCTGCACGATGATTTCTGAGTTTCTTCTTTATGGGCCTTGCTTTCTTTAGGTGTCGTGCATTCTGGGGGAGCTAGGGCTATTAGGTTTTCATCCTATTCAGATAGGATTTTACTCGAGACAGAGCTCTGCGATTCTTCCACTGCTGGAGCAGCCGCGGCTTCTGGTTTGTGGGAGCAACAGGTTGTTTTTGTCATTTTGGATCCACCGGTAAGATTGGTTTTGCTTTTTCTTTGTGTTTTCTTCAATTTTTTTCTTGGGTGTGTTTTTCTTTTGCTTGACTCCCTGTTTGCACTGTAGATGCCCACTTGGGAGACGATGAAGGTATCGTTCTCTGGTTTATTCAATAAGAGCTATCATCTGCATCTTTAACGAGCCATCTTATCGTTTGCTGCATTTGAAACAGAACTGCATGACAAGACTTCCAGAGAACACTTAAAATGGCACCTCGATTGCTTTGTCCGAGCACTCGAAAATCATGAATATCACCCCGCTCGCGTCGTTTATCCCATGAGATCTGGAAATGATCTGGCACCACCACTTGAAGCTCTTACTACCAAGAAACAGAATAACGTGTCAGAGAAATGTCATAGCTGGTAAAGTATCCCTTTGGGTAAGCTTTTGGATCCATGATTTTGATGAAGTGGACTATCAGATTCAAAGTTTTGAATCGGATGCCCCTCTCGTCCATCACTCTGGTTTTTGGGAAGTCAACCATTGTGATCTCCATCCAATTGCAGAGGCTTAATTAACCGAAATTGATCCCTCATTGGGAAAGGAGACATTCTATTTTGGTCGTTAAAGGCTCAACGGATACGTTGAGATCATCCAAAGTTTCTTTTAATCTCGATTCTGAATTGGTAGATGGAGAAAATCTGCAGTACACACACATTGGAAAAAAACAAAAAAGACCGCGCAACAAACTCAGAATCTTGACTTACCGTCAAACTCAGGTCAAGAAATCCCTTATACCCCTGTACCCCGCCGAAGCAGAGCCCCTGTCGGATGAGCGAGCCAAATCGGGATCGGACCCCGATAGCTGCCCATTCATCTTGCTTCCTCGTCCCCAACAATGGTGTCGTGCCCCCACCGCAATCACTACCCTCCCAGCCCCGCCAAGCTCGAGATCCCCGACACCGCGACGATCTCCCTCCACTCCGCCACCTGCACGATCTCCTGGACGTCCTCTCGGCGTCTCCGCCCCCGGAGATCACGTCCCCGACCGACAACTCGGGCTGGAACGTGATCCCCATCCGGAACCACCTCGTCAAGCAGGCCGCCCTCGCCTACCTCCAGCCCACGACGGCGCCTCCGGATACCACCGATAAGGGACTCCTCCTCCGCCGCCTGATAGACAGGTGCGGCTGTCTCTGGTGGCTCCGCGTCGCCGTCCTCGGGACCCTTGTGGATGCATTATGGGGCGCGACGAGAGTCGGAGGCCGAAGAAGACAATGATACAACCTTGACTAAGGTGACTGGAGCTCGAGTCAACGCATTTGACTGGTGGATGGGCAGAACCGGAATTCCCATTTACTTTATTATTATTATTTTTACTAAATTAGCCTCAACCTGGACATACCATTTTTCTCTCTTTTTTCATTTATCATTTGCCCATATTTTTTTTTTATTTTTTATTTCATATTTGGAGCTGAATTATTCTTTCAAAGCATTTCTTACCTCTTCTCATCATGAACAAGCATCCATCAAGTATTGTTGGGTTTGATTATTATTAATTCATAGGAAATCTCAACACGATGAAAGCAGGTACAATCTGACTACACAACTGAAGCATCCCCATATCTATTAACAAGAGGATGTCACAGGTTCCAGGCACCGGAGAGATGTTTATCGTGGCCGGAATTTACACCACACAAGTCACACCCGAGAAGAAGAACCAACCCTTTGCACATCATTGCAAGGGGAATGTGTCGTCACCGTTGGTCTCCTCGTCCATAAAGTTGACGTTAACATCCAAGTTGGAACCTTTGTAGTTGAAGCTGGGTCCGATGTAGCATTTCATCTCATGGAACAGATTCAGATTATCCACGAGCTTGTGATATGCGTTACACCCACAGCACTACAAACAATAGGGAAACGAATGAAATTATTAGGCAGAGAATCATCAATCACACTATCTACGGAATTCATGCCAGTCATTTTAATCCAACCACGTCCAATCTTCACACTACATAAGAAAACCAAACCACAATCCCCTCAATCAACTTTTTCCAGCCTTAGTTAGGACCATAAAGATCATTCAAACCAATTGACAGGTCAGATGATTATTTACATGATGCCAAATGCTCGCTTACTTTCTTCATTTGAATTCACATGGTTCAACATTTGTCTACTTTACTCAGCCGAGTCTGTGGACCTTAGCCTAACTTGGCCTTAGCACATTCCAAATTCAAGACACTCATCTTTCACAGATGTTTTCAGCATGCCATCAACAATAATTTGATGGTACCACCATGCATTTAAATATTGATGTTATACATAATTACCTGAACAAAGACAGTACCATCAGAATAAGCATGGGGGTTGATTGCCCTTGTAGTCCGCTGCCGACAGATGTTACAGGTGAATGCTACAAGCATCCTTCTCCGGGGGGATTTGGTGAAGAGGGAAAATGGGAATGTTGATATATTCTCTGTTCCTGTGTCTGCAGGGACTGACGGGCCCTCCATTCCTGAGCCAGTAGTCCAACCTCTCCCAACTGCAGCATTCAACACCAGTCCCATTGCTGCATCCTGATCAGCACAGAGACAAATGAACGGTCAGAACATAATATCAAGTGATTACATTTAAATGAAATAGCTACCATAAAGACTATGATTTAACTAACGAGTTAAGGCACATGGTGGCCTTTCAGCATGTTCCATTTATAAATAAGCGGAATCTTTGAAGCTCACTAACGAACCAACTTGGGGATACAAAGATAGACTCAATGAGGAAAAAACCTAAGCTCCATATACACACTATTATATACATAAGGAATTCCACCTATCTCCAATGAAACAGATCAAATCAACAAAGGGCTGTCAAAAAACACATGAAAGCAAATCTGAGCTTCCGCATGAAGCTTTTCACAAATACTTGATCTTATGTAGCCAAAACAATATCAAAGTGCAATTCCAATTGAATTTACTGGAAAGTGAAAGTATAGCATCCAGGTGAGAGAGAACCCTTGATAGAGGCGAAAGGGAGAAGCAGCTATCATTGGCAATCGGGGCGATACTGCGATTATCGGGATCAGGATTCGCTTCTGAACCATTGTCCTTACCTGATCACGAAACAAGAAAAAAAAAAAACAAAAATTAGGGCTCAGCCCAAGAAGTAATTCATCGAACCAGGACAGCTCCTCAGCAAATGCAACAGACAACAAAACTCCATTTTTAGATGAGATCGCAGAGGGAAGTAAGAGTGTATATACAACCATTGAAAGACGAGAGGAAAGGGGAAAAGGCGTACTCTTGGAGGCGAGAGAGAGATGGAGGCGCCTAGGGGAGAAATTCCGTTTCGGAGAGAAGACGGAGAGGGGAGAGGCAGGAGAAGCAGGCACAATCGATGCTCTGGTCAAGGCTCCCATCCGACCGCACCTGGGGTAGATTCCTCCTCCGACGTTCTGCTATTCCGGCTCCAATGAGATTTTTCCGTAAGCAGAGAGAGAGAGAGAGAGAGTCCTCCATGCAATCGATGATCTTCGGTCTATTTATGGAGTCGTATACGTATGGCGGCGATTACTTCACCGGTTTGAAGCAGTCGGATTCGTGGAGGGGCCGGTTTATCCCGGTCCGATGTATGGTCTGATTTAGATAATAAGAGACAGATCTGTTCTGTTGTGACTTGTCCGTGTTTGGAATCGGCCAAACCGATAAACTGTGAGAGGGCGATTTTCATCGATGGACGGCCTCTGGCTCCGACATCCTCTGCACCTACCGTGGAACGGCGGACGCCGTATCCACCACCGCAGCTTCCAATTTCCGGTGGCACCACGAATATCCATTCACTGCACACTCAGCAAGCAGGGCCAGCGCCTCGTCCACAGCCTGACCCTCGCCGCTGGAGACGCCGCCGCCGCCGACCGCCTGATGAAGAAGTTCATCGCTGCCTCACCGAAATCCGTAACTCTCAATGCTCTGTCGCATCTCCTGTCTCCAGACACCGTCCACCCTAACCTTAGCTCTCTTGCTCTTCCTGTAATTCTCTCCACTTCGAAAAATTTTCCCACCTCCATAAAAGTGTGAGTCTTTCTTCTAAGTAACAGTGAGCTTCTGCAGTTCTATTTGATGATGAAGGAAACTTCATGGTACAAGTGGAATCCCAAGCTAGTTGCCGAGCTCATAGCGCTGCTTGATAGCCAGGGAAGGTTCAAGGAATCGGATGAGCTCACAGCAGAAGCCGTGTCGAACCTTGGATTGAGGGAGCGAGAACTAGCTCATTTTTATTGCAATGTGGTTGAGTCCCACGCCGAACGCAGATCAGATAGAGGATTTCAAGCTTCTCTCGCTCATTTGCAGCAGCTTCTTTGCAATTCCGCATCTGTTTACGTGAAGAGGAGAGCTTATGAGTCGATAATCAGTGGACTGTGCGAGATGGGTCGGCCTCAAGAAGCAGAGAGTATCGTCGTTGAGATGAGATCCAAAGGGGTCTTACCTTCAGCTTTCGAGTTCAGGACTCTGGTATATGCCTATGGAAAATCAGGATTTCTCCAAGATATGTTGAGACTGGCAGACTCAATGGAGAGTTCAGGGTTTGAGATCGATACAGTGTGTTCAAACATGGTTCTTTCTTCTTATGGAGCCCATGGAGAACTCTCACAAATGGTTCTTTGGCTTCAAAGAACGAAAGTTAAGGGCATTTCCTTCTCAATCCGCACTTACAACACGGTCTTAAACTCATGCCCCACGATCATGTCGATGATGAAAAACCCAAGAAGTTCTCCACTATCAGTTGAGGAGTTAGAGGGGGTTTTGGATCACGATGAGGCTTTGCTGGTGAAAGAGTTGATAAATTCTCACGTTTTAAGTGAGGCAATGGAGTGGGATTCCTCCGAAGCAAAGCTGGATTTGCATGGAATGCACTTGGGTTCAGCTTATTTGATCTTATTACAGTGGCTGGAAGAGATGAAGCGAAAGCTCGGCAATGATACAAGTGTAGTTCCGGAGGAAGTTACAGTAATCTGTGGATCAGGCAGGCATAGCAGTATCAGAGGAGAATCTCCTGTAAAGGGAATGGTAAGAGAATTGCTGGTTCGAGCTAAGAGTCCGATGAGGATTGATAGGAAGAACAACGGGTGTTTAGTCGCCAAAGGAAAGGCCTTGAAGGACTGGCTACGTTCTGAAAGGTAATGATGCATCCTCCTCTGGTGATTGGAATCAGAAAGAGAGAAACATAGAAAAGTGAAATCGAGCCTAAAATGATTCGAGGTCTCACACCTGCAGAGATCGTCACGATTTCCATCAATGATCTGTTGGAAGATCAAGTGAGATTTCCAACTACTGGATGTGGCAGAAAAAACAGGGAAGATTTTCATCTGCATAGCGAGGAATTAGTACTTGAAGTTGTCCCAGCCGTTTGAGCTCAGCATTGCTAGTATTGAGCCGGAAATTATACAGCCTGCAGCCAGCTCTACTCAGGCCCGGACAAGTCCGATATCAAACTTATTTCTCAGCAGTTCCTCAGCCTGATAATGCAGTTCCCATTCACACGGAGCTGAACACAATTTCTTCAGATTTGAGTTGGGTCAAAGGATGAGTAATTCTCGTGATTTAGTTTAGTTTCCCTCTGTATGTTCTTCCGCTGTTTAATCTGAAATTGTCACAACTAGGGAAGTATGGCTTTATCATCTCTCCTATGTACTGTAGAGCACACAACAAGTCAATCACGAGCCCAAGTGTAGTGAACAAGTTTCCACGATGTAATTGGCAATATCTCGAGTCGATAAGTTGTCTTCTCAGCCTTCATCTGAAAATCCTACAAAATGACCTGTGTGGAAAGACCCAAAACGAAACAGCATAGGCATCACCTAATAAAGACAAGTTGTTGAGTTTGCCATGAGAAGCTGAAACCGAAATAGCCAAAAGTAGAAAAAAGAACGATCGTTTCCCTATCCCTTTATTATTGATCCTCTATAATCTCGTATGACAAGCAAGTATCTATGTCCAAATCTCCGAGATCAATGAGCAAAATTGCTCCTCCTTGTCATTCTGGAGGAAGATATCTCAGCGACGTAGATCTACGATAGCCCCATCAAGTGCCCATGAGGTAATCAGCTGGCAGCACATGCCAACTCGGTTCGTGTATGAGTGACTAGAGTAGGAAGAAATATCTTGGCTCATGTCCCATGATATAACTTCTTAATCTTTTCCTATAGTGCATAAGCAGAAACCCGAATATCTTCTAGCTCCTCACTAACACGGGTTTTCTTCTCCTATCCTAGGCTGCATTTGAGTTAATTATTTCCTACCCAGGTTGGGGGAAGGCGAGAGGTGGTGGCAGGAGGCAGACTTCGGACGTTGATGTCGAGAGGAAGCATGCGGTACTGGATGTCCAGCTCCTTGATTATCTTGACCACTTCTTCCACCAAGAGGGCCCGCCTGGCCCACTTCTCTCCCATGTTCTGGTGGTTCATCTTGTGGCAGAGCCACACAGCGATCCTCACCAGGTTCAAGTCTTCAACGTCTTTGAAAATCACCAATGGTGAAGAGCACCAGTGCTCCTTCTTGGATTCGATGTAACTGCCCACGAGTGGAACATTACTTATCTTTTCCTAATGACCAAGGAAACTCAAGATTGTGTTTTCTGAAAACTGAGTTATTTACCTGACGATTCTCTGTTTCATAACAGCAATTTTCTCTGCAGGAGTCGATATGTGGACACAGAACTCAACTGCATCTCCCATGTCAGGACTTCGATAGAAGTTGCCGATGGCCTTCTGGGAAAGAATGCTGTTTGGGTATATTATCTTCTGGTTATCGTATCTCAGGAACATAGTCGTTAATATGTTCATCTCCTCCACAACCATCTGCAACAACCCCAAGAGATAGATTTATAATAAATAAGAAACCACATGTGAGCTGCCTAAACAGAAACGCTTGTATTAATTGTTTGAGCATAGCAGTCTTGGATAATTGAATGGAATAGGGCGGGGAGAACCCTGATTATTCGAAGCTGACCCTGGCCAGGTCATATTAACATCTGCCTGAAGAAACGATGGAAATCTTATCTACCTGAATTCCATCAACCTCGCACCTGTCCCCAACATCAAATGGATGCATCACGAACAAGAAGATGATGGACTCGAATATTATCTTGCAGGTGTTCCCAAATATGAATGTCATGAGGACAAGCTCGGAAGTGAGAAACGCAAGGAATTTGCTCGTGGCTATGCCCAATATAATGAGCCAGATGACCAATGTAACGATTGCTACAATAGCGTTTGCAACATGATGAAGCTTGTGAACAGCAGTTTTTGTGTCATTCAGTGTCAATGCAAGGGCCTTTCTGTCTCTGAAAGCACTGACCTGAGAAGGAACCATGCAACTTATTGAAGAGAATTTAATTTAAAACCTAACTCCAGTGAAACTGCTCGAAACATATGTATCAACAGCTGTTTTGACTAAATCAGTTGAGTTACCAGCCAGTTCTTCAGGCACTGCTTGCTGATTCTCTTGCTTTCGGCTGCTCCTTCACACAAGTACATTGTCCGTAAAGCTTCATCTTCAGTCATGAACCGCATTAGGTCATCCAAATAGATGTATCTGCAAATGGAAAATCGGGATACCACTCTTTTGATCAGATCTGGAGAATCATTTTCAGCAAGCATGTCTAAAGTTCTTATGTACTATAAGCTGTGAGAAACAATATGGGCAACATGCCCATCCAAATTGTATCAGGCAAACTGAAAGCATTGACCAAGTGTGATAGTAGATGTTGATGTTGGGAAATAGAACTAGTCGAATATAGAGACAGGTAGATGGGGATACTAAATTGAATCATCACCAACCTCTAGATGGTCCTATCTAGAGGGTGTCAGGCTGAACATAGTTGACAAAGATCTCGAGATAGAGGAGAATGAGGTGGCCTTACTTTGTGCCGGGTCTGGCCACATTCTGGAAGATCTTCCTGGCGGCTGCCCTGGCCTCATTCTCACTCCTGATCAAATGCACCGACTCATCCTCATGAGTGGTGTTATCAATCTGCTCACGCAGAGTGGTGAGCACCCCATTCCTCACGATCTTTATCAGCCTTTTCATCTTCCAGGCTGAGACATTCTTTGGGTTGAGTCTGTGGAGGTAGTCGATCGTGATGCCATCATCCACCCTAGTCGACAGCACACAAGACGGAGAGAGCCTCATACTCTTGGCTGTATTGGGACTCCTTATACGCCCACTCTTAGTCAGTGGAAAGGCGGCTCCCCTTAGCTCGAAGGGCAGTGTAGCACCCGAGTCCTGCAAGGTGCATATCTCAGCTGCCATCTTCCTCTCGTCCTCCAATTCAACCTGGGGCGGACCTGAGAGGGTCTCAATTACAAACTGGCTAAACAACGTCTCCTGGATGCGGTCGAAGTAAGTGCTCACATGGAATGAAGATGCCAGCACCTTGATGATCAGTGTCTTGATGAGCCAGAGGATGAAACCAACCAGGAGGCACACCAGGAGACGAGTCACATATCTCAATTTCCTCGTATACTTCTCGACTCTCTTGTCTAACAAGCTTTCCCATGCTATCAACACCAGGCCAAGCCATAGGCAGTTCTGCACGGCCTTGCGTACCCCATACACGAAGTACAGCAGCTTCTTTCGAAGCACAAAATTTCTCTCAATGAAGAAGACGATTATCTGAATGCCCCAACCAGATACTAGCCTCCCACAGATCAAGACCAAGACCACTACCTCCCACTTCCAGAGCTGGAGCTCCCACCAGTGCCTATGCTTCAGGTCAGATATCGTGAGAGTGACAATCAGGAGAGCAATTATTAGGATGAGGCTTACCCACTGGAGGAGGGTAATGGTGCTGAGGTTTGCCTTCTTGTACTCATCAGGCAGGTCCTCCTCCAAGAACGGGTCTTCTTCATCCTCACCCCCTCCCACCTTACCCAGACCCCCTGACCTCAACTGGCCTGACCACAGCACCCTGCCCGACAAGCATCCTGATCTGCGGACATGCTCCTCTGGGTGTGGATCTATCAAGCGAGAGCGGGTCTTTGCCCTCGTCATGCTTGGGGTTCTCCGGTATGATGCCTTCGTGGTGCATCTCAAGACTTCATCCCCGCCTGGATAGCAATGATCAACATACTGAAAAACTGGTTCATAATTGTCTTATGGCTATTGGACATAACCCATGTAATAAACTGTTCATTCAAGTTCGTCAAAAATATTAATTAGACAATGGGAATCAGTTGATGGCAATGCTATCGACAATGACAGGATATGTGATTGTTCTTCGATGGATTTGCAGATACGTCAATGATGTAAATCGGCCTAATGTGGAGCTCGAGATCAAACATCAATCTACGAATTAATGCTTCTGTATTGTGATAAAGTGTCTATAGATCATCTTAGCTTATCAACGAATTCTGTTCTATCTGTGAGTTAGAAACCGCTGGCTATCAAGTGGCTCACTTACCGCTGCCTCTGCTACTGTCTTCACCACTGCCGGTTGCGCTATTCTCGCCTGAGATGAGATGCTCGAATGAGACCCGGATGGGGTCACTCGATTGATCTGGGCAGAGGCGGCCTGACTCGCCAGCAACCCCTGCCATGGGGGGCGACCTCACGCTCCTCAGCTCGTCCATCTCCAGGTCCATATCGAGCGCCACCTCTCCGCCGCTTGCACCCTGCTTCTTAAGGAACTCCCCAATCAGCCTCGAAGGTGGATCCTGCACGGTGTCAAGCCCAGCTTCCCCACTGGTCCTCCAGAACTCAACGCTCGTGTCCCTCGACACCCTGCTGCTGCTGATGCTGCTGCCGTTCCTGGTGGTCTGGGCCCTCTGATGGGTGTTGGCATCGGTGGGGGAACACGGCGGATGATCCGGGGTTTCTGACTCGTGGTGGACATCTGAGAGAATGGGGAGCTCCTCGTGGGAGACGGACGATGAGCCGCCGCTGACGGTGGGAGCACCGCCGCTAGAGGAGGAGAGACGACGGCCATGCCTTGTGTTGTAGGAGCCCTGAGATTTGAAGGATTTCTTCAAAGACTCCATCTCCTGGAGATCTAAACTCAGCTTGATCCAAATCGAGAAATGCGATGGCAACCTGACGTTCGCGACGACAGTTTAAGTTTGGAAACTTTGGCCGCCTTCTCTTGGGTGTGAGCGAGATTCGTAGATCAACAAAAATGGCGGATTGAATAATATTTCAGATCGTCAAGTGAAGAGAGAGAGAGGGAGAGAGGGCAGTCTGTTGCATGGCCATCGTCGTTGAGGAGGCGGGAAGCTCCATGTGTACGTAACTGAGGAAGTGCCCCTGTGGTTTCCCAAATTAACGAAATCTGCCACTGCTTTTTACCTCTTCTTTATTTAATTTCTAATTTATAGAAAATTGTTGCCATTTAACCGCCGCATTGCAGCAAGGAAACACGTTCCGTAGAAATTGCACCCTGTGGTAAATCGACCGTTAAAACCCCAGAAATTCCAACACGAGAAGTCGCCATTCAGGAAATTGTTGTTGGTACGATCACCTCCCAGGCCAATCGGATTTTCCCTTGTAGAGGTTTAATTTCCATATTGACAGATTATGAGACAGAATGGACCAGATACAAGGTCAATCGTGATTTGGGTTACAATGGCAACTAATGGGTCCATAACAGATGTGACATGATTGGACCCGAGTCACTAGGTTCCTGGTCAAGATCGGTTCGACCGGTCATTCCAATCCGGTTTTCCACAACCGATACCTCTTGCTGCTGTATTAGAGCACAGAGCTGATAGACAACTAAGCATATTTTTAAAGAGTCAATTACAACAAAGAAGTTTCAAAATACAGACAGCTACAACAGTGAGTTGAGGATTAAGTAATCATACATTTACAGAACACCGGACAGTTTCACCTGGCTATGTGTATCATTGTCAGGTCATTCTTCGGCCTTGAGGCCACGCCCTTCACCTCACTGTGAAAGCACATTGCCTTCCCCTCCCAAGGAGCCAGAGACAGCATCATCACCCTTGGAGAGTTTATCCCACACATTGAGGCATAAGAGACACAGCAACCCGAAAAGGCTGCCGGACTGTGTACTGCTGGATGTGAAAGTTCTTCACTTCATCTTATTCTGGGGTCATGACCATCACCACCACCTTCTCCGCTCATGGTTCCCCAGTCCTCATAGAAGCCACTGCACAAATTATCCACCTTGCAATCGTATTATCATGCATGTATTTATGTTTGCTGATTCCATCGAGCCACTAGAAAAATGTATTCAGTACAGTAAACAAAGGAAAATATCACATCTAAATAAATCACATGGCCATTGCTTCTGCAGCCTCTGCCATCACTTCATCACGGTCAGGGCCATGGTGATCATCTCTTTCATCATTGCCACCTTCACCATCATCGTCATCACCCCCTCGTCCTTCCAGAAGCCACTGCTCAAACTCATCCACCTCATCCTCATCATGCACATATACTTCATCCATGTTATTCCATGGGTCTGCCCCAAGCTCCTCCCCATGGCATGCCACATGCAAGAATGGCCTACTCCTTGCTAAAGCATCCACCATATCCCTATTAACACATCCTGTCCATCCCAACCACCTCAGCCTTGGGAAATAAGGCCTCTTCAGCCACCTGAATGAAAGCAGGGTGACTCCACCACAGTTGTACAGGTCCAGCAACGTTAGGCTACTGCCCTGCCACCCTTCCTGCTCACCAACCTGCATAGAGGCTAACGCTATCACAGAAGTGTCCCCAATTAGGGGACACTGCCTTATTCGGAGTTCTCGAATTGGAACATGACTTTTAGCTAGAGATAATATCCCTTTATCAGACAGATTTGGAACATTGGATAAGTCAAGTTCCTGGAGCTCTAACTTAGAAGTACCATCAAATAAGGCTGAAATGCCCTTATCAGTAAGCCTCTTGCACCCTCGAAGAGACAGTGAAGTAAGGGACCCGATTACTCTCCATCTCAAGTACAACAGTCCCATGTCTGTAATATCAGACCCATCCAACTTAAGGGTTTTCAATTTTAAAAGAGTCCCAATTGCACGGAGGGCCCCATCCCCGAGATGCTTGCAATCTCTTAAATCAAGAACACACAGATCCAAGTTTGAGGCCAAGTTCTTCACGGAAAGGTTTGTCAGAAGATTACACCATCTTAAGCTGACATGAGTCAGGGTGAGTGAAGTTGCACGAATGTCATGAAACACCAGATCTGTTAAAAAGGTACCATGAAAGACCTTGAGCTTGTATAGGCTAGAGCATGAGTGCAAAATTGTCCGGAAACCCGAGTCTGTCACCCGACAGAAACCACCCAGAAAAATGCTCTCCATGTTTGCACACCTATCAGCCATTAGGAGGATACCAAGATCATTGACTCGTTTGAAAGAAGTGATGATAAACTCCTGGCTCCGAACTAGTGCAAGGTGTTTCAATTTCCCATACATATTTATTTGTTGCAGGCCGGAGTTGGTGAGGTCAAATGTAATCCTTGGCTCTATAATTGGTGCATCTCGAAGATCAAGATGGGTCAGTGAAACTAGACCTTTAGATATTGTTCCAACCATTGTATCAGTGATGTAATCCACCGAGAGGCTTAATTTCTGGATCTTTGGAAAAACTGATGGTTGAATGTGGTGTGGCTCACGAAGCTCCGCATGAGTCAACATTTCAGTGACCATCACACAAGATATGTAGCCTATTTCAAGGCTAGTGAGGTTTCTTGAAGCCAGCGACCATACTTGAGGAAAGTTGTGATGTGTGAAAATGGACATATCAAACATAAGGAATAGTGCCTACGCCAAAGATGATTGTGGCTTTAGTGAGATGTACTTGCAGAAAATGCCATCAAATTCAGCAGAAAAAAATTACAGGCACACATGCTTTAAATTGAAGAACTAATCCCCATGGCATGGACATTAAAACAGTACAGGCAAATAAAGTTATGAATGTTCCAGAAAAATTCCACCATTTCAATTGTATTTTGTGAATCTGGACAAACACAGTAGAATACATTTGCCAATCAATACTCAAAAGCATACAGGCAAGCAACACAGGCCCAAAATAAGATAAAGATCCACCACATAAGGAAAGACAGTAACATGCAGGTGCACCTATTTATTATTGTCCAAAAGCAGTAAAAAAAAATACAACTTAGGGCAAGGCAGTAATATATTTGAAATATTCACTCTGAACTCCACATCAGCAGCAACTTGATTAATAAGAGAGTTCAACATGGACTGTAGGCGTAATTTTTTGAAATTCAAATTGGAGAAAGCAACTTTTAAAAGTAGTCACAGATCACAATCCTAAGAACAAGATAATAACTGGTTCATAAGACACACAGAGCTCCTTCTCATATATAATATTTCACCTTCACCATTTTCTCTTAACTTAATAATCAAATAATAGTTTTTTTGCTGCAGAAGTTTCGGAAGAATTGAGAATGCTCTTAGTCTGATGAAACTTATGTAAGACAATATCACCAAACAAGTAGTAGAGCTCATCGTGACCAGTAAACTTGCAATTTAATCAAGCATCTGATGAGCCATATAATAAAATGAGACTCACTTCTAACTGAGGACAACCACTCAGTAATTGCTCGAGATCTGACACATGAAGAGCTCGCCCTCTTTTCTCAGAAACAGATCCCAGGTACAGATACCTTCATTAATATAATTATATCAACATGTTATTAGGATGACAGCAAACAATACAATCCATACAATGTAATACTAGAGTGGAGGCACATTATACTGACTTTAGGCCATGGCATCGAGATCCTATCTCAGAAAGCAATTTTCCACTGAAGTCCACACAATTATTGAGGTGAAGCTCATGAAGTAAAGGATGGAGTATGACACCGATTGATGAATCATTCAGTCGATCACAGTCCACCTTCAAGCTTCTCATGTAGGGATTTGGCAGCAACAGAGGCCTCAACAGGTCGACCGGAGGAGCAATATCCTTCAATGAAGATCAAGAAAGAAGAATATAAGTAAAATTTTAACCAATTGTCCTTTTGCACAACTCCCTAAGGAGCTTCAGTGAAACTGGGATCTCAACTACAAAGTAGTTGGCCTAGTGGTCCAAGGGGAAAGATGGCAGGGGCAAGACCCTGGTTCCATAGGAGATTTACACCCCTCTGGAGTATGTCTGGATTTGCCCACCTCACCCAGGCACGTGGGGATTAGTATTTTTTGAAATCTAGTGTTTGCTCAGATTTCCAGTCAACAAATATGTCCTTCACTTCCTAATCCTGTACTTGACAGCGTTCCTAGAGCAACTGAGCATCAATAAAACCAACTACAGATGGGAATTCGAAAAAAAAAAAACTCCCCCTTTTTTCATCTCTTCTCTCTCGAATCATGAGTTCCTTCACTGATTTTCGTTCTTTCAGAGAGTACATGCAGGAAATGAAGCAGCGCGCAAGCACGAGAACGATGAGAGGAAAAGGGTGAGATGCATGGCATACCAGAAGATGGAAGCTCGGGAGGAAAGACAGGACATGGGAAGCGCAAGATCTGAAGGTCTTGCATGTGGATCGAACCGAGCAGATGGACGACACGTCGAGCTTCGCCATGATCGAGGCCAGAACCGCCAACGGCAGCTCCTCGAGCCCGATGAGGCTCGAGCTCCCCTCCATACCCCTCTCCGCGTCCCTGTCGGACTTCGCCGGTCGCTCTTCCCTCTCCGCCGTAGTGAGTGAGATAGCTGGGCCGGATCCACTCGCTGGGTTGCCGGGCTGTTGATGGGACGGGATTGGATTTGATCGGATATGGTCGCTCGATGTTTTCAGACTGTTTGCTAATACGACGTCGTACCCGTACATGCTCGACAATCACATGCCGGTTGGCAGTTTCTTTTTTATATTAGCAGCTTCGCCTGCTTGAGAACTTCCGGTTTCGGGTTCCTTGTCGGCAGTTTTACTTTAACTGTCCGCTTTCCTTCCAGTTTGCACATATGATATCCAATAAAGTTCATGAATATTCCAACTAACTGAAGTTCGAGATCAATCAGTCCACCGTAGGAAATCGAATTCAAACCCAATAAAAGGTACGGAACTAATTCATCTTAACAACGTTTGTATGCTTGCTGGCTGGTCCATCCAGTAGCTGTGACGGTCGCCATAAATGAGCCCGACTGACTTTCATGGTTTTCTCGACTCGCACGTACAAGATACAAACATTCATTAGGACAGGGCCTGCCTACCATTTGCAGTTATCCCAAAGGAGCATACCAGAAGAAGATCGATCGTGTTTTTGTTACTCATCTCCGAGCAAGAACCGTGCTGGAAATCAAAGAAATGATGGGATGTTAACTTGACTGCTAACTGCTAGTAGTTTACAAAGATCAGATCCAACTATCTGGCTAATTCTCGGTCACAGCACAGATTGACCAACCAGATCGTCTAGCAGACTACTACCACTTACAAAACACGAGTCATGTTATTTTGTTTCCGAGTAAAAAGCCATCAACTCAATCCCGTTCAGGGGCGTCACCGCCAGAGACCCTTCTGGAGTTCAAGTTTCCAGCATAAGACCATACCTTATCGAAGTCAGCTGCTGTCACTGCCACTGTCACCGTTGCCTTCTTCTCTGGTGCGTCGAAGCTGTTTTTCCTGTTCCCATAGGAGACCCTTCCTGGGCTGCCTCCGACTGGAGTAAAGGATGGAGTGGCAAATGGGGAGCCAGAAGGAGTTTGCTTGATGGAGAATGGGCTTGGGGACATTCTCTTTTGGGTAAGAATTCCGTCATGGCCCCCTCTGCTGAAAATGGATGTGGTGTTGACAGCAGTGCATCTTTTCGTGGCATCATCCACATATATGACATCATCAATCCTTGCAATGATGTTGAAGGCTAAGCTCTCTGTTACTCTCGAGTAGCTCTCGAGAATGGACTGGCCCACATCCTGCAAAATAAAATAGAGAACTAAGCCATTCATATCTATTTTGGTTCCAGGAAATAAATATCCCAAATGCAGAAAACACATTGGTGCAGAACAGCTGCAGGAGTACTTTATTATATTGGATCTTATTCATATCCAATGCAGTCTGTGGAAGGCCAGGGAAATGACGCCTTAAACTCTGTAACAGGATCTCAGCTCGTTGGGCAAGAAAATGATTCTTCTCCATGTCACCAACAAGTCCCTTAACTTTACCACCCCAAGAAGTGCGTTTTGCTTTCACATGACCAGCATGTTTTCTCTGGTCTTTCAGCTTCCAGACATGAACTGCTGCCTCGACCCTGTCGGTTATCTCAATGGCATGATGCTCAGATGAGAGGTCTAGGCAATCAAGGGGACATTCTGGGGAGAAATGCTCAGCTGTAATATACCGGTACATGGCATCGCCAAGACAGTCCTTTCCACTCTGCAGATGGAAAAGAATGTTCATCTTAGACATATTTTAAGGTTGACAATTAAATTTTTTTAATTTATTTCAAGCAGAAAAGTGAGGATTCTTCAAATTCCGATAAGATATCAAGAAAACTGACATGTTACAATCCAGAAATCTACAAATAAATCCTCATTTCTTTTGGTGGTTAGAATATTCAGGTGACTGTGTAATAGCAATTCAAGGCACATTCTGAAAATAATCAAGCTCGGTAACATGTAAATTTGTCATAATGTGGTTAAACCTATACCTTGGGCAAGGTGTCCAAATATGCAGTTGGAATCTCCATTTCAGCAAGTACACCTCCATTAATTGCCATGGCTGCCTTCAATATCTGGTTTGCACAATTTCTACATTGCTGTAGCCGCTTCCTTGCATCATCTGACAATCCATTTGAGGGCACCTTTGGGCATGGTAGCCACCACTTCTCTTCCTGCCTGATTGATGGTCTCCCAGCAGAAATACCTAATGAATTCTTCTCACAATCATCGCCGTCTCCTACTATGCGATCTACATACCAGAACTCTGTCTCGGAGAAACCATCCAGCATGTTAATCAGCATGGTGTCCAGCTTCTTAAGAGCAGGGAGGTTGATGTATAGGTCGGAACGAGGACGGGTCACCATAACTTCATAATTGCCCCCACCAGGGAACTGCTGTATTGATGGCATGAGCTCAACAATTGAATCACTTACACATAAGAGCCAGTCCATTTCTCGCCACCACATAGACTTTTTCTGCTGTGCTAGAGGCTCTAACCTCCACAACTCTCCGAACACAGTAGCTGCAAATTTATATACCAAAGGAGATTATAAGCAAAAGGCAACTGAATTCCCCAGAGTGCGATAAACATCATACAATTTGCGAAAGTTTTCTCAATAAATATAATTGGGTGCCACATTGATCCCAAACTCTTCTGTATTGTTTCAATGAACTTACCTCTCTAACAGATGAAGAAACGCTCTCCTATAATCGTAGGAAACCCTCAAAGATTTCAGTTAAGTGATGAAACAGACATACTCATGGTCAGAGCAATGTGAGGAAGGGAGCTAACCAGAGAGATTGGTGATAGCATTAGATATGGCAAGAGCAGTACAGACTCCTTTTCCACCTCCAGACATATCTTCTCCCAAAAGAAGCTTAGCAAATCTCTCCTTCATCATCTCGACCTCTGCAAGTGACAAGTTTTTGGCCAAAAATAAGTTCGGATCATTCTATTATCCAAAACACAAACCTGAGTGCAATGTCAAGGCAGCCTGAAACAGGAACATGCTCATTCTCTGCCCAAAATGTAATCTTGTCGAAACTGAAGAACGAGACAGAGCATTTCTTCAAGTTACATATGAACTTGGTGAAAAGAACAGCACAAACAGAACAACTGCGAAATCCTCCACGGCATTGTGCACAAAGGGCCAAATCCTGCGCGTCTCCGGAATTTTCACATCTGTTCTAGCCGACAAAATACGTTTACAGGAGAAGAAGCTATGGCGCACTTATTGCACAAGAATCGGATGGCAGAAGCGTTGCTAAAAATAGAGAAATCGAATGCCAATAAGACTCTCGAATTGTACTTTAATGGCAAACACGGAGCGTCAAATCTGCAGACAGTGCAAGCTTTTATGTCGTTTTGCCACTCTACTTGGGAAGATGGGATGGGACCCGTGACGTACATTATCGAGCTCAGGGACAAGAAGAGCAAAAAACCGTTACTAGAAGTGAATAGCGGTAAGTTCAAGTACCGGACAAGTCGCCGTCCGGCTTCTTCTCCTTCTTCTCGTCCCAAAGCACGACATCCCGACCGCCGATCACCGGCGCCCTGAGACTGAAGCCCCAGGCGGCAGGAGGCGGGCGGCGAGGCGAGGAGGCCATCGAGCTAGAAGCGCCTCCCTCAGCGTCGAAAGGGAGGTGGGAGAAGCTGCTGGAGCTCTCGGACTCGCTGACGTCGGCGCTGAGGCTGTAGCTCCCGAAGCAGCGCTCCTCGCTCTGCTGGTCGCAATCGTCGTCGTCGGAAGTGATTCCCATGGCTCGGATATGAGATGGACAGTGAAGTAAGGCCCCTCTCAGCCGCACATTCAACAGGGGTGAAGCCGACCGTCGCTGATCACAACGGCTCGCACGGAATGGGAGGAGACGTGAGCAGAGAAATGGGTGAGGAAGGAAAGCAAAAGGCAGATAAAGCCTTGCCTTCTCAGTACCACACACGGACGCTCTCTCTCTTCTTCCTCTCTCTTCTCTTCCGCCTCCCTCTTTAATGGCGGTTAAGTAAGCGTACTGTTAATGTACTGCACTGAGAGTGATGACGACGAATGGACGGAGGAGATGACGGAGCGAGGAGGGAAGTGCACAGAAAAGAAGACGGCCTCTATTGAGGGGCTGACGGCTTTCTTTTCCGTCAAGGTTTTAGTGAGAGAGAGAGAGAGAGAAGACTTTCTCTCGGCCCGACAAAGACCCTTTTCTCCGGGGCCCACTAGTATAATTACGTTCTGCCCTTTCACAGTGACATTATTTCTCTAATGCGGTGGCAGCCGCTCTTCTATCCTAAAATTGTTATACGCCCGTAGTATTTATAATTTTTTTAATATTAATTACATTAGATATTATAATAATTAACTTACCTATTAAACAGTATGGTATATATTGTAAAATTTATTATTATTTTTTAAATATTATTTTAAAGAATTTTAAATTTTAAATTTAATTTACTCTACATTATTAATTTACAAATAAAATAACACGTCAAATACTTAATATAATATATATTATTACTCTTATTCATTATCAAAAAAATTTTAATTTTAATTTTTACTATTTAATCATTTTATAATCTATTATTTCATTTTTTATTATATTTCCTTTCAAATTAAGTATTTTCATTTTTAACAAAAAAAAATACACCAGAAATCTTTCTAAATGAGTAATTCATTAAATTCAAGTTATGTAAATAAAAAAATTATATTAAAAAATATCCTAATTCTTTAATTGGCTGAATATAAATTAATAATTTTTTACACATTGGATGACTTGTAAAATGGAAGATCGAAAAGAGAGGGGCTCTGCTTTTAAGATGTGGGGGCGGTGTTAGCAACTTTATGATCACGTGAGTTGTGATCACGTCGCTATCGGGCGCACATTGCCGCTAAGTGCGTGCTCTTGCCATCATCATCGGAGTCGTCATCGATGCTGCTTCGCCTGTCCACATTCGGAAAGAGGAAAACCGGAACCATCTGCGCCATTGAAGAACGCACGATGTTTCGCCGCTGAGATAATTTTTCGTCCGTTCATATGCGAGATTTATCGGAAATATGAATCCATCGGCACTCATTGCACTTTCCCAGATGTGCGATGTTGACAAGAGAAGGGGAGGGGGTATAATTTTGTTGTAAGGAATCCGTCATTCCAAATATTGAATAGCCCCTAAATTATGAAAAGATTCGTACGTACTCATTAATTAAAATATTAAATGGTCTGATGACTATTATTCTTACTGTATTATGGAAGAGAAAAATTATATATATATATATACATATTTTAACAATTGACCTTTAATAGACTTAGCAATTTGGGTTGAGTCAGTATTTTTAGACTGCGTGGCCACGAAAAGATTAGCTAAGGCATGGATGGTTTGAGTTTCAAGATGTTCGGCCTGACCCAAACAGAGTGGGATAATTATCTTTAAGAATAAATTTAAGCTTGGACCAAACTTCCAAGTGGTATTGTCCGCCCATTAACACTATTTCTATCTTAATTTAAAGGAATAGTTGAAATAAAGTATAAGTTATAAAATTTGACATAATCGAGAATTTTTAAAATTTTGTAATCATTTTCTTTTTATTTTAAAAAATTTGTGCTTTCATATCGGCCACGTTGGAATAACCCTTTTTTTTTTCATTGTGATGCTAACACAACCCAAAATCGCATATAGTTTGAAATCCTCGGCTCAATTACGGTGTTTCAGGTTGTTCAATATTATGCAAGTTATACTCTCTAAGTATACAATTGAAGATGATTTGTTGAGAGAGAGAGAAAGGATAGGGTCTAGTATGGCACCAACGTAGCCCGCACGTATCGGGTTGAAATGGTAAAGATAATTCACGACCCGATCCATACTTCTGATTCCCTTTTCTGGAAAGTATGGACGAGGCTGAGCTGTGGCAGCAGAGGAGGAGGGGACGGAGTTGGAGAGCCATGGGGTCCTCGACGCATCTCGGATTCTCTCATGTCGGTCTTCAGGATGTCCGTGGATTCGATCTTAGTCTTGTGGTTAATTCATATTATGATGTGATTGATTATCTTGTAATCAAATCAGTAATTATACGGAAATCTCTTTAGAGAGGCAGTGAATAAGGAATCTATTAACTTAAAGGATGCGGGACCAGCCCTGACACGGCGTAGCATTGCGTATGGCGTGGCCGCGTGGGCGTCAGCGCAGCAGCAGCAGCCAGCTGAGCTGATGTGATCTAGATCTATCTCTCTGACGTGGCCTTGTCTAATGGGCCTTTCTACGCTTAAAATGAACGTTGCGAGTGGGCCCGAAAGCGCAGGAGTACGGAGGCGCTCGGCGAGTCCGACTTCAGCCTTGCCGGGCCCACGAGCGGTGTCCGTGTCAGCGAGGAAGGTGGATGAAGCTACGCTTCCGCAGAGCCGGACCAGGACGGTGGTGTAGGTGGCAGTGGTGGTGGAGGATAAGGGTGAGAGGGTGGTGCTCGTCGCATTGCTTGACCTCGGACGGGTTTGTTCGTGATTTCGGAATTCAGCTTACTTAGAGTAGAGGTTATAAAATTTAGTATGGTGTAAAATTCTAGTTTAAGTACAACATGAAAGTGTATAGGTCAGTATTTTCAAGTTGGCTAGTTCAAAAGTATAAAAATAAAATTTTAAATTTTTTTAAAAAATATTAATTATATATATAATATTAAGTTATTTTAATGTTTTATTTAAATTAAT
>CXYZ01012692.1:4816508-4887745 GCA_900006705.1 Sonneratia caseolaris
ATTTAAATTTATTTTTTAAAAATAAATTATTTGTATAATTCATTAGGACTCAAACTACTTAAAATACGAAATTTTTATGTTTAGATTAGGATTTTTAAATTATTTAAAATGGTAATTGTATTAATACGACTTGATAGTAAATTTATATCGTGTTGGTACGATTTAAAATTTTTTTTGTTAGTTCGAATTACCAGCTCTAATTTGGAGTGTGTGGCGGCTGCTCATCATGCACTATCACTTAAGTTGAATTCGACCCATGAACGTCGAAAACATAGACAAATTGTTGTTAATTCTAGCAAAAAAATAAAATCATTTTAAAAAATAAAATTTATATTAAAAATGAAACCAATTTTATTAATTAAGCCGAGAAAGTTTCCACCTCTTTCTTCCTCGTCCTTCTTTTCCCGTCCCCGTAAACTCCTCACTCTGAGCATCACCTGTCTGTCATTTCCTTTTCGGCCCATCTCGCCCACCCTCTGTCCTTGTCTCTCTCCCGAACTCCAACACGACAACCAGAGCAATTAAACCCTCTCCCCCGAGAGACAGTACCCTCGTCCACTTCCCTCCCAACACGCGCCTCCCGTGGCCGTCACAATGCACGCCAAGTCCGACTCCGAGGTCACCTGCAGCGTCGACGGCGCTGCCTCCTCCCCTCCTCGCTCCCCACGCCGCCCTCTCTACTACGTGCAGAGCCCCTCCAACCACGACTACGGCGCCGCTGACAAGATGTCCTACGGCTCCAGCCCCCCAGGCTCCCCACACCACAACGGAGCCCACCACGCACACTACTACCACTGCTCTCCCGTCCACCACTCCCGCGAGTCATCCACGTCCCGCTTCTCCGCCTCCCTCCGCAACCCCCGCCACCTGTCGTTCTCCTCCTCCGCCGCGTGGAGGAAGCTGCAGAGGGGCCACGGCCCGGAGATCGACGACGGCGAAGATGATGACGAAGACGACGGGGACGGCCCCCGCGGTGGCCCCTGCCACGGCGTGAGGCTCTATGTGGGTTTCCTTGTCTTGTTCTTCGTGGTGTTCACGGTTTTCTCCCTGATCCTGTGGGGCGCTAGCAAGAGCTACCGGCCCGAGATCATCGTAAAGGTAATATTCTCCGAGTCCGACTTACCATTCCAAAACAAAAAAAAAAAATCTCCTAGGTGGTCGTGTTCACTGAGTTGACTCACCCCCAGGCCACCCGAAGCTTAAATCGAGCAAGAATTTTTACGAGACATCCAACATTCTTAATTAGATTTTATGCTCTTCAACAGTAACTTGAAAGGGAAAGACAATCACATCTTTTCATGCCATTTTGGCCGAACAATTAATCAGTGAATCAAATCCGACCATGATTTCTTACCTATAGCCCACGTGGATCGATTGACGTGGCAATGTCTTTGTTCGATCAATTCATCGTACCCCGTGGCCCATCCTATCTCAGTTGGTACCCTCAGATAATTTGAAATAAGTCCAAGAAATGTCCTTTCCCTTTTTTCCCCTGAGAGATTTGATGCTGGATTGGCAGAATGTTGTGTTCGAGAACTTCAACGTGCAGGCGGGGAACGACCAGTCGGGGGTTCCAACAGACATGTTGACGTTGAACTCGACGGTCAGGATCTTTTACCGGAATCCGGCCACATTCTTCGGCGTCCACGTCACCTCTACCCCTTTCCAGCTCCACTATTTCCAGCTCGAAGTCGCCACCGGCCACGTAAGTTAATCTGAAATTTCATAATATTATATATATATATATATATATATTTCCATTTACATACATACATATATGTTATAGGCTATAAAAGAAATCTTATAAGAATTTTTTTTTTTATAAATTTATTATTACACCCTCAGCTAATTAAATGTTCATAGAATTAACATATTATGCACTATAGGTAAGATGGAAACTGAGAATGGGACCAATGTGAATATTACTATTCACATGTATGCTAAAAAATGTCCAGTTTTAACCCTTTATTTGGCGTATTGTTTTGGTATGAACGAAGGGTATGGAGGTCATTTGGCTCGTTGCAGGAGGAGTGACTAAATTAATGGAGATACCCTAGATTCTTTTGTGCCATTTTTTTTTTCACTTGAATGCTCGAATCACTTCTGTTCTACCTTAAGGGAAAGACTTGTTCTTGCGGATAAGAAAATTATTATTAAAAAGATGTTTTTGGAAATATTTATGATGTTCCATGTGCTGTTAGGTGTGTAGATTTCTGTCATCCCGTAGTAACTCTTATGGGGCCCACAGGAATTAGTGATCGTTGAGGTCGACGGGCTGGCTTGGTGGCATGGAACCAGTGTCTTTACGTAATCCACTATAAAATTTAGCATTAGATCTGATCCTATCAGAGCCAATTGAAAGCTTTTACCATTGTGATCTAACCCGAGAGAGCAACCCCACATTGGAAAAACATAAAGAAGATCACTGGGTTATGTTCTGGGGTGGAGATAAGCCTAGTCTTTCACAGGCCAGCTACAAAGTTTGATTGGTTGCTCCGAGTGCACGATGGAGGTAGGACCCAGAGTGTAGTGGGTGGATCCTCGCACCGGGAAATGGCCTGCAGAAGGGAGAAAGTTTGAGGCCATTTTCTGAAAATCAAAGTGTGATTTTTTTTTTGTTTTTTGCCGGGTGGGAAAATCAGATTCACGGGATAAAGTGAACCCCGAAAGCTTCCAAAAGATTCAAACTCCACTAGCTTATATTTAAAAGAAAAGGAGGATCAGGCATTATTTTACACTTGAAAAGAGCTTGTTTTGATTGGATGTTAATTAGCAACCGTGCTGATAGCTTTTCGAGGTTCACTTTCTTGGGACACGTTTCCTAGTATTGCGGCAAGTCTGGTCCCGTTTATCAATTCAATTTTTAGCTAAGACCATCGGGTCCAACTGTGTCTGTTCTGCTCCTGTTTATTGCCAGAGAGATAGCCGCTAGATAACATTGATTGAGCATTTGAAATTATTTCAACAAGAGCCGGTTGGTTCTCTTCTCTCATTGGCATTTCTCCGGATGTTGGGTAGGGCATGAGAAGCCAATTATTATCCGTATGTCTATGGAGGAGAGCAAATCTTGCTGGGCAGTTCACTGTTTGAACGTGGTGCGGTATGAATATAAAAATCTGAATCATATAGATGGCAATATGAAGTATATTCTGAGCATTTCATGATCATGAAGCTCTTTGGCCTTTCCTCCTCCTTTAAATGAGAAGCTTCTTCATAAAGTTTATCTTCTCCAAAGTATAGGCAAAGGGATATGCACACCTTCTCGGTGCCCATTGGCGTCGAAAACTATTGGTTACAGGAAAAGAGAAGTATTACACGGGTGGGTTGATGAGCCTAGAGGATGGGGGCAATTCCAGGTTTTCCAGTGCATACCCCACCCCCGTCCTGACCAATTTGCCATCCAGTGCAAGCTAATTTGTTCTTGTTCTTCCTGATATTCATGATTTGTTTATGGTAAAACAACTCTCTTATTCTGGATTTGTGGCAGTATCAGAATCCAACTTTTGTCAATGCATATATGTCAGATTTTCCAGAACATCTTAAACAACCAATTTATGCTTGGAATGGATCAAATTGTGTCATAACGGTGTTGTTGTTGGATTCAAGCTTCTCCGAATAAACCTGCATCAGCCTGAGTCGTGGCTACATGTTCTATTAGAATTTTGCTGTAAACATGCAGGATCTGGACTTTTCTGACCTTTTGAAATGAATAATTGGTTCTAGATGAAAAAATTCTACCAGTCGAGGAAGAGCCAGAGGGCAGTCATCACAGTGGTGGCAGGGCATCAGGTGCCCCTTTATGGTGGGGTCTCAGTCCTTAGTAATGCTGGAGAGCACCTCGAGACTGTAGTAGTCCCGTTGAACCTGACATTCGTGATGAGGTCGAGGGCGTACATCTTGGGCAAGCTGGTGAAGTCCAAGTTCTATAGGAGAATCAGGTGCCCTATCACCTTACGAGGCAGTAAGCTCGGGAAGCCCCAGAACCTAACCAGTCTGTGCATTTATCACTGATCACATTCCGGATATTGAAACACCCTTGAATCATACAGTGGATCTCTTCTTCATGAAGGGCAGTGATTTATTTATTTTTAGTTCCACTTAGGTGTGCAGTAATGCCATGAAGTCTGTTAGGGATCTGGCTATTCTTGTTTCATCGTCTTAATACATGTACGAAGGAAATGGGAATTCATGGATTCAGGCATTTCTTCTGATCTATGGATTGTTTGCTTTAGCTTTAAGCTTAGAATGCTTAAGCTGTGCCTTGGTCATTCTTAAGTAACTGTTAGTTGTGAGCCATCGATAAGCCTCATTAGCTGTCCTTAGTGGGAGGATTGCATTATATTCAAAGGCAACGATCCTATCAGGTATCGTATTACCCCATAGATTTCAGAATCATCTATGACTGGCCCTCATCCGTGAAGCACCAATCTTCTACTGAAAGAGCCGTATCTGTCCTTTTGTTTTCCTTCCAAAGATTCAACTTTAATAAAAAAGAAAAGTCGGATCAGGGTCTGAGTATTCAGTGAGATCTAAGCGCTTAAAGTTGCTAAGTTTACACATCGGAGGGATTTCATTTGACATCGATGACCGTAATTGTCCTCTCGACTTCCTATGTACATTCAGAGCTTCCCTGCCCATTAACCGCAGACAAGCACTTGCTGTGGCGTGCCAGTATGGCCCGGAGGGGCCGCAGATGTGCAGTGACTTGAAATTGTAATGAGTGAGAAAATGTACTCCATGGAAGCTGCGTCGAAAAGGCAAAGTTATAGGACGGTCGCTTGACAGTCCAAACTCATCTTCGGACAACCTGAACATCTCTTGAAAGAGGTCATTGAGGAGAAACTACAAAGGGTACCATGAAGCGTCCGAGGTCAGTTGTGTACACGACGATGTGGCCCTTTTCTGCAAGATACCGCTGATCTTTCAACTTCAGGTTCGTCACCGGCCAAGAGAACCTTCTCCTTCGCTATTTGCTGCCACTTCTTTGCCATGCATCTTGACTAGCTTCTTCGGGCTAATTCCAATTGTCTACTCTTTTATCATCAGGAGTGATGAGTTTTCGATGCTTGGAGCTGAAGATGGAACGTTTGTGTTGATGAAAACCCATGAAGGTGGTGTTGTTTATATACTCAGTAGCCTCCGGATGATTCTTTTTGACATGTCAATGTTTCCTAAGCGGAAGAACAGTGTGATTCATTGTCGAAACAAAAGTTCCATGTTAGCAGGCCATTATTTATTCATGAAGAGATCATGTATTACAAGGTATGACGAAGGAATAACCGAAAATAACTATATGTAAGAAAGGTTCAGGTACTTTAAACTAACTCGGTCGACAATATCCAGATTCGCCTTGCTGCTGTTTCTTGTCGATGATGAAGATGGAGAAATTCAACAAGGCATGTTGTCCACAGTTTACGAAGTCAGACAAAACATGAATTAATTTTCTGTCCTGTACGAGGAACAACTTCTTCATCATTGGATTTATGGTCACAACAGTTATGAAGACAGTTACAAAGGCCGTTCTTGACTTACACAGAACTTGCTCAACCTTAGACAAGGGCAAGATAAGATACAGAACCTAGGAGGGCAGCTACTGAGGTCAATCTCATTATAAGGCACATGTCTGAGGAAGTAGATCCCACAACTGTTTGAAAGTTCAGTTATTTCCGGTTATCGTAGGACGACTTTAACGTACTTTCTTTCAGTTTTAATGACCACGGGAAAGATGATACACCAACTAACACCATAGTTTTGGTAAGGAAAGCGCTGAGTTCTGAAATGTCTGTACAATAAGTAATGGAAGACAACCAAATGCACTGGCAGAAGAATTTGGATCTACTTCCGAGTTAATGAACTAGTTGAGAACGATATCTGTAACAATAGTATCCAAGAAAGCAACTGCAAATGTAAAACAATCTATATTGACAACTTCTAGCATCACATTTTACATTTTTTTTCATGTCTTTAGTGGTGTTCGATGAACTCAATAGACAGCATCTGTCCTTCTTCAATCCAAAGACATGTAAAATCAATATTCCATCCAACGCCCTGCAGTGAATGACTGCTAAGTCCTCAGTGGAGCTACTGGTACTGTCTTCGTCAAGTCGATATTGGCTAATCTATTGTCCTGTTATGAAAAAAGATGAACAATGGGCCTATCTGCAATGGTTTCCAGTGACAGAGAGCACACTCGTGATACAAATTTCTGATCCAAACTCGAGATGTTGGTGGGCAGAAAGATTAAAGATAAAATAAAACATTCCCGACTTTTTAGTTAAACTAAGTAGTCCACGATTCTGTTCCTTCGTAAGACTGATGTGCTTCCTGGATAAATTTCATTCCACTTGCCTGTACTCTCACAAATCGAGAACTGTTTGATTCATGTTTCATGGTGATTTAAAGGGACAGACTTTCTATAGACTTAGCATGTAACTCTTACTTTCCATCCTTCAATATTGATGTTGTGGGAAGAAGGAACACCATCCAAATGCTGATGTGATCTCGAAATGGTGTGTGTAAGCAATTTTGAGTTTTTCGAGATTCTTCTTCTGCAAAGGGTAAATTTTTGCAAATTTGATTTGAATTGAGATTTGCTTTCCGGGAAGAAACCTATCCTCATCATGCAATATATCTGCTTGGTTCGTATTATTCATTTAAGAGAAATCATAAGTTTGATCTAGAATCTAGATGTTCTGTTTATGTACATGTCTGATTTCATCTATTCAGTAGCCGCATGCAAGCATGTTCTTGTTCCGTCCTGCAAACTGCTGAGCTGAGCCTGTGCTATGAGAAGAAGAAACGGAACACAGCAGAGCCTCCTCCAAGTCTTCATCCGCACCCAGCTGTATGAACGAAACCACATACTCCATAAACGACGCATCACAGGGGAGAGTGATGGGTCCTTCACTGGAGAGCCCAAACTCCTCCTCGGACATCCTGAAAAGCTCGTGGAAGATACGGTTATGGAGGTAAGACAAGGGCATCTCGAAGCGTCTGCGGTCAACTGTGTAGACCACAAAATGCCCCTTCTCAGCGATCAGTGAAGAAGAAGACGACGATGGGACTCTCCTCCTCCCAACAGAAGCCATCTTAACCAGCTTCTTGGGGCTGAACATTTTCCCCGTCTCGTCTTCTCTCCTTCCTTTTTGTTGCAATTTCTTGAAGTGGTCTGTTTGTTTTGAGGTGAAGGAGATGGAAGTGGAGACCCATATATAGCCAGAAGACTTGGAAGAATATCTCCAACAGAATTTTGGTTTATTGTTAGTGATTTCTTAGGTACTCTTGAGATCATTGGACCTGGAATCATAGGCTCTGACTTTTTCCATGTACCAAAGAATGTGATTAGTTATTGGTGGGAGAATCGTGGATGCCCCAACTCGAATGGTGGGCAAGTGTTTTTATGAAGTGAAATCATGGTGACCTCTCCTTATTTAAATGAAAGTAGAAAGCTTGATGCACTATGCACAAAAGGGACATTGACTGCTCCACTTGCTGATGCTTCCTTAAACTTCTCAAAGCAAGGATGGAAGAATCCCTTGAGCAATCTCATTGGAACCTTTCTTCCTTGTTGCCATTTTCTCCTTTGTTTCATGAGATGATGCGAATGTTAGGTTGTCCTGATATCCCATACGGAAATCCTATCACAGAGCTTGTAACGTCCCCTGCAGACCTTAACTGAACTTTCCTTCTAAAACTGAAGTTGGGCAGATCTCGAACCAATGAGTAGAGCACATACGACAGGGAGATCTGAGTGCACCTCTCAGTTGCATATATGCTCATATATTACGATGTGTGATGAAGGGATCCACTTCCAAGGTAAGATCTTTGGTCATCAGGCCAACTCTTTACGGGCAAAACTAAGAAAGTGATGTTTTGGACAGCTTAGTGACCCCTCCTGCCAGCTACTCTAACTGAGCTGATTCTTGTGATCAGTATAGAAATTCGACCCGAGATTCTTCTGCTAGCGATGGATTCCTGAACTTAGTTTTTGAGTAGTTGAGATGGTGCAAGTGGAAAATGAAATGATGAAATCTAAAGACACTATGTCATGGTTGAGAATCGTGCAAGTGGGAACAGAGAG
Source organism: Sonneratia caseolaris (assembly GCA_900006705.1). Classification (NCBI taxonomy): domain Eukaryota; kingdom Viridiplantae; phylum Streptophyta; class Magnoliopsida; order Myrtales; family Lythraceae; genus Sonneratia; species Sonneratia caseolaris. The sequence continues at coordinate 4,824,589 of CXYZ01012692.1, forward strand.
ATCCCGGGTTTGTTTCCGTCAGTAGAATTTTCATGTCCTTGTGTTTACTGTTTCCATGGTCCCCCTTCCAGGCCACGACTAAAGTCGGACAGTCGAAAAAAGGTAGGACTAATTGAAAAGGTGACTAAGGAGGCTTAAATAAGAATAAGAGAGACCACTTCGGCCGTAGTGTGTGGCGCCACTCAGTTCATGCGTGGCTTTCCCACGGAAGTCTCCCAATTTGTGGCCATGGTCGTCCCAAGAAGAAAAGCTTATCTTTTTCTTCTTCCTCTCAGTATCACTGTTCATCTACCCCGCCAACGAATACGACATTCAAATGATGCATTGGTTCCAAGCTCTCTAGTCGGAAGACTGGGAAAAAAATTAGGGCCATGGAAGGGCTCAAACTGCCTTATTCCCTGCAGAGTTACCATGGCGGGAAAGCTCTGCTACCTCTCTTGGCTTCACGGTTTTGCCCCAGAACGAAATTTCCTCTCAGATCCATTCCCCATGTTGCTCCTTCTTCAGGTAATTGATCATTTCTTTGAAGCTCAGCCGCTGCTCTTGTTGATGGGTCTCTTGTCAATAGCCTTAGAATTCAAGAAATTGCAGCTTCTGCTGGCAATTAGTAACTGCTGTGATACCCGGATATCTGCCATTTTGGCGGGTCTGTTTGGATACTGTTTGAATTTAATTACTGGGAAAACAATCAAGGTCCAATCTTTGAGGTGAGGGTTGGCTGTTTGAGTCGATTAGCTGGTGAGACCATGAATGCAACTGAAATACGACTGACTTCTCCGGGACTATTTTGAAGCTCTTATGAATTATTGCAGTGTTATGTAGCTTTGATAATGTTGGGCCTTCTCCTGGTTGCCAGAAAAAAGAGTGCTTTTCAAAATAAATTGTATCATGACCCAAATTTTACCATATGCTTTTTAGTTAACATGTTTTATAGATGGAATTTACACCGCCCCACTTGTTTCTCTCTAGTCTTCCTCAGTCATGCTCTCTGTTCATTACCTTTTTAAGTGTGGTTAAGATATATAGTCATTTCCTCTCTACATCTGTAGATATATTATTCACATAAGACATCTTATCTCATTTTTTATGACCCCTTATTGAAGTAGAGGGCTTTCAGACATGGGGGAAGATAGATATATATGGAGTTTCATGCTGAAATCATGTTTTCTCATGTTAAGCTACCTTGCATGTTGACCCTGCTAAATTCAATATGTCCTAGGATTAAAACACCTTGTTATGTCTATTTCTGCTAGATATTTTGCTGCAAAAGATAAGAATGTTACTGAATAGGTGGTGGAAGTAGTCAATTGCTAAAAATTTAATGCATGAGTACCACCATGCTATTCCCTCAAAGTCTTTGTAGGCATTGTTCTTATATGACTCACTGACAGTTTGTCTTACTTTTATGCCATGATTAATTTCTTTATATTTTGTTGTTATTTTGCAGGTCTTCTCTAGCTTACTTTGCTAGAATTAGTATTGTCTGTCTTTTGCATCAGTCTTTCTTTTTCATTGACTGAGTATACTTGGTGACCTATGATTAATTACTTAAGGAGTTAGTTGGTAATATGAAGTTCTGGATCATGCAGACCTGCCAACAAGATCTGTTCCCATTTTTCCACCATGTATACAGTCAAATAAACAGGTTGACCACAAAGGCAGAAAGCATATACACTTCAGAAGAAAAGGTATACTTGTCTGGAAATCATTTTCCCCCATGTTTTCCCTTCTGATGTACCTGTTCCTTCTTCTATTTCAAACTTATGTTTTGCATCGACTATTTCTATTTTCAGCTTCTACGCAGCCAGTAACTGCAGAGCTGATGGAGAAACAATCAGAAGATCTCTTACCAAGTGGTGATTCTATAAGGCAACGGTTTCTCAATTTTTATGCTTCTCGCGGTCATAAATTGCTTCCAAGTGCTTCACTAGTGCCAGAAGACCCCACAGTACTATTGACAATTGCAGGAATGCTTCAATTCAAGCCTATATTCCTTGGAATGGTCTGAAAAAGGCATTGTTGATATATTTCATGCACTTTCTGCTCAAGTTTTATGCTATAATTCTAGTCTCATACCAAAGAATCTTTGGATCAGTTTTGTTTAGTTTGCTATATCCCTTTTTGGTTCAGGTTCCAAGAGAGGTGCCCCGTGCTACAACTGCGCAGAGGTGTATAAGAACCAATGATGTAGAAAATGTTGGCAGGACATCCAGGCACCACACATTCTTTGAGATGCTCGGGAATTTCAGTTTTGGAGATTATTTCAAGAAGGAAGCAATCAAATGGGCATGGGAGCTTTCAACTGTAGAGTATGTATGAAATCTTATGTGCTGATCACTCCATGAATCTTCCCAATCAAGATGATGCAGAGAGCTTGTCTGATATTCTTGCACCATCACAATTTCCAGATTAGGATTACCTGCAGAGAGATTATGGATCAGTGTTTTCGAAGATGATGATGAAGCGTTTGATATATGGCATAGTGAGGTGAGCAGGGTGATTTGATTTTTGAGCCCAGCAGCTCTCTCTCCTGGCACAAATATTGTCTTCATTAAATAATTTAACCCTTTTCCAATTTATATGACAGGTTATTATTCCATTTCATGAGACGATGTTAGTATCTAAAATTTTTCTTGAATAACTGAAATGGATAATGTTATCTCTGACACAATCAAACTGGCTCAGTTCATGTTGAACATATTTGTGTCAACTGATGCCCCTATTTTTGAAAATGCTGTCCTCTTCTCTGGTCCCACTTGAGACATGGCATCTTCTTTTTCTGTAGTCCTATAGAATATATCACCTTGGATTTTTACTTCATATTTATTTTATGTTGCTGCTCTATCATGCCCAAAATAAGCAATATTGTGGTATCTCCTCCACAAACTAAAGTGTTTATTATTTGTCATGCATATATTATTTGAACCCATTGGTTGTTGCAATGGAAAATAAATAAGAGTTACATCTGATCATGTTCCAGATAGGAAAGGAGAAACGTACATAAAAATGCTCACATGAGTATTATATGTCTATCAGATGGGTGTTCCCGCTGAACGTATAAAGAGGATGGGTGAAGAGGACAACTTCTGGACCAGTGGAGTGACAGGTCCCTGTGGACCATGCTCTGAAATTTACTATGATTTCCATCCAGAGAGGGGATATTCTGATGTGGTATGCATACGTTGGAATAGCTGATTTAGTTATTTAGTTCATGCTTCCATGTCAATACTGTATTTTTTTCTGATGTCACTGGAAATTTTGAACTCTGCTTAGCAGGACCTTGGAGATGACACCAGGTTTATTGAGTTCTATAATTTGGTGTTCATGCAATACAACAAGAAGGATGATGGAACACTTGAGCCTTTGAAGCAAAAGAACATAGATACTGGGATGGGATTGGAGCGCGTTGCTCGCATTCTACAAAAGGTATGTCTAGTGCAGGGATTTCATGACTTCATTTCTTGTGCCTCAAAAAATGAAAATTCTTGGCTCAATGTTTCCACTTGAATTACCTGACAGAAATGACTGTTGGAAATAATGGCCACAAAATTAAATCTCTTTATAAAATGTTAAAATTTCTGGTGGTAACTTCTTATAAGATGCAAGGCTAGAATTGCTTTTTTTAAAATTGGATTATGCATGATTGCCTGGCTAGGGACCTATTTAGACATTATCATTCCTTCTCAAACTTAGAAATGGGGAAAGTATTTATTCTTCTATTTTGCAGGTGATGTTAATGCATTTTTCATAACCTACTTCTTTTCTTGCAGGTTCCAAACAATTATGAGACTGACTTGATATATCCCATCATTGAAAAAGCGGCTGAACTAGCAAATGTTTATTACGCTCTATCGGATGACCAAACAAAATTAAAGCTGAAAGTACACTCAGTAACTTCTAGTATTTTCCTCTTCTTTTTTTTTAACAATCATTTTAACTTTTGTTCAAGACTCCCACTAACTTTTATATTTTGTCTTCTAAATTTTCAGATCATAGGGGACCATATGCGAGCTGTTGTCTTTCTCATCTCTGATGGGGTGATACCATCAAACATTGGAAGAGGGTATGTTGTTCGGCGCCTCATTAGGAGAGTTGTTCGTACGGGCAGGCTGTTGGGCATAAAGGGGGATGGTCAAGGAAACCTCGAGGGGGTGTTTACACCGGCCATAGCTGAGAAAGTAATTGAACTAAGTTCTCAGATTGACCCTGAAGTGAAGGATCGAAGGTCCCGCATACAGGAGGAGCTGAAAAGGGAAGAATCACGGTTCGTGCAGACTCTAGAGAGAGGTGAGAAGCTGCTTGAGGAGATGCTTGCCAGTGCCCTATTGGTTCCATGTGAGAATGGGGCCCTCCCTTGCTTAGCGGGTAAGGATGCATTCCTTTTATATGATACGTATGGTTTCCCAGTGGAGATCACAATTGAGGTTGCTGAAGAACAAGGCGTGACTGTTGATATGGATGGGTTCAATGTTGAGATGGAGAAACAGAGACGCCAATCGCAGGCTGCTCACAATGCTGTTAAACTTGAAGTTGGAGATACTGCTGAACTTACAGATAGTATCTCAGATACCAAATTTCTAGGGTATGATTTGCTTTCTGCGAGAGCAGTGGTTAAAAGTCTTTTAGTGAATGGGAAATCAGTGATCCAGGTTCCTGAAGGAAGCAACGTGGAGGTTTTGCTTGACAAAACTCCATTCTATGCAGAATCAGGTGGCCAAATTGGTGATCATGGGTTGTTGTATGTGACTGAAGGTGAGAATCAACGGATGGCTGTTGTGGAGATCAAAGATGTTCAGAAATCTATGGGTAACATCTTTGTTCATCGGGGAACTATCAAAGAGGGTGTGCTTGAGGTTGGGAGCGAAGTGGAAGCTACAGTTGATGCCAAACTGAGGCAGGGAGCTAAGGTACTTCTACTTTACAGTTTCATGGAACCATTAATATCCAATCCAACTGGTAGTGCTCAATGACCACCAGTCATCTCAATTGGAGGGTTCTTATTTTTGTCGGCTGTTGTGCACGAGAGTAGATAGAAAGTGAATTCAAGGTTTACCCACAGATTGTGCAGGTTCCTTTGTTGACCAGAAATTTGTGACAAATATTATAATATTATGCTAAATTAAAAATTAATCATCTAAGCAATTGGAGACATCAAATCCCTGGAGGCCCCCCTGGACTAACTCATTGGCCTATCTGATGGAAAATCTATGAAATTATGGAGATTAAAATTTTGAATGTCAGTTTCATTTGTGTTTTTGATTTTACAGGCAGCCAATTCAGGATCAGTCTCATGGTCATATTATTCACTCATATGTGATATGCTCATAAGGTTTGTCTTTTTCTTTTAACCGACAATACTTGGTCCTTGGCAGGTGCATCATACTGCTACGCATTTGCTGCAATCTGCACTGAAGAAAGTTCTAGGGCAGGAAACATCACAAGCTGGTTCTCTGGTGGAGTTTGATCGCCTGAGGTTTGATTTCAACTTCCACCGACAACTTCGCAGTGAGGAGCTTCAGGAGATCGAGAGACTGATAAATGGTTGGATTGGTGATGCAATACTTCTTCAAACTAAAGTTATGCCACTGGTAGAAGCCAAAAGCGCCGGTGCCATTGCTATGTTCGGGGAGAAGTATGGAGAGGAGGTATGAGTTTTTTTTCTATTACTTTCATGAGGATTCTTTCTTTTAAATTTCTTGGTCATACTCTTGACTTCATTTTGGTTGCTGCAGTTTCTGTAAGCAAGGGGAGATAAATCAGCATGTTGTTCATTTTATCATTTTGTGTTGTGTTAGGTGCGGGTTGTAGAGGTTCCCGGCGTGTCTATGGAACTTTGTGGTGGGACCCATGTCAGCAATACTTCAGAAATACGTGGCTTCAAAGTAATTGACGAACAAGGTGTTGCATCTGGTATCAGGAGAATAGAAGCTGTGGCTGGAGATGCTTTCATTGAATACGTTAGTTCACGGGATTATCACATGAAACAACTGTGCTCGACTCTGAAGGTCTGTTCCAGTTATGGTCATTGACTCAGTATACGTACTCGCTTACCCACTTCTCTATGAAATTGGAATTTAATTTATGATCGAACCATCAATAATTAGTTGAATATGTGGACTTTATAGTTACGTGCAAGTTCCATATGATTTATCATACAGGTGAAAGCCGAAGAAGTAACTGCCCGGGTAGAGAACCTCTTAGAGGAGCTGAGAACAGCAAGAAATGAAGTCTCTGCTTTGCGCTCTAAAGCTGCAGTCTACAAAGCATCAGTGGTTGCCGAACAGGCTTTCCTAGTTGGAAATTCAACAAAGATCAGGTAATAACTTAAATACTCATTTCAACTCGACAAACAGTCCCAAATTTGTGTAGGCTCCTGTAGCCCTTACAGGTTGATATTGGATAACGTAAATTATTTCGAATGATGTTGAACTTCGAGTCAAGCATGTTCTCTCATTATGCTTGGTTGTCCCCTGGTATGTTGGTGTCGGGTGAAGTTGTTCACATCAAGGCAGGTGTCAGAAATTGTGGATACATGGACTTTCAAAGTAATACAATTCTCACTCATCCAAAATACCGATATCAACTAAATGAGAAATTCTCTTTATCAGGGTGCTGGTGGAATCCATGGAAGATACAGATCCTGATGCCCTTAAGAGCGCTGCCGAGTACTTGCTGGAGAGGCTAGAAGATCCAGCAGCTATAGTACTGGGATCGAGGCCAGGTGACGGAAAGGTGAGCTTGGTCGCTGCCTTCTCTCCTGGGGTTGTTAAGCTTGGAATACAGGCAGGGAAATTCATAGGGCCCATAGCCAAGATCTGTGGCGGTGGAGGAGGAGGCAGGCCAAATTTTGCCCAGGCGGGTGGCAGGAAGCCTGAGAACCTACAGGATGCCCTCGAACAAGCTAAATCGGAACTCGTCTCACTCTGTCAGAAAAAGGCAAGTTGAGAAGTGCCCCTTCCTAGATCTCCATAGCTAGAATAGAAATTTTAGAAGCCGTTGGGTCATACCTTTGGTTTTCGAAAAGTCATCTCGATTGACCAATGGGGATGTAATTCTTGTACAGTGCTGATGCCATACCATTGAAACGAAAGCACTTGCTACTTGCTAGTGGCAAGCATGGATCTCGATTGTTCAGTAAATATTTCCCGTACAAACTGCAGATGTTGGGGTCATGATTCGGTTGCAGAGTGCTTAACACGACCGGGTGTAGTTCGAGCTCAGGGAAACTCTTAAAATCCCAGATCGCCATAATGGTGGAAACCTTCTGCATCTACCAAGATCAATTGCTTGCTAACCCGAAAGAACGTACTGACACAACAGAAACTGTGTAACAACGCTCGCCTCATGCAGTGAGTATTCAATATCTTATCGAATAAAGCAGAATAATCACAGATTTTCGGGTATGAGTTCATTGTGTATTGGAACATGTAAGGTGATTTCCTTAATCGAACCGAAAAGTGTAGGAGTTTTTCTAATATGTTCAATTTCATTAAACCATCATTCAAAATCTTCACACTACGATCTCTCTCTCTCTGTGCATCTCCAGTCCAACAATGGCCATCTTTCCCTGCAATGTCTTCTTCCTCCTCGTTTCACTGTCATCTGCCACTGCCAGTAATCAATGCCTGCACCAGTCCACTGCTGCTCATTCCTCCAATGCCACTGCCATTCAATGTAATGGTAACCACTAAAGTCTCTCCAACTCCGTCTTGTTTTATTGTTAATGTTTTCAGCCTGCGGCATGCTCACTTGAATCTTCATCTCTGGTTTGCATTTTCACTGATTTTCTCGAACGCCCAGATGCATCTGAAGCATAAATTGATGGGAACATCGGATGATTCAATGACCTCCAATCGATCGCACACTCTTTTCTGGCAGCTGGGGCTTGCGGTTATGGTTCCTTAGCCATGGGGCTCAACAGTGGGCAACTTGCAGCTGCTGTCCCTTCACTGTACAAGGATGGAGCCGGCTGTGGTGCTTGCTTTCAGGTTCCTGTTGTTTCCTTCTACGCCACCCTCGAGTTTCACAACGCTCTAATTTTTCTCGACAATAGTTAATGACAATGTTCATCCGACTGCAGATGATTTTTATAATTCTGCTCCATGACAGTAAAATGGAATCGAATGTTGCAGACTAGCAGTGCCATTTATAGTCTCTAGATATTCGGGTTATGTTTTATGTGATGAGCTGCAGGTAATATGCAAGAACGAGAAATTATGCAGTAAAGAAGGAACTAGAGTAATCGCGACCGATCTCAGCAACAGCAACACGACCGGCTTCGTGCTGAGCGGCGGGGCTTGTGTGGCCATGGATAATGAGGGGAAGTCCCGAGACATCCTCGAGCACAGGATTATTGATATCCAGTACAAGAGGTAACCTAGCATCATCTCGTCGAGAAGTGATCAGCAGGATCCTCTGTTGATACTGACCGAACAGAGGATTCTCTCTCTCTCTTTTTTTGGAAAAAAGAGATAAGAGAAAAGATTCCGGTGTAATATTATGATCACCATCGACCCGTTGATGTGCAGAGTGCCTTGACAAGAATCGGGGCCTAGCCATTCGCGAGCCGGAAGCCACATTACTTGGCCATCAAGGTTCTCTACCAAGGTGGCCAAACTGAAACAGTGGCCATGGAGGTGGCCCAGGTGAGAAAGACATTTTACTTGACTATGTTCCAGGACCGAACTCTGCCCGGAGCGCTCACACCCGATGAAGTTCTGGCCCATTTTATTATTGTTGTGTGTCAAATCACAGGTCGGTTCGTCGAGCTGGAGGTTCATGAGCAGAGGCTACGGGGGGCAGTGGGGAGCACGGGCCGGGTCCCTGATGGGGCACTGCAGCTCCAGTTCGTGGTCACGGCCGGGTTCGACGGGAAGTGGGTTTGGCCAGAGAGCGAGGTTCCGGCTGAATAGGAAGGTCGGAGGGATTTACAGCAGGTCTGCTCTCCCTGCCATGATGAGAGTCGGAGATAGATGGAATGAAGGCGATAATTTTGGGACTAATTTGCAAATTCCAACAAGATTGATAAGTGTTACATATATATATATTATAGATAAATGTATCATATATGTGTCATGGTTGTATTTCTGGGTTTTTTTTAATAAGAGGAAACGGTAAGACAATAATATAATTTATTTCGAATATATTAATTTTTCGTATATTAAATATTGTATTGGAAAGAATCAAATGCTACGAAAAGCGTGTGTTCAATTTCCTTTCATTTTCACCGGTAATAAGAGCTACTTGTCTATAACATAATTTTTAAAATCGGGCCAGACCAGAAATCGGTATACACATAGGTTCGTGAGTCGGAACAGATGTTCAATGGGTTGAATCGTATATTTAATGAATAATATTAATAATATAATATTATTAATAAATTTACATAATATCATAATTTAAATATAATTTATAACAAAATCATTAATATAACTATTATATAAAATAAAAGTTTAACATAAAATATAAATATAAGTATAGTAAAATAAAATAGATACGTTATAATATGTTTTTATTTTTTAAAAGATTTTAAGTCAGTCAGTTTTCTCACCGATTCAATTGAGTTCACCGGTCGAATGGGGAACTGACCGATTCGACAAAAATTAATCTCATTAAAAGTGTAATTTGATCTTTTATAGAAACCGAATCGGATGAGTGACCGGTTCCCCGTGCATCTCTCCAATTCCAGAAGGTATCCAATGTAGCAACGGTGACATTATGTGCCATGTTGATGTGATGTAATCATCCAACAAAAAATTGACAAACGTTGATTTCTCGTCTAATAGAGAATAAAAAAATATTAAATAAGGTTATGAGGATTTTATTAAACCCTAAAAAGAAATATAATTATTAAATTTAAAAAAAAGTTATGACCTGAATATAACACTTTCTCCTCCATTACTGTGGGAAAATGAGAAGTTTCTTCCTCGATTCTTTCCTACGATGCTGAGGTCCATACCCAAATAAGGATAGGATGGACTTGGAAAATTTGGTCGTGGTTTCAGCTCCAAGGGGGCAAGAAGTATAGCTTCGAGGGGTTTAAGATAAGATAAGATAACCTAATAGAAAAAAAAAATAAAATTAGATAAAAAAAAACTTATAAAATTTATATAATATTTTACGAGTCTCTTCAAAAACTGCCATAACCGGTAGGGGTAAGTCCATTCACATCCGACAGTGCTAAGGCAACAGTGAGAACATACGGCTTGGAATGTGAGGCGAAGCTGCCGGGCAAGCTCCCAATAACGTCTCGGAATGAGGGGTCACTCTGTGAAACCATCCCCCGATTTCCAAGCAAAAGACCGACAGCTGAGACTCGGTCAAAAGGAAACCCCCTGACTCTACCTTTAGATTGAAGGGAGACGGGGTCTAGTGCGTTCGATTCACCATCCGATCGAGAGGTTCCGAGTTCGATTTTCAATGATGGAATTTTTCGTACCACTAGTTCTCCCTCATCCTCCTGCTCTTTCCTTATCGCTACCCAGTGGTGCCTGGCCACGATCGATTGCACCTGAGCCTCTTTATAATGGAATCGGTTAATGTGGGGCGGTCGAGATGAATTCCATGTGCCGCTTCACCGCTACTCACGAATGAGCCGAACTGTTTGTTCTCGACCGATGGAACTTAAGAGTCAAGATTGAATTTAGTGTTATTTCCATGGTTAGGTTAGGTCAAGAGGAAGACCGTAGAATGAAAGCGTGTGGGGCCTGGCAATAGGATGTTAACGTGGCACCAGAGTCACCCTTCACCTCAGTAGTCACCATAGAGCCCTTGCATGTATTTTTCCCCCCCTAATCTATTGTCTATTGACTTCTCTCAGGAGGCCCACCAGAAATTGCCGGCTCGGTCAAGTTCAAATCTTCCAGGATTGAAATCAGTATGAAATCACCAGTACGGGTCCGTTGATTCGGTATTCTGTATATATATATATATATATATATAAGACGTCCCTTGGAGAACGCATGCAGCAGTTAATCTGCAAGGCTGGTAAGATGGAAGGTGTGGAGATGCCCGAGCTCGAGCTCCCCGGGTTCCGGTTCCACCCGACCGAGCAGGAACTTCTGGGTTTCTATCTCAAGAACATGATGACAGGCAAGAGAGAGTGCTTCGACGTGATCGGGCTCCTCAATATCTACCACCACGATCCATGGGAACTTCCAGGTACGAGCATTTGCCGAGTTTCTCCTGCGTTCCTTCCTTCTCTCCCTTGAGATCGATATCGTCACGAGTACTGATGAACTGCGCATGGAGTGTAAGTGTCGGTGTTGATCGTTCGGAGTGGATGGTCAGGTCTGGCTAGGAATGGGGAGAGGGAGTGGTACTTCTTCGTGCCAAGGGACAAGAAGCTCGGGCGCGATGGCAGGCCGAACCGGACGACCGAGAAGGGATTCTGGAAAGCCACCGGTTCGGACCGGAGGATCTACGAAACTGTGGATCGCGGGCGCCTGATCATAGGCCTCAGGAAGACGCTCGTCTTCTACGAAGGGAGAGCTCCGCAGGGAAAGAAGACGGACTGGATCATGAGCGAATACCGACTCCCTGACGACTCCCCGCTTCCCAAGGTACGTAATTCATACCGGCTGGGGCTCATCGGCCTCGAGTCTTTAACGGTACGAAGCGATCTGCGACTGTATTGATGGGCTATGTTTGTTATCTGGACCACTGATCTGCAGGAAATGGTGCTGTGCAAGATATACAGAAAGGCGACGTCTCTGAAGGTCATGGAGCAAAGGGCCGCCGTAGAAGAAGGATCGAGACTGAACAAGCCACCCCCGCTCGGCACATCAGCTCTCCGCTCTCACCAGTACTACTCATCGGATTTCGAGAAGGAGCCAGAGGAAAAGAAGCTAAAGCTAGCAGTCGACGGTGAAACCGCAGAGGGGTTCCGGCTTCAGTGGTCTTCATCATCGTCCTCATCATTTTCGTCGTCATCCTCGTGCTCATTGGGATCCGGGCAGGTTCCGTTCGTGGGTGAGGGGCTAACAGAGCTCGAGACGCCCTGGTTCACAGTCGACTGGACCCAGGACAGCTTCTGGTCGCGGAACAGCAGCCCATGGCTGCAGACCAACGCGATGAACTTCAAGTCCTAGCCAGTAATGTTGGATGTCTTTGCCGAGGGGAATTAACAAAGGTCTAATCTTTGTAGATTGTATGGATATTGAATCCGTATAACATTGACCTCGTGCTTCGTTCCGTGTTTCTGGTTCGAACTTGGTTCGGTGTTTCTGGTTTGATCATGGGATGCAACTTGATGTATAGCATAATAATGCCATGTTTCGAGGTATGATATAAGAAAGTCTTTTACGTTAATTGAAATTTTTACTGTAATATATGTTTGCCTATAAAATACCCGAAGCAAAAGAGGAGGATTAATTAGTTAGGAAAATCCAGAGGATAATTATTTTTTTAAAAAAGAGAGAGAGAGAAAAGACAAGAGAAAAAGCAAAAATTAATTTCGTATTTTTCATCTAAATTAATTAATTATAAAAAAATGAAAATTAATTAGATGCGTTTCTCTCCGTCTGTCTCCTTCTCTCTCTACCCGGGACGCCGTTGGGTTGGGAGGAGAAGAATCGGCAGCAGCGGCTCACGGCGATGGACGCTGCTGGGAAGCTGAATTCGACGAGCTCCGAGTTGGACCTCGATCGACCCAACATCGAGGACTATCTCCCTTCCGGATCCTCCATTAACGAGCCCCATGGCAAGCTCCGCCTGTAACTCTCTCTCTCTCTCTCTCTCTCTCTCGATTGATCGATAGGCCTCGCTTTGATTCGGTAGCTGTGGAAATTTCGAAGAAAAAAGCTCAGAGTTGTGTTTAATCATTCAATTTGAGTTCTTTTAGGATTCCGATTTAATGGAGTCGTTCGATTGATGAATACTGTGTCTGTTTCGTTTTCTTCCAGTCGGGACTTGCTTGATATATCGCCAACTCTCACCGAGGCTGCTGGCGCCATTGTTGATGTAAGCGAAAAGTTCCTTAATTTTGGGTTCATTCCGGAGGTTTTGATGTTTGTGGGAGTGGACGTGGTTCCCTCCGTTGATCTGACAGACCGCTGATTCTTTTGTATCTCGGTGGTCAGCTAGTGACGTAATGATCTGAGGGAAAAAAATATAACCTCGGGTCATTCAGAAAATTCATTTTTTTAAAGTATCTTTTGGTGACAGAGTTTAAGTGGCCAGTTAAGAAGTTCCATGCTGGATTAGTATTTGATACACCTTAATTAACGTTGAGTTCATGTCCCTTGAATTGCAGGACTCTTTTACACGATGTTTCAAGTCCAATTCACCTGAACCATGGAATTGGAATATATATTTATTTCCACTGTGGTGTTTTGGAGTGCTAGTTCGCTACTTGATCTTATTCCCTGCAAGGTTAGGCCTTAGCTCCTTTCAAGACATCTCTTTATCTGTTACAGTTCTCATTGGGGGTTGCACTATAGCATAATGTTTGGTGATCCGTGTGTAAAGCTAAAAATCTGATTGTTTGTCTTTTTCCTTTTTCTTCAAAGTTTTCAATGACATTGAGAATATAAGTAGCATGTCAGCTGTAATATCTAAAGGTTCTTTTGTCTCTCTTTGTATGCATGCTAGCCCTCTGTGTCTGAAGTTGAACCATTGTGGGGAACTTCTTTGTGTTCATTCTAGGGTAGAAGTTTTTTCTTTTCTTTCTTTTTATTTTTTCTTGAAGTTTAGGCTCACCATAGGTTCATGAAGCTATTTCATAGGGAAGGACATGATGGTCATGGATACTTTTGATTTCCCTTCCCTCTGGAAGCGATGACTGTGACCCTTGAGAACCCTTCTTTTAACAAGTATTTTCCCATATTTGCAGGGTTTTAGTATTGACACTTGGATGGATAATATTCCTTTCATCTTTCATCCCCGTGCACTGTTTGCTTGAAGGACATGACAAATTGAGAAAGAAACTGGAGGTAGGATTCCTTCTTTTTTCTTAAATTTCCATCAGTGAGAAGCCTCTTGTTGATTGAAAATGCTTTCAATTAGATGATATTTCAGCATATGGAGCTAGCTATGCCACTTGCTCTCACAAAATGGATTCTTCTTCTTGTTAGAGGTTGCTAGTGGAGTTAATGTGCAGCTTCTTTGTTGCATCATGGACTGGGGTCGTCAAGTATCATGGGCCACGGCCAAGCATTCGTCCTAAACAGGTGTTCGCAACAAGAATTAGAGCTCCCTTTCGTACTCTTTTTTGATGATACATTTTCCTGCTATAGAGAAGTTGCCCTGAAATTGTTTATCTGTCATGGAAATCATCCTTTGGAATTGATATTTGACCCTTTTTGCGCTTGTTGAGCAGGTTTATGTTGCCAATCACACTTCCATGATTGATTTCATCATCTTGGAACAGATGACAGCATTTGCTGTTATTATGCAGAAACATCCTGGATGGGTTGGTTAGTGGACTTTGTCTGTTCATTCTTAGCATTCCTTTATGTTGGTCAAACTTGCATATTGTTACTTGGTCTATTTTCATAGGAATGGCTTGATATTTTTTGTTGCCTTTTGTTTTTTATTTTGAGCAACTATTCACATGGTACATTAGTTTGATTACATGTTGATTGTTTAAATGTAGGGCTCTTGCAAAGCACGATATTGGAGAGTGTAGGATGTATCTGGTTCAACCGTTCAGAATCAAAAGATCGTGAAATTGTGGCAAAGAAGTGAGTCTAAGAGATAGTAGGGTTATTGCTTCATTGAGTTCCTATCCATCATTACTTATGTATGAACTTGCATTTTTCAGATTGAGGGACCATGTACAGGGTGCAGACAATAACCCTCTTCTTATATTTCCTGAAGGAACTTGTGTGAACAACCATTACACTGTTATGTTTAAGAAGGTATTTTACTTTTTGCACCTTGTTACTTTTGAAAATCAAAACCACCATGACTACCCTACGGTTCTTAATTGAGTAGTTTCTGTCCCTTTCTTCTGACTGTGTTTTTTTTAAACTACTAAACTTTTCCTGTGAGAATTATGTTTAGCAAGTTTTGCAAGTTTATTTGGGATGCGCCTTTTCTGTTTATTCTTTCAAACTACTCTTGTTTGGTTGTCTAGTAAGTGAATGGTCTGCATATTTTTTTGAGCCAATTATCTTCTTTAAAGTTTTGATTCTCCCTTGATGTTGTGTAGGGTGCTTTTGAACTTGGTTGCACTGTCTGCCCGATTGCGATCAAGTACAATAAAATCTTTGTGGATGCCTTCTGGAACAGCAGGAAGTAAGGAACTCTCATGCAAGTTGCTACTTCCTAGTGTTATCAATATGCAAAATTCCCTGGAGCTCCAAGTGCAGTTTTATTTTCTTTTTCTCTGTGCTCACTATCGAATTCCTATATAAGTATCATGAACCTCAGGGATGAGTCTTCTCTGGAAAGAACTCTGCCCCTTCAGAGTTTAGCGACTGATTATATGTGCCACATTCAAATGTTATCCTGTGCTACTGCTAATGCCTTGATGGCATTCTCATCGACAGACAATCCTTCACGATGCATCTTCTGCAACTTATGACATCTTGGGCAGTAGTTTGTGACGTGTGGTACTTGGAGCCCCAAACCCTAAAGCCCGGTGAGACACCCATAGAATTTGCGGAGAGGTAGGTGATCAACTTCTGCACTGGTAAATTATCAGTTGGGTCTTTCCTCACTGTCGAATTCTTGCTAATAACAATTCCCCCTTCTGTCTTACTGATTCAGGGTTAGGGGCATCATATCTGTTCGAGCTGGCCTAAAGAAGGTCCCTTGGGATGGATATTTGAAGTATTCTCGTCCTAGCCCAAAGCACAGAGAGCGAAAGTAAGTAAAGCTCAATATTGGTTCTTATGGACCTTGAAAGTTTTTGGTTGTAGTTATTGTCCCGGTTCTGCTATCCGTCCATCGAAGATGCATGACGTCACTTTCTTCTTTGAGCATGAATCTCACTAATCACGCACCAATATTCAAGACATAAAGAAGAAAAATGGGGTTGAAGCTATGCAAAAGCTTGAGCATAAAATAAATCACGCTTGATTACTAGACAGTGAGAACCCTCCATACACTATACACTTGACTATACCAAAAGTTTACATCCCACATCCACTTCTCCGTAGATTTGAGATCTTGTGATTCCATTCCCTCGGGTGCAGCACACCTATCCTTCTCCTAACTGACAAACCAAAAGTTGGAGGGTGGCATCAACCTAGTCGGCTTCTTTTGAGCTGAAATAGTCACCGCTATTGATCAGAATGGGTCATATCACCGATACTGATCACCTACAAAATCAAATATTGTAGTTAGCTTTCAGTGAAAGAATCTTTTACGCCAGAAGTAGGCATGAATTTTCCCTTTATTTCGGGCGTGCTGTAGTCATTGTCATCTGCTAGTTTGGTAGAGCTAGCAAACTGTACTCATGTAGAACCATTCTCGAGCTTCCTCATGCTCATTTCGTGCAACTGGTGGCAGGTACTCATGACCTATTCTCTTTTTTTCACTCTTGACAGGCAGCAGAGCTTTGCCGAGTCGGTGCTGCAGCGGCTGGAAGAGAAGTGACAAGAAAAGTCATCGCTCTACTCTTCCTTTGCTAGCTAATTTAGCTGTGGGCCGTCCGTCTCATGCATTGCTTCAGCTCCTCTCTTCCACTCTTAATCTTATCAAAGTCCCATTGAGGATTGAAGAAAACGACAGATGAACCCAACCTCTTCACGGCTTTGTTAATTTATGTGTAAATCAGTTAAAAGTCCAATTCTCATTTCAAACCATTTTCCCATTGCTGGACCCATTTGAATTTGAGACTCAACCAAAGGGCTTTGCTGTTTGTGGCAGGTAAAGTAGGAGAGGAATTCTATTGGTGATGTGAGTGGTAGATCCAAATCCAGTAATGATAATACTGGCGGACACATCAGACCTGATTTGCATTAGTTACAGAACGAGAGTGAATGGATATTAGGGATTACTGGCAGCCTCAGAAGGGTAAACAAGTGAAACATTATTGCAGCTGTTAGTCGGGATGGAATAAAAGGTCCATCATGTAAATTCGAAACCTTTGCTGTTCACTTGCTTTAAGAAGCTTGACATGAACCAAAATGAGTCGATTAAAGTGGTTTGGTACCGTTATAAATGTACTTAATGACGGCAAATGCTCTCTACAATGTCTCGGCTCAGGTTTATTCAAGAACAGTTGACTAGCTCCACAACAAGGATACAGCAGGATCTTATTGGAGATCTGCCTGAGGGTCGGAAAAACATCACAGAAACAATCTATGATTGGAGCAAGCTCGTATAAGATTCACTTTCAATCCAAGTTAGCGATAACAGCATCAACTACCTCTTGGGTTGTGCTGTCACCACCAAGGTCCTTTGTTCGTACCTTTCCTTCTGAGATAACGCACTTCACTGCTGTCTCGAGCCGGTCGGCGAATGAAGGGAACTGCAAGTGCCTCAGCATCATTGCTGATGAGAGGAGCAAGGCAACCGGGTTTGCCTTCTTTTGATTGAGAATCTTCTCATTCCCGACATTCCCTGCTGACGCTCCTTGCTCAAAGACTGCATGATCCGCCCCCGCATTACCTGCAAATTTCACATTTAAGACATATATTCAGTCAAGCGTCTAGATGAACTGAACCACCGGAGAACCAAAACAGTTTAAGATATCCATGGTTTATAAGGTCGGGAAATTGCAAACTATCATGTACATATAATAATGGAAAACAAGAGCAATGCAGTTCATGAGATAGCTACCTCCCGGCATAACACCGGTGCCTCCTGCAATACCAGCTGCTGTGTTTGCTACTAAGTTGCCATAAAGATTAGGTGTGACCTAACAAAGAAGGAACAACCTGCATCAGTACCATAAACAAAAGCAGCTAACAGCAAATTGATGAGATAAAAGGAAACATGTTTCCATACTCTGATTAAATGTATGCAGCTATGGTGAATCCTGTAACTAACATATGATCAAATTTTAGTCCTGTTTCAGCCTTTCTCCACTACTCAACAGTAGATTGCACATAGTAATTAAGCTGGAAAATATAAAAACAATAACTCAAATATGACCATCACAGGAACAGCATGATTGCAGCAAAAGCGTACCATCACATCGAACTGCTCAGGCTTGGAGACGAGCTGCATACAGCAGTTGTCAACTATTATCTCGTTGTACTTTATACTTGGATATTTGGTCGCAACCTCTCGACAAGATTCCAAGAACAAGCCATCTGCAAGTTTCATGATGTTGGCTTTGTGCACGGCTGTAACCTTCTTCCTGTTGTTCAGATACGCATACTCAAATGCATACTTGGCAATGCGTTCTGAGCAGAACTTCGTTATCACCTAAGAATCAGCTTAGTAAGAAACTAAAACTACAGAATGAACAAACTATTCATCAGACAAACCCAGAAACCACAAAAACACAGAAGAAATTGCTTACATCAAGAAACTGCCTATTTCCAAGAAATAATAGTCAAAATGAAAGAATATCTGATAATGAGATGCATCAATTTGCAGCTTAAAGCAGAGAATTTTAAGTGCATTGAAGTTATATAACCTTAGAGAACGCCCTGTCCAATCAGCCAATGAATATTGTAGCATGAATTTCTACAGGGTGCGATGGCACTTCCTGAGACAGCTTCAGGATATGACATTTCATAAACCCCAACTCAAAATTCCGGTTCCCAAACAGCTGTTTCTGAACAAAATTGTACAACTCTAGCTTGAAAAGGACTCGATTTTCATCTTACCTTAAGGCTCTCGACGACGCCAGGGACCACTTCGTGCTCAAGCCCCGAATACTCCCCCTCCGTGTTCTCCCGAATCACAACGATGTCCACACCCTCGTGGCGGGTGGGCAGCCCGGGCAAGTTGAAGCAATTCACCAGCGAGGCATACAGATCGAGCTCCTTCCTCAGCTGCATGTTGAGCGAGCTCACTCCACCCCCCACAGGAGTCCTGAGCCCTCCCTTCAGGCACACCTTGTTCTTCTTTATCGACTCGATCACCTCCTCCGGAACCCGCTTCATGTCCCCGTGGACCTCATACTTCTCAAAGTATACCGGCGCGTGCATTGCCGCCATGACCTGCTCAACAGCGTTGGTGACCAGAGGGCCGATCCCGTCGCCAGGAATCAGGGTTACGGCGCGCGGGGCGCCGTCTCCGGGCCGGGGCATGTAGGTAACGGATCGTGCGTGCTGGACGCTGGGGTTGGGATTCCTGGGGGATAACCGCGCAATGGCGGCGGCGTCGGCCAGTCGTCTGAGGATGGGGAGAGTTGCGGCCCGCCGAGCCATTAGAGAAAGGCAGAGTTCGTCGGATTAGGTAGGGCTCACTGATAGAATGTGCAGAGCCAACAAGATCGCATAGACAGAGGGAGGACCAGTGGAAGAAAGGGAAAGTCCTCAGCTGTAACAGCGAGGAAGAGCTCTCAGGCTCGACGGCGGAGCTTTTGGCGGCGATTCGGCAATGTTGTACGATCGCTATTCTAAATTCGGGCTTGCCAAGAAGTTACCTTTTTATGACTAGAATCAGAGATCTCAACTACAAGAGGTAATTACAATTTACAGGTGACAACATTTAGGAGATTCCTCCTTAATTCTATTTCTTGATTTCAACTGACTCGGGATGTTTCCCGAAGCAAACTCAATTGACCTTATCGCACCTGACAGGGTTCAATGGGTCGTGCCAGCACGGTCCGTCAGTAAGTCATGGGGCTGCAGTGGTATGGCTCGATAATTTTACGAGCATGATGTGATGGTGGTCTGAACTAACACGGGAAGAAGACCACATCGAGCTGCTCAGCCTGGTGGAGGGGCCAATTCCAGCAGAGCCCTGTGTCAGACCGAGCCCCTTCTCCTCGAGTCTTGATGCTAAGGAGGGCCAAACTGAACCATTGGAGGAGGAGGAGGAGCCGAGGAAATCGGAAGAGAGCCCTACATTGTCTGTGACAAATATATATATATATAAGCACATTTTGTGCACAGCCACATCTGAGTCTGGCCGAGTCATTAGCAGAGAAGAGCAGAGGAAATGAAAGGAGAAGAGGTGAGAATAGAAGGCATCGAGCACCAGTAAGAACTCTTAAGAATATCGAGAACCAAGGTGTTCTGAAGACTGAAGATATGATACTGCAAAATGTTGAACAACAACATCAATGTCTTTCAGAGGGCGGCCAACTCTGCTGTATGGAATAGCGGTGATGTTCACTGACGTGAGTTCATCGTACACGTAGATAAACAGAAGCCCCAGGACAGTATCTATCCCAAAAGATCTAGCTTTGGGTGGAATGACTTACTAGAAGATCCTCGATGGGGCTTCACACTTAGCTTGCTTTTCTTGCGCCTTCAACAAAGTGAGTGCGAGCATGAATGACATTCTAGAGTCTTGTGTATGTAGCAGCAGTTCATCATCTCCAAATCATTTGCTCTCTAACTAATCTAACAATGAAGAACCGGCACCACCTGAAAGGAATGCCAAAATGCTTGATGAAAAAGGCGGAAATAAAGCAGGATTTGATTTGATGAACTTTACTTCCCAAAGAATTTGCCCAACCAGATGATCATCACTCAATAATACGAGAACAGATTCAGATTACGTCCAATTGTACAGTCACAAGAAGAAACTGAGAGAGAAACAAGCTATGCCATGCCAAAAGCCAATGAAGCAAACATGGAGAAAATGGACCAATATTAGCGGTTAGCAGAAGCAGCTGGAGCAGCATTTCCCAATCCCATCTTCCGTCCCAATAGGGAAAGCTGCTCAACAAACTCTGATCCCGTTAGAATTTCAGTTGTCCCGTAAATGATGTGCCTAACTGGCTGTTGTCGTTGTGCAAGTTCTTGCAAGCTCCCATATTCCACATAGTTACCACCTCCAATCATGAAAACAATAGCCTCCTTAAATGGTCCTCTAAGGTGGCTACCACTTGCCCCAGAACTTGATTTAGGGGCACGGGGATCAAGGATAAGATAAGAGTCAATTTCAGGGTTGGGCTTCCCTTCCATTAAGGCTTCAACTGTCCTTGTCAGAGCCAATTGCCGATCGGTTGACAAGAGATTCTTCACCCCTGCGGTCACAGCACTGATTGACTGCCCATAAAGTTTCTCAGCCCAATCAACAATGTTACCTCTGTTAGCAGAGCTTGCAGATGCTAAAGACACGTTCAGCATCCTGATCTTCTTTACATACTGGAATGCACTGGTGTCAACTTCCGATTCCCTTAGAGCCACTTCTACAGACTCAACTTCTGACTGATTAATGGTTTCTGTAGAAATAAGATACATGATTGCAAACCGCAGCTTGTCAATCTTTTTGCCCTTTCCTCTAAGCACACCCATAAGCTCGTTATGGTCAATACTTCCTCTAAAAATCATGTCATTCTCCTTCTTCGCATAAGAATCAAGTGACCTCTCCTTGATTTCACCCAAGAGTACAGTAGCAATGTTTGTGTGTTTATCGATCACTTGCTTCCGCTCAGTTAATTCTGGAAGTGAGTTGACTGCATTCATCAGATGCTTTGTGTTCCCAATCAAGTCAGTGCCTTCAAACTCAGCCCCTTCACTTCCACCTGTCCTTCGGTTAACCTCATCAACATCTTTCTTGTACTTGTTCAGTTGGTTCTCAATTTCCACTGCGACTTCAGGAAACTCTAATGAGCCATTTGCCTCCCAAAATGGATCTGAGCTATCTAATTCGAAGGATTTCATCCCACCTTTCTCACCTTGAACAGTTAATCTATTCAACTTCAACCCTAGCACATCGTGCACTAGGGGCCTATACCTAAAGTCATGCTGTATCCCAACGGCCAGCTCAAAGTTCCTGTCAAACAAGCATAAAATCGGACGCTGAAACGACCCCATGAAACTGCCACCTTCTGTGAACAAATTATTCTTCGATAGCAAGTGATCCCTCAACCTCTGATCCAGAGCTGAGGCAACCATCTCAGCAGGTCCACCGCGTGGGCACCTAATAATAGGAACCACAGCAAGAGTAGACAACACACAGAACAACCCACTGACTATCCTCTCAACAATCTCCTCAATCTCCTGATCCCCAGCAGATGGATCATTCAACTGAATATAACACAACTTCTGTGCCAAGGAAAACAAATTATTCTCCAAAGTAATGAACTCGAGGTACTGATCATGCACCTTTGAAATTCTTTGAATCGAGTCCGAGTTGAGAGTCCCTGAGGCCAAGTCTTCAAGTAGAGGGCGCAGGATCAAGGATGAGAAGTTGAGGTGGAAACTATCATACAGAGACTGTGAAGCATCAGCAATGATCCGCTGAATGTTGACCTGGCTGGGCTGGACAAAGTAAACAGCAGGGACATCATGCACAGGTTTTCGATCCTTATCAATAAGGAAATACAGGGTCACGCCGTGCTTCCGAAGATCCTTGACGTGTATCAATGGAGAAAGAATGTTTTGGCAGAACCGGTCATATATCAAGATCTTGTACACCTCCTCATTGGCCGTGCCACTGGGATTCACAGGTTGGTTCAGATTTAGCATCCGAATTATGCATTCTGTTCAAGAATTTCAACCAATCAGACTCCAAAGCATATGAACAAAAACGCAACACAATCACACTAATAAATCAGCTCAATCATCATGTTAATTAGCACATTGAATTATTCAATCTCATCATGGATCAAAATCACATAGTTCTGGACAAACTCAATTGTACTAAATAATCAGATAAAATGTCATCAAATCAGCTTGCAGATTCAGTATCCATTCTATTGTCAACCAAAAGGACATGCAATCTGCAACTAATTCAATCCCACCACTGAAGCAGCTTGAATCCAAGAAGATTTGCAAATTGAACGCTCGGTTCCTCAGATAAAAAGTTTTGCAAGTCACGAATGAAGCAAAAATAGAGGATCGAGATCAGTTTAACTATCATGTCATTAGCACCTTCTATCATTCAATCTAACCATGGATCAAAATCACAAAGTTCCAGAAAAATATCAACTCTACTAAGCAATCAGATCGAAAGTCATCAAATCATTTGCACATTCAGTATCTAATTCCATTATCAACCGAAATCACATGAGCTGGAACTAATTCAATTCCACCAATGGAGCAGTCCGAATCCCAGACGGTTTGCGCACTTGGCGCGCTCGATTCACGGTTTCGCGAATCACAAGTGAATCAGAAACAGAGGCAGAGAAAGCAAACCGCTTACCAGTCTGCTTCTGGCGTAGATTGAGAGCCATCATCGAGCAAACCCCGAACTATTTCTCGCTCGGCGACGGAAGGGGAGGATTGATGGGGAAGGAGAAGGGGGAGAACGGAAGCACTTCTCCGCGGTTCTGAGAGAATGATAGCGTGCGCCGAGATGTTAGGGGTTCCCTTGAAGCTGCCACTAGTACATTGCCACGTCACATTGCTTAAACGTTGATCTTCCAAGTTTCAGCCACTAATCATCACAAATTTTATGAAAACGCCAGCTTTTATGATATTATTACATAATAGTCCCCATTTTCGTTGAAATGGTATTGAAGGGCGTTTAGTTCTATGATTGTTAGGTTTGGGAAATGTTAAAAAAAAATTCTTAGATTATGAGTCAACATATAATTCACTGTATAAAGTTCACTGCGATAATGGTGGCTTCTTAATTTGCAATGTGGATACTAGATAGTGGTCGAAATGGAAATGCAAAGGTCATGGGGACTGGGTTGCAATTGCCAGAAAAAAGGTTGCTTGGTTTCTTGGAAGGAATTTGGAAGGATCATTCATTATTCTCACATGCCTTCGCCGGTCCCAAACGTCTGGAGGGAGGATACTCGTCAGAGAAAGAAGACGAGACGGAGCTCCGGGAGCTGGCAGCCTATGGAAACGGCGCCATTTCTGCGCAACAGGTATTGGATACTGAGGCACGGCAAGAGCATTCCCAATGAGAAGGGCCTCATCGTCTCCTCCATGGTCGTTTTCCTCTTCCCAAGCTCCAGTTTTTAGCTTCTGCATCTTCTTATTCTTCTTCTTCTTCCATGGTCGTTCCTTGGTTTAGTTTAATAACCCATTTTTGAGCTTTGCCTAGCGCTTAATATGGCATAATATTATATGGGTTGTGATCCGATTCGGGTGGAATTTTTCCTGATGCCACTTAGATTAGTTGTTTATATAGTGATCCAATGGTGTCTTTATACCCACTGCACTAACACTCGTGTCAATTTGTTCACCAAATCATTTATCCTATTCATTATGACATGATGTTCTACCTTTTGATGTTGCGGGATACAGAAGGGAACATCTATGTAAACCAGTCAGTTTTGTATATGGTAATTTGATTCCATCTCATTCCCGTCACCTAGAACTGAACTTGGCATAGCAATTAG
This sequence comes from Sonneratia caseolaris, assembly GCA_900006705.1. Lineage (NCBI taxonomy): Eukaryota > Viridiplantae > Streptophyta > Magnoliopsida > Myrtales > Lythraceae > Sonneratia > Sonneratia caseolaris. The sequence continues at coordinate 4,848,911 of CXYZ01012692.1, forward strand.
TCCCTTTTCAGGAATTTGTAGTCATAGTAGGTCAAGGTCACAAGATCTGCTACGATGTAGAATTTTACGCCTGCAATGCAAATCAAACGTTTGTGAAGGAATTTATGTTATTGAGGATTTTGCGTGGTCAAAACTTTACCATGAAAGTTGGACAATTGTCTTGGGATATTTAGTTCTGTCCTTTTATCAGTTTTTGGCTTATTGTCTTTTAGCAAAATGGAACGCTCCCCGAGTATCAGTTGGCTTCTGAAGGGGTTGTACAAGCTCAGCTCGCAGGAGAGCTTTTTCAAAAGGTAGCAGTTTCTGACATAAATTTCAGATTACATGATTTGAATGCATCTGAAAGTTTCTCATCCATTCATCTGGTGTGAGAGAAAATTAATGGTGCTACGTACATAGATCATGTCCTGAGTTTTATGTGGGCCCTAGAGATATTATGTTCTTAAAAGAAGTTGTCTCCCATACTACTTTTGAGTGTGATCTTTTGCAACATCCCATTTACTTACGGTACACTCATGTTCTATACAGGTATGTTGGTCTTTTCACTGATTCTACTGAATGATTGCTGTGATCAAGATTACCATGGATCTTTTCAATGAGTAAATACGGAAGTTTCTTGAGTATCCACCCTGGTTGAGCAATTCTTAACTGCAATGAATATGAAGTTAATTAATGAGAAAACTAGACTCAGTTTGAATTAGCCGAAAATCATCAAATAAGAGAGAGATTTTCAATGAACTGTTGCCAGATGAATGTGCTTCATACCATGCTTGATAATTTCATGAGGCATGCTAACATAGTTACACTTGCAGGAACTGAAGGAGAATAACATACCACTAGAGAATGTCCGAATCTGTTATTCCCCATTTTCAAGAACCACTCACACTGCTAGAGTCGTGGCATCAGTACTGAATATACCATTTGAGGGTCCTCAATGTAAGGTAAGCAAGTCATTGACCGAAAAAAAATTGGCATTTCAAGCAATGTTGGAAAGAAAAGTATTCTATTCAGTTGATGACAGTCTAAATACTGATGCATATGAACTGATTAGATGCAGCCGCGTGATGAATCTCAATCTTGTTTCTTGACTTACTTGAACCCTTCCTTGTAGTTTTAGTACTAAGTTCTCCTTTTTTTCTCGTACATGTCTTCACTCCAAAAAGATGCCTTCTTTCTAAACAGATGATGACAGATCTTCGGGAACGTTACTTTGGTCCTTCATTTGAACTCAAATCACATGAAAAGGTAAGGGAATCCTCTCAAAAAAAAATTTCAGATCTCATTTTGTATATTGAGCCATCGGAAGAGAGATTACAGTTATTCTGCCAGGGTGCTATAATAGTTGGATTACTTGATTTGTTTTCTGGTCCGTGACAGTATACTGAAATATGGGCGCTCGATGAGAAAGATCCCTTCCGGAGACCAGAAGGTGGAGAATGTGTTGATGATGTTGCTTCTCGGCTCGCAATAGCTATGGCAAATATTGAATCAGAATTCCAAGGGTATTGTATGAATTACAGTTTCAATTTTCGGTAAACAACAATATAAATACTGCCCTTGAATATCTCCTGGACTTCAGATTGCGTTTGAAACAGAGTTTTTAACAACGGTTGCTCTTGTCACAGGTGTGCAGTGTTAGTGGCAAGCCATGGGGATCCACTGCAGATATTCCAGACGATTGTCAATGCTGTTAAGCAGCAAGCTTCGGGTTCGAGTGCAAACAGAATCGAGTCGAGAGTAGAGGAAGTCAGGACCATCACTGTCTTGTCACAGCACCGCAAGTTCGCTTTGAATACTGGAGAGCTGAGGGCGCTTGCCTGAATTCAGATCTCTGCTTGACAAACTATGCCACAGGCTTTGGCAGATTCAGCTTGAGAAGGTCGAAACTACCGTCCAATATATTTATTTCCCTTGAAAGGATGCTTGGCCTGATTCTTCTGGCATTGCTGGCAAACACCTAATAAATAATGCAAAATCTCATCATTCTTGTTAGGCCCTTTTGGGATGTTCTATCATCCATCAGAACTCTTACAGTGTAAGAAACTACAGCACCGACTGATTAGCACAGTGGTCCTTCCACCATAACCGTACTTCCTGCCAAGAACATGCATTTTCATTAGCTCAGCTTCCAAACATGAATTCACGCTCGCTGACATTGAAAAAACAGATCCTCTGAGACAGGAGGTGGGTACCGCCGGAAGGATCGCTTGCTCAACGACAGACGGGGATAACAATTAGACATTTCCGACAGCAAAAGCTCACCGATCACAACACAGACCGGCGACTTTTGTCCCCTCAAGAGAGACATCAAAGAAGACGGGTAATAGCTACAGAAAGGGTGAACTTTCAGGAGAGAATCCGATATGTTCACTCCTCGCCAGGGTACACAGCGGACCCGGATGCACGTCATGGGCTCGGATGAATCTTGAATGACTACCCGTGGAGTTTGGGCCGGAAATACGATTGGGATTATTACTGTGATAAGACAGGATAGACCTTTACACCTTAAATGACACGAAGATGGAATGAAAAATTGGCCCTACATAGTTACCATATAGTGATAAATCATTAAATCATATTAATATAATTAATTAATAATAAGCACGGTAATTATGTAGGTGAATTATCCAAGAATTTTTAAAAGGGAATTAAAATAAATAAATAAATAAAAGTCAAGGTTTTTATTTTATCGTTTTCATGGGCATGTGACTTGGTCGAGGAATACAGCTAGGCTAGCAGCTTTTGTATCATTGGACGTGGTTGACGGAAGTCAGCCCTTGGCCGGGCGGCATTCCAGTCTTTCAGTTCGCTTGATCAGCTCACTGCCCTAAACTATCCACATACCCATACAGTGTATAATATTCAGAATTAGAAACTATTTAAAAATTAATTATGACTCTGTATAATATATTATTTAATAAATTAATAAATTATTATAATATTAAATACTATTAATATATATTTAAAAAAAAACCCATAATCTCTCGTATCATTATCCACTAAGCATCTAGGATACTGTTCCTCGTCTTGGGAGAATTTAGAAGATCCCAAGAAAATGAGATGGATGGTTAGTGCACGGTCCGACCAAACAACCATAGCTGGCGGCCATTAAATTTCACCTCGCAACTGAAATTTCCATCTTCGCATCTGGCCCCCGGTCTTGTCTTCCCTGCAAGTTGACCCCAAGTCACCGTGGGCCACGCTATCCTCACCGGCGGTCTTGTGCGTAGTTTCCCTTTCGTGCATTAAGGGTTGGCAGCCGGTGTCTGCGGTTCGGTTCGAAGTTGCGCTGAGGTTACCCGAGTCTTTGTGACCATGGTTCAGAGAAGAGAGGAGGAGGATAATTTTTGGATTTTATCTGGGGTTGCTTATGCCGAACCGTTAAAGTGGTTCGATTCAGTTCAGATACTATATCCTCGAACCATAATCATTATACAGTCATCGAACCGAATTGTTTTGAATTAATTTTATGGTTCAATTAACCAATTTCAAATCGCTTTTTAAAATAACAAAAAAAATTAACAATTGGATATAAACCGAACTAAAACTAAATAAAAACAGTATCGAAACACAAGAAAATAAAATTAGTAAAAAAGAAATACGTTAAAATCATAAAATTTTCAATTAAATATATAAAATTAAGGTTATTTGACTTATTTATAATGAAATTTAGTATGAAGCGGTAAAAAAATATGTTGTACAATACTATAAAAACTTATATATAATTATTTTAAAAAATTTTAAAAATATTTCTAATATGTTTATATTTCATTTTAAATACATTTTCAATATTTTAAATTTTTAAAAAAATACGGTTCAATGGTTCGAAGTGACTAGTCGAATCGTTTAAATTTAGTAACTAATTGTATTGTTTCACCTTAAAAGATCACACTACATGAGAATCGATCTATCTCCAACCGACTTTTTATTTTATATTCGGTTCACGGTTCAATCCGATTCTCTCATTTCATCTCTAGTCGGCTCCAGCACTCTGACGTCGGAGGGCAGTGTTCTACAGTTTCAGTCATAGAGAGGGAGACGGGACGACGTGCTCGGTTTCGGCCGTCCAACTCACAATCGCCAATTCTGATTCTTAAGGTGGCGTTTGGATAGAGATTGCCGCATTGCTTATTATTATTATTATTATTATTAGAGAAAAGGACAGTTCTGTCCTTATGGAAGTACCCTGCTGGTTGCGTTCAAACGGTCGAACCAATAACTAATTAAAATCAGAACAAAACATAGGATGCCGACTAGGAGAGCGTTCAGACGATCGTGACGAATGATCGAACAGCAAAGTTCACGAGCCTCATTTATTTTTGGAGCCTCTGAATTCATCACCGCTAACCTCTCATTTTCTAATAATATGAACACGATCGGGTTCTATGAATCGATTACGTTTTCGCGTGCATCCATTGTTGAATATATTAGCAATTCTCCATCATAATCATCACATAGTTTCTCTTTTTTTTGGTGGATAATTATAGTTGCTTGTGAATGTTTTTTTTTATAACGGTGGTATCCGATATCGTAACAACCAACTAGTCCTTCGAGTGATATATTATATAGATTAAGATCCACCAATTAAATTTTAAATACCAACTCTCAAGATATTCGAATCATGAACCATACATGCTTATGAATGTTATTATGTTCCAATGACATGTTGTAGGGGGGCAAAAAAGAGAAGAAAAAAGAGGACCATATATTGACTCCTACTACTTGTCGGTCACTACCATTCAAAATAATAATAAAAAAACACAATTGAAACAGTTGAAATAATTCAATATCACATCCCTTTAACTTGGTACCATAGTTTTTAAAACCAGGCTGAATTGAGAATCGGTATAAGCATGAGTTTATGAGTTAGACCGAAAGTTTAATGGGTTGAACCGTATATTTAATAATATAATATTCCTAATAAATTTATATAATATTACAATTTGAATATGATTTATAACAAAATTTATTAATATAATCATTATATTAAATAAAAGTTTAATATAAAATATAACTATAAGTATAAATAAAATAAATACATTATAATATATTTTATTTTTATATTTTAAAATTTAAGTTAACCAATTTTCTCATCTGTTTGATTAAGTTCACCGGTCAGATTGGGAATCAACCAATTCAATCAGAGTTAACCTCATTGAAAGAGCAATGAGGTCTTTTATAGGAACCGGATCGGGTGAGTAGCCGATTCCCAGTCGAACCGGCCGGTGCAATCTTATTTTTAAAACTATGCTCGATATTGAATTCAAGTTTTTATGAATACAAGGAAGAAAAAGAGGTCCACCACCCTCGGAGAATTGAAGGCAAAGAATCTCCAAAGTAAGAATCAAATTGAGGATTATTTTTATTTTATTTTATGGTGGAACGATTGAGCGAGGATGCGGTCATGCGAGATTCCGGCTTGTCGAGATACCGGAGAACGATGCATTAAGTTTGTGTTAATAATAGTGCTTTGATTTTAATACACGATTACACACTTCAATTTTTTTATATCGTACTAATCGACTAATTTACTGGACGATATATTGTACAATTTAAAGTTTGTCAATTAAACCATAGATTCTGAAGATATTCGAATTCTAAGCCCGATTTACTGCATATTATCAGTTTATCAGTTAGGTATAATGTCGAACTTATTACCCACTTCACTTTGATTCAATGGTGGTGGGTATTAAAAATTGGGAAACAAAAAACACATAATCTTTCCCATTTACAAATTCATAAAAATCCGGAAAAGAATCCGAATCACTTAGCATACAACCTTAATAGCATGACCTCTTCTTCGAGGTTTAAAATTCACAACTTGTGGTCGGGGGCATGGGGGAGAAGACTTGACTATAGTTTAGGACCGAATGTAAGACGATCAGTCCGTAACAACTCCGAAGTAATGTGACGGATTTGCCAGTAGCAATTTGAACGAATGAAATCTTGTGAGCAGAGAAAGAGTCATGGAGTCGATCTTATTCAAATTCGGACTTGCCATATTCCTGAACGAGAGCTTACTAAGAAATCATAGTGAGAAAAGAATCGGGAAAACATGTGGTGAAGGGAAGACGCGTTCGCATTGAAAATTAAAAAAAGACAGGGAAAAAAAAAACGCGTGAACCGTCCCCAAGGAAAGGGCCCTCCGAAAATGAAGAAGAAGAATTAAAAAACAGTTTTCATTCAAACTGCTTCGCCTCAGGACCAGAGAATGAACGTAAACACCCACACACACACACATACACAAGAAAAGGAAAACAGTTTCATTTTTGTCTGTATGTGGAGAACGTGTTTTCATCAAATGTCCTTTCCGTTGTTCGGTCCGCAGTCTCACATGTAGTAATTACACGAATAATTTAAATTTAAATCTTATTAAAAAATTATAAATAATAAATATTTTTATTTATAAGATTAGGTTATTAGGAGATATATTAGCAGGGGGAGGCATCCAATCAGATCCCACGAAGTCAGTGTCCCCTTAATTAAATGCCACCCGAGACGCATTGCCATTCATCTATCCTCTTTTTCTCTTTTTCCCATGAAGAAAGGGAAGTTAAAGTGAAGCAGATTGAAGCAGTGTGTTTTGGTCCTTTGCGAAAAGCAGCAAAGCTCGGCGGTGAATGATGGAGAGTATAGTCGAAGAAGAGAGCCTGGGGAGTGCTGGCGGGATGCCCTCGAGCTTGCCGAAGATCGGTTGCGGTGACAGATTCAAGGAGCTGATTGAGGCAATAGAAGGAGTCGGGTCGCATGGCGGTTACCGGAGGACGCAGAGGAAGGAGTGCCTGAGCTTGGTCAGGAGGCTGAAGCTGCTGGTCCCTCTCCTCGAGGAGATTGGCGAGCTTCACCGGGACAGGGCTCCCGGCGATTCACTGAGCTGTTTGGTTGATCTTGAGAGGGCTCTGCTTTCGGCGAAGGAGCTGCTGAAGCAATGCAGCTGCGGCAGCAAGATCTACCTGGTACTTCTCTTCCTCCTCCCGGTCCGGTTAATCATTTCCAGTAATCTGGGCACTTCCGAGTCCCCATTCCCGGGGGAATGAAGATTATTCTCGGATCTTATGTCGGGTTTTAATTGTTCCCAACCCGATCCTCCTCTCGGTTTTTCCTCGCGAATGTTGACTACGAGGATACATAAATCCTGCATTTTCAATTGGAGCAAAGACTTATATATTGTATCAATGTGTATATTGCATTCGCATCGATGTAGACTGGTTCCGACCATGGTTTGCCATCATGTTCCTCCATTTTCATTGAGTTTTTTCTTTTGTTTTAAATCGAAAAACAGGCACTAGAGAATGAGGCAGTGTTGAGCCGATTTCATGCTGTCTACGACAAGTTAAACCAGGCCTTGGATGATTTTCCTTATGATCAGCTCGGGATCTCGTATGAAGTAAAAGAGCAAGTAATTTCCTCTCCACCTCTGAGTTATTTTTCTGGGAAAAAAAAATGTGGCTACGTTTAGTCGATCGGACTGTTCCTGTTGACGGAAAGATTATTACTTGCTGAGGAGTTTACTTCGGTCCCTGAATTCTGCAGGTCGAGCTCATGCGGATGCAACTAAAGCGGGCAAAGAGGAGGACCGACACCCTGGACATAGAGCTAGCGATGGATCTGATGGTCGTCCTGTCTCAGAAGGACGAAGACCGAAGCGCCGATAACGCCATCCTCGAGAGGCTAGCGGACAAGCTGGAGCTCTGCAGCATCAGGGACCTGAGGGTGGAAACCTTGGCCGTGAGGAAGCTCGTGACGAAGAGGAAGGGGCACAATGCCGAGAACGTACAGCAGATCGTCTGGTTGCTCGGGAAGTTCAAACAGATCGTCGGAGCCGGCGACTGGGACATAGCTATCGATCCCCCGGCTCATGCCAAAGCCCTGGAGAAGTGCCGTTCTCTGCAGGTCCCTCACGAGTTCCTGTGTCCGATAACACTCGAGATAATGACCGACCCAGTTATCGTAGCAACGGGACAGGTAAAACGATCCATTGCTTATCTCATTTTCCGGTGCACGGATCCACCCGTAACAACGAAGCAACAGAAGTCGCCATTATCTAATTCTGCTCCCTTGCAGACTTATGAGCGGGAAAGTATAACGAGGTGGCTCGACTCGGACCACCGGACGTGCCCGAAGACTGGGCAGGTCTTGGAGCACCTCTCGCTGGCCCCGAACTACGCTCTCCGGAACCTCATCTTGCAGTGGTGCGACAAGAACAACGTCGACCTCCCAAAGAAGGAAGCCCAACCGAGTTCCCACAGCTCGAGTCTGGAAGTCGAGGGTCGGATATCATCGCTGGTTCGAGACTTATCGTCTCCGCACCGCGATTCCCTGAGAGAAGCTGTAGTGGAACTCCGAGTCCTGTCGAAGGAAAGTCCCGAGAACAGGATGCTAATCGCGAACGGCGGAGCTATCCCTCGCCTCGTCCAGCTCCTGTCCTCTCCCGATCTGAACATCCAAGAGCATGCTGTGACCGCTCTCTTGAACTTGTCCCTCAATGAGTCGAACAAGCGGATGATCACCCGGGAGGGGGCGGTCCTGCCTATAATCGAGATCTTACAGAATGGGACGCAGGAGGCTCGAGAAAACTCTGCTGCAGCCCTCTTTAGCATCTCGATATTGGACGAGAACAAAGTCCTTATCGGCGCCTCGAATGGCATACCTCCGTTAGTGCATCTCCTACAGGATGGGACGGCTCGGGGCAAGAAGGACGCCGCGACGGCAATCTTCAACCTCTCCCTGCACCAGACGAACAAGTCGAGGGCCATCGAGGCAGGAGTCGTGAAGCCTCTGATCCAGCTCATAGAGGACAAGAGCTTGGGGATGGTGGACGAGGCGCTCTCGATCCTAAGGCTGCTGGCTTCGCACCCGGATGGCAGGGAGCAAATCGGGCGGCTCTCGGTGATCGAGACGCTCGTCGAGATCGTGAGAAACGGGACGCCGAAGAACAAGGAGTGTGCGGCATCGGTGCTCCTCGAGCTCGGGATAAACAACTCGTCGTCCCTGCTAGCGGCTCTCCAGTTCGGGGTGTACGAGCATCTGGTGGAGCTCACGAGGAGCGGCACCAGCAGAGCCCGGAGGAAGGCCAACTCACTCCTGAGGCAGATGAGTAAGCGTGAGCACATCCCGTGAGAACTTCACGGAAAGTCCTGTTTCCCGGGTTTCTGGTTATCAATCGGGTTCACTCGGATGCTCCAAGATTCGAGGATACCGGGTCGGGGCTGGAAAAGGGGCTTCGGGTTTAGTCGTTCTCACTGCAGCAGTAGAGGAGAGGGAAGGAGCTACATATGAATGTAAGAAAAGAAGAATAGTAGTGAGTCTTGCATATTTAAGGGAATCCTTCACACACACACATATATATATATATATAAGTAACCACAAAAAAATCCTATAACAAAAATTAATTTACATCTTTTTAATTATATATTAATATTATTAAAATAAATCTTATTTAATATAATACAAATTACTTTGGATAATTAATTAATACTAAAACTGTCGTCAGATGGTTTGGTTTCTTGTCATGCCTTAAAAATGATGTAATTAATAGTAATAATAATAATGATAATAAAGCTCTAGTTAATTGGACGATTAATACTGATGGATCTAAGTTGAGGGCGATATGTTTTCCAGATGGAGATTAATGTAACTTGGATTAAATCCGATACGGAGTTTGCGGACAAATTAGTCATTCGACCGTCCAATCAAACGGTGCATCCGACTGGACCGGTACGAGAAAAACCAAATCCCATCGAGAGTTGGTCGGAGTAATGCGGATGCAGTGGAGAAATCCTCCCTCTTTCTCCTAGGTTTCCTGTCGGACGTTCCCATTTTGATCACCATATCCTCTCGACAATCTTTACGGTCTCTCCCCGCAAGGATCCGATTGAAAGAACGCTGATCGTCCTTTGAATTGATCTGTGGTGGTTTTTGACTCTCGGGTTTGGGCTTGTGCCGGTTAGGTGAGTTGCAGACATGATGGGCTCGGAGGTCAATTCTAGCGAGGCGGATGAGGGGGTGAACGTCCACATCCGGTGCTCTAATGGGTCGAAGTTTACAGTGAAGACGAGTTTGGACTCGTCTGTTGGGTCCTTCAAGCAGGTTTTGGCACAGAACTGCGATGTGCCGGCCGATCAGCAGCGCCTGATCTACAAAGGCCGCATTCTGAAGGACGACCAAACCCTAGGGAGCTATGGTATTATCAAAATTGTTCCTTTCTTGATTTCGCAACATTCGTTCGGTAGATTTTCTGATGCTTTTTGCAGATTACGTTTTGCTCGGAGGAGCTCACTGTCCATGCCTGGGTCTCTACCGCTTTAGATTTATCGAGTTGGAAAGTTGTTAAGTTAATGGCCTGTACAGTCTTATAATCTTGTAACTCGATGCCGAGTAGACTTTCTATCGTCTGTTTGGGCAATCTGTACCTCATGCTTAGGTAGTTTCCAGGAGGCTTGTTAAAGAAAAAGGTGGCTTCCAGTAGGCAGCATGTAAATTCTACTATTCCTTATAATAAAAAATATGTCTGCATAAAAATTTTCATCAATAGGCAATTTCAGTGTTAAGTTCTCTTAAAACATGCAGATAACTGAGGTTACTTTCTAGATTTGCTAGTATTTATCTTTGTTTTTATGGTGAATGTCAATTTTTTGCTCGTTGAAGTGGGTCAGGGCACAGTTTTTGTGAGGTCTTTGGACATGCTTGGTAATAGGCTTCTATTTACCTTGACATTTATTAATCTGATTGTGTTGGTTTTGTTCCTTCTTGTCTTCTCAAGGTTTGCAGGCTGATCATACTGTCCACATGGTGAAAGGTTTGACTGCTGGATCAGCAGCACCTCCTCCTGCAGCTCCCAGTTCAGAATCTACCAATAATGCCCCAGATGTCACTCGGGGAGTTGGTTTAAATGATGGTGTTGGCATTGGTCTGGGTGCATCGATGTTTCCTGGTCTTGGTCTGAATCCACTTGGAGGGGCTGGAGGAGGCTCCGGCTTATTTGGATCTGGAATTCCTGGACCGGAACAGTTGGAGCAACAGATAGCCCAGAACCCCAACATTATGAGGGATATCATGAACATGCCTGCTATGCAGAGCCTCATGAACAATCCTGAGCTGCTTCGGGGCATAATAATGAGCAATCCGCAGATGCGAGAGCTCGTTGATCATAATCCTGAGCTTGCTCATGTGCTTAATGATCCTGCCATTATCCGGCAGACAATGGAGGCTGCTAGGAACCCCGAGCTCATGCGTGAGATGATGCGGAACACTGACAGGGCCATGAGTAACATTGAAGCTACTCCTGAGGGATTCAACATGCTGAGACGCATGTATGAGAATGTTCAGGAACCCTTCCTGAGCGCCACATCCATGGGCACAAATGCTGGAAATGATTCTGCTTCAAACCCATTTGCAGCACTTTTGGGGAATCGAAGCGGTGCTCAAGCAAGTGATGGGAATAATAGTAGTAATAATAACATTTCTTCAAGCCCCGGCTCTGAAGCAGATTCAGGGCCCACTGCTCCAAACACAAATCCTCTACCCAACCCCTGGAGTAGCACAGGTGTTGATGCCATCCCTTCCTTTCCTGGCCGATGAAATGTGTTCCTCAATCTAGTACTGAAATTTCTTTTCCTTCTTAATTTTTTTCCATTAGAAATAAAAGTTGGTCAGCCTGTGATTTGGGCAACTTGTACAAAAGGAATTATCTTGCAAACCTTGAACTAGTTGCACAAAAACTGTATCAGTGTCTGTGATGAAATATCCTCACGGGAATATTTTTGGATTGATTTCAGATCTGTTTGTCTTTGTCTGCCTTGGACACATTTATTTCATGTTCAATTATAAAATTCTACTCATAAATGAAAGCGTATTAATGGATATATGGTCTTGGTATCATTCATAGGAAGTAATAAAAGAATATGTATTGATGGTCTTGGCATCATTTATTGAAAGTACTAATATAGTCGTGCATCTATCACCTTGACTGTCTTAATTAGTTGGCATGATGCCATTGTAGATGAGACAATACTAGCACTATGATCTTTTTGATTCATATTTCATTTTGTATATATCTATGTGGATGCCATGACAATTGAACATTGAATTATTTGCTCCTCAGGAAATTCACAGGGAAACCCAACAGCAAGGTCAACTGCTGCTGGGAATGCTAGAACACCTGCTGCTGCTGGCTTAGGAGGGCTTGGTCTAGCTGGGATGGATCAGATGTTTGCTGGGGGTACAGATACAACTACGCTGAATCAATTTATGCAAAACCCTGCTATATCTCAGATGATGGAGGCACTGCTCTCAAATCCCCAATATATGAATCAGGTAATAGAATATTACATAACAATCAAATGCTGAAAGTTCTACTTAGATTCATATGCTTTGCTCATATTACATTCAACTGTTTTTGGTCTTTAGATCCTCAACATTAATCCTCAACTTCGGAGCATGGTCGATACGAATCCCCAACTCAGAGAAATGCTGCAGAATCCTGAACTTCTTCGGCAACTGACTTCTCCAGAGACAATACAGGTAAATGATTTTCTTTGCATGGGAAAAGTAAGATGATCTCTTCTATCACGTTATTCTATTAAGTCTTCCAACACTGGGGCATGTGTGTTGGTTTAAGAAGTCCCAATTTTCATTTATATGATTCCCATCCCATTGTTTTAGAGTGAATATAAGGGAGGGGTGTTTACCCCATGATAAATCTAGTTACCACTACTTAGTACAATTTGTCATTTTAGATTATCAGAACAGTAAAACAGCTTTTAAATACAAGGAAAATGAGATCCTCCCCCATCTTAATTTATAAAAGGTGGGAACCCAGTGATGTAATGAACATTAAAATCATTAGTCTTTTTTTGAGCATTCAAAACATTAAAATCATAAGTTAATGCAGAAGTTTGAGTCCCCATCCATTATTAGCCTAACTGATTTTTTTGTTCTCTCAATTTCCTTGCAGCAAATGCTAGCTTTGCAGCAGTCTCTACTGTCTCAACTCAACCGTCCTCAGACAAATAGGTAAGGGCCTTAGAAGATTGCATATTCCAACGTTTTTGCAGTTCATTGGCAAAAATATCATCTTTTCTGGAGGAGGTGTTGGTTCATGTACTTATATGCTTTGCACTGTTGCAGGGAAGCAGGTCAAACTACTGGAGATTCAGGTAGCTTGATAAAACTCCTAATGCTATTGCATAGGGGAAAAGAATGATATTTAACACTCTGCTGGTGTAGATTGAATGTTTTTTTCTAAGGGAAACTGGATTAAGTGATTCAATTTTTTATGTTGTCGCAATACTCTTGTATGTCAGGAACATCCTACTGTTATGAATGAAGTTGTTCTGATTTTCAATCTTTGATTGCTCTACTTTATGAAAATCCTTTTGCATGTAACAGGAGCACTTAATAATTCTGGGCTGGAGTTATTGATGAACATGTTTGGTGGACTTGGGGCTGGTGGTTTCAGTGTTCCTGAGGATCCCAATGGTTAGAATCAATATGCGCTTCTATTAATCACACTCCATGATCTTTTGGTCATATGGCTCTCTAATTTCTAAATTAAATTGCATCAATGATCTTAAAATTGCCTCTCTCTCTCTGTTTTTTTTTGGCAGTACCACCAGAAGAACTCTATGCGACACAGCTTGCACAGCTTCAAGAGATGGGCTTCTTTGACACAGCAGAGAACATCAGGGTGCTCAGGGCCACTTCTGGGAATGTCCATGCTGCAGTAGAACGGCTCTTGGGGAATCCCGGGCCATGAGCTAGAAGTTCTTTCGCTCTTTCCCGGCTCATCAATAGAGGAATTTTCATGGTTCTGTAAGATCAATCATTTCCGATCTGTTGGAAGAAACTCCTTGGAGCCCGTTGGCTTCCCATCATCAACGACTAAGTGAGAACCAAGCACAGACATCTTCCAGCTAACGAGAGTTGTGAAACTCGTGAGTGTAGTCCCTCACTTTTACTCCAGACTATTCTTGATAGCCAACTCTCTTCTCCCCCCATTTCCCTTCTGATACTTTGTACATGCAGAGTTACTTAGAATTGTCATAATCGAACAGCAATTTCTTATATGATTGAATACTGTATGCTTTCCAGTCTGATGCCAGCACGATCGATTCCAAGATATTTTTCAGGAATGTATGGCTTTTATGTTTATTGCGGTGAGTGATTCTTGTTCTGATTTGCTCCTAGTTCCAGTTTTCGGTATGGAACGGGGCTTGTGACTTGCTTCTCGGTTCTCGTTAAAAGGAGGGACTTGCCTAATGATTCATACCTTTGGTTCAAGAGGGCGAGTCCAAAGTATGGTCGATTCTTAAAATCAATCATGGCGATGGACACACGCGAATCATATGAGTTCATGGACCAATCTCACCTGCACATGTCACGTTACTCGCAGAGGTTTGCTTATCAAGAAACTACATGGGGGCTGATTCTTCTCCAGAGCAGCCGTAAGTACGATTTAGTGCTGCAGTAGGGCAGACGAGACTATGCTGGAGACCATCGAGAAGGGATTCCGGCCTCGTTCATTCTTGAAGTTAAATCGTATCTTCCCTGGAGGTGCTTCTGATTCAATTGTGAATGGTAGGTGTGCTGAAGCGGGAAACTGGATGCCGATGGATCGATCATCAGGGCAATAACTGAATCTCTGAAACCCCCCATAACGAAATCCCTTCTCTCCCACTTTCACACCTAGCGATGCGCCTGAACTGTTGAGAAGAAGGTAATGTTAGTTCGTAAAATCTTGAATAGGATGATGTATTGATGAAAAGCCGAAAAAGAAGGCATTTTGCACATTGGATATGGAAGATACTCAATATAATCTTTCAACGCATTAAAGAATTTTACGGTTTCTAAGTGGCCGCAATGGTAATATCATGATGATGAGCACCAAAAACACCAGCAGTGCAAGCAACTCCAACTAATCAATGGGCTTGGACAATCCTGTGGGAGAGGGGTAGCACTCAGGTCGATCAAGCAATAGACCCCTGAAGGAGAATTGATGCGAGAATTTGGAACAATTCGGGTTTTTCCCAATTGAATAGCGATATCTCAGCTAAGGCCTGCAATGGTTTTTATCAGATCCGAAAGGAAATCACCAGTCCATAAGGGTAATCCACCGATGGAGGGTTACCGCTTGGAGAACTGAAGAAGAAAGTGGCAAGCTAGGCAGGCAGCTGAAGGCCGTAATTAAATACAACAAAGTCATCGGTGGTATTATCATTCCTCTAATAATTCTGTACATAAATACATGAAAAGTGGCAGGAAGCGGCAGAGATGTATACATCATTATAATCCGTTTCTCCTCTTGTCCTTGCCGGGCAATCCTGCCAAGCTAAAGAAGATTCTGAGCTGCGGTGACTGGTGAATTTTGTTAACCATTGCCATCCCAATAGTCAAGGTAATCTTTCGTCTTCTGCTGCATGCCCAAAATACCTCCTTCACCCCAGCCATTCTCTACACGTTTGAGGGTTCTTGCTGCTATCCCACTTCCATCATCTCTGTGGAAGAACAAGTGAATGGTATAAACATGACCTTAGATTAGATAACTGAAGATCCAAATTTTATCAGTCTAAAAGCAATCAGCTTTGGCTAACACGAAGCCGTGTGCAGTTACTACTAACAACCCCTTAGAAAACCATGCTTGAATGGAGAAGCAATGCTTCCTTGATATTCCAGCAGTATTTCCAAATTATTAGAGACTTGCTAAAAGCCATATCACAATAATGTGGTGCAAAACATATCTGAGCAATTTCCTTCGTGTATCCTCGTCTTCACACACAAACAGCTCATAATGTGACTGACAGCATATCTGAAAACTAAAGAGAGACTGAGATACGAATGGAAAGTTGATTCCTTAAACTCTACATCCTCATGCATCATTACCACTATTTACCTCATTATAATTCAATTTTATCATATAGGAAGTGGCACAAAAGTTTCAATCTAAAATGAGGTTTCAGCCAATTTTCTTTTATTGTAAATATGGGTTGAGCAAATCCCCAAGTCATTCCTCATGACATACTGCTAGTGTGCAATTAATTTTTCTTTCCACATCTCTAAGTTGACCTTGATTTCTAATCAATAAAAGTCGACTGAGCAACTTTTTAAATCTAAGTTGAATGCAACATCGGCAACATTTGAACCAATTGAGAGCATTTATATGGCAAGGCAATACCTATGGACCATGTTCTGCCAGCTGCCTTTACCAGCAACGTTTCTTCTTCCTCGTAGTAATTTTCTCTTTTTCATATCAATTTTCCCAGCAATCCTCTCATCTGAAGCCATTTCCATCATCACCTCTGCAAGTTCATCAGCATCGTGCTTGTTTCCCACACGACTCAATTCATCAATTACTGGCATGAATGTCGCAGGATCAAATTGATATCCTTTATCAATCATCATATGAAGAATGACACTAGCATTTTGTAAATTTGCACTCTTAGATAGCCCTTCAATTAGGTCCTTGTATCTGAAATTTTCCAAGTCAAAGTTTCTATTGAGTGCAGCTTTGAACAGCTCTTCAGCTTCCTTGATCAACTCTCCAGCAAGTAACTCATTGAATGTTAAGCTATAGAGAGGTTCCTTGTGTCCACATACATTGAGAGCTATATCAAACATCTCTTGGGCCAGAACTAAATCTCCAGCCTCACACACAGACTTGATCAGGATTCTGAATGTGGTAATATTAGGTGAGACCCCCTTCTGGAGCATTTCATCTAGAAGAGCACTAGCATCCTCAATTCTCCCCACTTCACATAAGCAACTCATAAAATTATTATAAGTACACACATCAGGAGATATCCCTCTTTCTTTCATTTCATCCATCAGACCATAGATTTCAAATATTTGATTCTTTTTCCCCAGACCCAAGATTAATGAATTGTATGTCTGTAAGCTCTTGCTGCAACCCCTCTTCTCCATGTCTTTAAGAACACGAAAAGCAGATGATATCTTCCCCTTCTTACAGAAGCTATCTATAAAGATGTTGTATATAGTGGCATCAGGCAGTAAGTTTCTAGTCATCATCTCAGAAAACTTCTTCTTAGCTTCTTCAAGCCGATCGGCCTTGGATAGTGCACCGATCACAGTGGAATAAGTAATCAAATTTGGCATGCATTTATTACCATTGTTAGTCTCATCAACTAATGCAATAAATGAATTTCCCAAGTTACCAAGAGCGGCACTTCCATGATTCCACATACCATTAAGAATCTCAATTGCCCTGTCCAATTCCCCTCTGAAACATAAACCATCAATCAGAATATTGCAGGTCACTGTGTCTAAACCATATCCTTTCTCATTCATTTTCCCAAGCAGTTTCTCAGCTTCAGATGCATTACCTTCTTTCATGAGGCTGTGCAGCAAGACATTGCAAGTATGGACATTTGGCATACTACCATTTTTCATCATCTCATTGAGCACTGCAGAGGCTTGTAATGCCTTCCCTCTACTGGAATATCCTTGAACTACAGTTGTATAAGTTATCGTGTCAGGATAGACACCGTTATTTCTCATTAGATCTATCACTTTTTTGGCATCAGACAGCATCCCGTTCTTACATAGACCATTAATCACAATGTTGTATGTATAAATACTTGGTTCAATGCATTGTTTCATCATCTCCTCAAGCACTGATTGAGCCTCCAAGAACTTCCCATTTCTAATTAACCCTAATAACCAAATGTTATAGCTCTCCAAGTTCATAAAATCACCTTTATTCTTCATCACATTGATGAGGGCCACGGCATCCTCACACATGCCTTCCTTGTAGAACCCTTCAAGCATCAGATTATAAGTTACAATATTAGGCCGAGGCAACCCCAAGTATACATCTACCTGCATATCTCTGAAAATCCTGGAAGCTTCAAGAACTTTGCCTGTCCTACAAAGAGCCGATACCCTAGAGTTGAAAGTAACAACATCTGGGGAAAGACCATCATCCCTCATCCTCTCGACCAATTTCTCTGCCTCATCAGTATTACCTTCCTTACAGAAGCCAGCAACCAAAGTATTGTAAACAACCCTATTTGGCACAAGACCTAGGCTCCTCATCTCATTCAAGAATTCCAATCCTTTCCCTGCTAGCCCTGCTCGACAGTAGCCCCGAACCAGAACCCCTAAACTGTATTCATTGGGCTGGCAACCTTTTTCGGGCATTTTATCGAACAGGTCCCGAGCATCTTCCACACGACCAACATCACAAAGGGCACTCATCAACAAATTAAAAGTGTAAGTCTCCAGCTTCACCCTACCAAAAATAATATCTTCATACAACCACAGGACGTAATCCACACTGTTCTTTCTAAGACACATTTCGATGAGAACGTTGTATGTGTGAATTGTGGGCGGGTCCTCGGGGAACTGGGCCCGGAGAGACTTGAACTGGGAGACAGCCTGATCGACGAGACCCGATCTGGCCAGAAGTGCGACGAGGGAAACAACCGGGGAGTAGGGTGCTTGAAGGGGCTGCGAAAGAAGAAGTTGGTGGAGGGAGTCCAGCTCGGTGTACATTTTCGCGTGGATCAGGATCCGGGAGATGATGGGTACTGATCGGAGGATGCCGTGGTGATGGAAAGGGGTGGAAGTAGAAGTTGGGGATGAAAGTATGCGCTTGAAGAGCCGCCATGCGAGGGCCGGGTTGTGGTCGTTCTTGAACAGCGCTTTGGCCAGAGCTGCCGGTCGTTCCATATTCAACGGCCAATCTCTCTCTCTCTCTCTCTCTCTCTCCTTCCTTGCTACTGGAAAAAAAAAATGGCGGGAAGAAGAATAAATCCACCTTCGTGCTCGAACATTATTGCTGACTCTCCCTCTGGCTTACATGGGCAGTTCGTAGCGCCTCACCACCGCGAATCGATGTGCAGTACCAATGCCGCAATTGATCTGCAGCTTATGGATTATTCTCGGAGTAATCTTGACAGAATCTCCCTCGTTGATCGCGCATGTTCTCTATGAATGTGGGTTGTCGGCCGCAGGATAATTGGAAATCCGGAGAACATATTTCCAGGAAATCATATGTGACCAGCAGACCACACAACTTCTTGTCTGTGAGCTATCAGTACCATGTGACAAACCCGTAACAGACAGTAACATAGACCACTAAAGGTTCTTCTACGTACATGTACTGCTGTAACTGCAGGGAAGGCCATGAAGGAAAAAGAGAGAGAGATGTCTCCTTAAATGTAATGCCAACTGCAGCTTCTTCTGCACTTCCCTCAGCATCAACTCAGTTCTGGAGTAGCAGCAGGCGCAGATACTGACGGGGGACCGAACAGACTGAGCACCACCTGCAAGCGTTCAATAAGCGTCAGATTCACAGCTCATTGGGCTGCAGAAAATAGTCCTGGAAACATTGTTTAGTGGTTTTCTGTAGACGAGCGTAAACAAGTTTCGGGCAGTCTGGACAGATATACTATGTGGACTACAAGCCAACTCTTCGAGACCAAGTTGGTGGAAGACTTGCACATAAGTGGGGTAATCTGTGAGAACGAATCAGAAGAAGAAAAGGTGGCAGTAGACATAGTTGTTCCACAACCCACACCGATCTACTATTGGATCATTATGTCGCTGTGTAATTCCTGAATTCACAGGGTGGGGATGTAATTGTGAATAGATAATAAGAGGTGACGAGGAGATTAATCAACTTACTGGTAGAAACACGAGACCATGCAAGAAACCGATGAGGACCAATGCAAGATACATTTGGAAGTAGTAAACCTGCAGATGATGCACACATAGATTCAGCATCACGAGTAGATGAAACATGAGAGTAACAGAATAGTGGTAGACCGACCACAAAGATTTCTGATCTTGAGAAGCAAAGGACGATTACTCCGCAGAGTTTAGTCAGTGTAATACCACTGCAAGATCATATACAAACAGGCAAAAAAAAATAAGAAAAGAAAAGGTGAGGTATGAAACAGTCTAACAGAGGTATCATAAACAAATCTGCAAAAGGAGACATGTCCTCGAACAGGTACATGTTTCAACTTCTGTAATGTAAGGAATATCCCTAATTTAATCAGTATATCCACCAACGGCCGAGAAAGGAGTCACATACCTGAAGACGGAGGCTCCCATAGTGCTCAGAGCCCCCTTCATTCGTTGATTTCGATCACCTCGAGACACCTGCAATCAGCGCCATAAAGGCATACAAAAATCAGCAGTCAGCTCAAAAGTGCTGTTGAAGGCGCTAACGGGAGACACCAATGAAAATGATCCCATGGAAAAATAAAATAAGGCAAGTTTCTCTTCGTAAGTGACCAAAAGAAGTTAAAAGTGACACTAACCAAGAAAGCCTGTAATATGTGCAAGCAAAATTCAACAGCAATCCCGATTGACATGATGAGGTTCACAACAGAGACAGCATTTAATTGGATATTTAAAACTGCCATCACACCCTGCAGGCACAGTTACGATTGGAATCGTCAAGGATTATCTAAAACTTCACTGTGTAATCTTTATGGGGTTGGAGACATACCATGAGATCCACAACCATCATTGCCAAAACAATTAATACAATGACTGAACTCCATAGACTGCATCCACAAGATAGTGTCATTCTTCTTTTTGTGGAATAAAATTAATAAATACCAATAGAATAATGATTGCTTACATTAAAAAAAAAGAGAGTAGAATAATAATTTGTACCTCGATGTAATGACCAAACAAACAACAAATATAGCCCCTGTCAAACAAACAGATCGATTCTCATGAATTTAGTATCAGAACAATAAAGACATAATAAGCACTTAATAGATCTCCATCAGTGGAATACCGAGTGCAATAGCAACATTAATCAAAGCCACCCTCCAGATATCCAGATATTGCTCAAAGAAAATGTAGAAAACTGAATATGGGAAAATGTCCATCTGCCCAAAGGAGATCAGGCTAATCAGCAGCTCAGCAGGAATCAACATAAAAGTATTAATCCGACAAAGATAAAAAAAAAGAGGGAAACAAATCACTGGACCTGCAAATAGTGAGAAACTTTCGAGCAGAACTCTCTTGCAGCACGCAGTGAGCTAACATAATCCCCCTGTCAAAAGAAGCAAGAACAAACAGACAAATCAAAATCCCCCTGTCAAAAGAGGAGCAATAAAATTACTTTGTTTACAGAATTACCTGATTGTTGAGAGGTGTATGATACGTCCGAAATTCTGATGCTCTTATGACACCACTCTCATAACCTGGAAAGAAGTTATAGGGTGAAGATAAATGCATTTCATGAATGTCGCTCATATATTTGTAGCTACATGTAAAGATATGTCAAGAATATGGCTGTGGCTTTTATACAAATGAAGATGCATCTCTCAAATTAGCATAATGCCATTGTTCATGGACTTACAGCAAGATATGAATACCAAGATGCAGCGACCCTCAAGCACATTTTTTCAGATAAGTGAAGGTCGACAAGCTGTTTGGAGCAACCGTTTGTAACAAGAATCGACTAAGAGGACCATGAAGGAAGGACTATGCAGTCAGACTTAAAGAGTTAATAATATTGTAGATAGGTAGAAGTTTTAGATTGTATTCAGTTGCTTGAACTTAAATAGTGGTGTCTTTGGTTTACCGTACATTAAGCTGATATTGTTGTTGAACTATAAGTTGTGTGTGTACAACAATTGGGACTAAGAGGAATTGATGAGGTGAACCTGAATTGATGACAAAAATACTGTAGAAGGGACAGTATATTGAAATCAAAACAGAAAATTCAATTAAAAATTCTGGCTATAACATTTTTGAGGAAGCAAACAGACATCCTTTGTAAATTTTTCATCCAACTTTTGAGACAAAAAAAAAATCATCCAACCAGATCAGAAACTGCTAGGAGAGCACCTAAAGCAGCAAACTGGAAGGAACTAACTGCTAAAACAAGAACAGAGAATGGCATTCATTGGCAACTTAAATTTATACGAGGAACTTAACTAAATGTACCAAGGAACCCACAACATTTTTAGAGGTACTTTAATTAACTAGGCAAAAGTATGAGAGCTGCAAACCATTCAGATCCACACTGCTCGTGTAAGCCCCATGCCCACCCTTCGCACAGTCAGCTGACGGCAGTGCATTGAGAAACCAAGGAAGCTTCTCTTTAAATTGTATAGTAGATGGACGACTATTCACCAGATCAGATCGACGAAAGCACTGAAACAATCACAAAATGTTCAGCATGTTGGCTTCAAAAAACTTTTAAGAAAAAAAATTGCTTAATTGACATGAGGCAAATTATGGAAATATTATTCTATACAATCGTATTAACAAAAGCCAGTCAATAAATGGGTTTTTCATTTTTTTCTATGTCCACAGCTAACAGACATTACCGTTGTACAATCCTTGCATACACCACCTAACCCACAAAATCCTTCATCCGGTGAACAACATGGAGGCTGAAGAATAGAAGAGAGAAAAAAGGCAATGCATAAATGTTAAATATATTTGTATCAGTTATCAGGGTGAAAAAATGGAAATTATATAAGTACTGATTATTGGGTAAAATGTGGAATTATACTGAAACTGTTACAAAGTTAACATAAAGATGTGAAGTGAGAGAGAGAGGTAGTCATTTACCTGATCATCAGGAGGGCAATAAGTACCATTTAGGAACTTCCTGCAGCAACCAAAAGCTTCGGGAGATAACCATACAAGAAAGTCATCCAACCAAGATGCTGCTGGCTTAGCAATATAGCTTGATTTTGGGGTTAAAGAGGCTCCTGATATCTGCACTAGATGCCTTTTATTAGCAAGTATCGGTACCTTTCACTGTATTTTGAAGAAGAAAAACAAGGGATGTCCACAGGCACTCCAAAACGTTATAGGAGATTCTAAGTAGACTGAACTAGTTGAGATAGATCCTCAATGATTTTACTGTTAAATATAAACAAACAGAAAAAGGTAGCAATTGAAAGCATTAGATGCAATAGTATATAGAACATCAGCAATTCATTTCTGCTTGTGCTCTACTATTCTTGCTGGTCATTGCTCTAGGCCTTTAGGGGGAGCCACTCATTAAACTTCAAAAGATATTTCCCAGGATGAAAGTGGGGTTCACCTCATTGAGAAGAGAGTTTGCATCACAATTACTGATAGAGCATAACTTGTCCGTCTGACTTGATTCTGCACTGAAAGAGGGAATAAAAGCAGCAGATTGTCAAACAAACAGATTCAATTTAATCCTCAGATAAAAGAAATGGCAAAGAACCATTAAAAGATAGGAATTCCAAACAGGAAAAATGGAAAACAATGTTGATTAATACCTATAGTTGTAGTCCTTAACAACAAAATAAAGTGGTGGTCCAATTCTGAGATACTCAGAGACATTTGTGAAATACCCCTGACATAAATGGATTAGTGATGGTGAAACAAGATAGACAGGACATGAATGGAAGCAAAAGCTAGAAAAAGATGAAGAATATATGAGAGAATGTAAACCTGAAGGTAGGAGTCCCGAGGAAGAACAATTTGTTGCTCCAAACCAGGTTGGATCCTGGTGGATAGCGCCTGTGAGGATTAGAAGAAATGGATATCTGTTATAGATTCTTGAATAGTATATCATGAAGTAGAAGTCATCAACTATAAACATCTCACTTGAGTTGATTAAGTGCAAAGTTCTTGAACCACTTACTATGCTTGCCAAGGTAAATGCAACAAATACAGCAATAACAAACATTTTAATCCCCCAGAGACCAAGTATAGGAGCATGAACATCCTGCAGAATAACATAA
Organism: Sonneratia caseolaris; assembly: GCA_900006705.1. Lineage (NCBI taxonomy): Eukaryota > Viridiplantae > Streptophyta > Magnoliopsida > Myrtales > Lythraceae > Sonneratia > Sonneratia caseolaris. Next base: position 4,872,628 of record CXYZ01012692.1, read on the forward strand.
ATCCTCTGACAACCAAATGAATGCACTAAAGCATTTTAACAAAGTCAATTCTTCGAATCCATTACCTTCATATACCGGACTAGCAATCCAGGATTTCTCTGATTAGATCCTGCAGTACATACATTTCTGTCAGCCATCTAAGGAAGTTTTCTGAGGAAGAAATAGAAAGAACCTGTAGTTGAAAATGAATCCAACCCACTAAAATTATGAGCCAACTAGCATACAGAGGGAAAACTCAAGAGAAGTGCCTTCACTGTATGCCTCAGATGAGTTGAGTTTTATGCATGGAAAGCAGTCGATCCTGTTATCCTGAGCTCTTCTAAAGTCGTATGCTATTAATGCAACAAAAGAAGTAACTTGAAGAAGGAAGTCCAACAGAACAGCCAAAGCTACAGGGGAGAAAAGGATGGTATGTGAGGTGTACTACAGTTCACCTATAACCAAAAATGAAAGTCCAATAAAGCCAACGAAGCAATTTTACCAGCAAACATCGAGAAGACACGGCAAGCTGGCATAGAAATAAAAGCACCAACTGCAAATGCCAGAAACTCAGACAAGCTAGCTAATGTTATTGATGGCCCAACTTCAGCAAGTGCATTACTTATTTGATCCTCTAAAGGCAAATCTGAGGATTGTCTTTTCATAGCATGCACCAATATACACATGTTATCTACTCCAACCTGGCAAATTGAAGAACCAATAAGAGATAAAACTTATTTATATCAGTTAAGTATAGCAGGAAAGTCTCAATTGAAGTATTAAAAACACATTCTCAAGTTACATGCTGATCAAATAAAAAAGAAATAGGCCAATAATGAAGACAATTAACATGCCTCCCATGACAGAGAGACCAGACATGTTGACCTATCAGAAGTGGAAGATGGGAACTTTGCCTAGTTCACAGTTGAAGAGCATTATTACCACAGAGATGTGATTGAGGAAGGGAAAGAGCACTAAGACATATTAATGTGTACAAAATATAAACATTATAATGTAAAACTCCAAGATAGAAGCATTTGCTAAAAGAACGCTGAATAATACGAAGAATAACAAAAAAAATCTTACCGCTAAAACCAGGAATGGAATGACTTCCATTATGATTAATGTAGACTTAACTCCTAATGCACTGAAAAATCCAACAGAACCTAGGACAGAGAGCAAGACAATGATAACTCCGGAAAGACCAAGTAGCACCTATATCCAGAATCATATATATCATCAGTAAATGTAGCTGACATAATTCCAAGAAACTAAAAATGCAGTTTAAAGTTGCAATGAGTAAAGTCAATGGCAAAGGTAGAAACCAAGACAACTTGCAAGTTGTCTTGTTCAAAAAGCAGAAACTTGTATTTTATTTGAGCCAGGATATTTTCCCTTGATTGCCCAAACAGGAGAATCACATGCAGTTAGACAAAGAAAATCAGACCTAGAACTCAGATTATACCTGCATGTGGGAAGAATGAAGAATGATTTAAAGTCATTATTACAGTACCTTTGAGGAGACATAAAATGTGGCTAGATGCGGTGTATCTCCTAATGTCACTGAAATATAGGCAAACATAACAAGGTAGCTCACCTGATGCACAAAATAATTATCAGAATACGTGCATTTTCAGGGAAGATAAACAACAAGAGCTTTAAAAAAAATGGATAAACAGCATGAACCTACCATAATTGTCATAACATCGGCAGTACTTTCTCTTTTAAGTTCTTCCTCAATAGAGCTTTCAGAAGAAAATGAAAGGGTGAGGTTTTTGGACTGCACAAGTGGCAACAGCTCCTCCTGTCAACATTGTTATTCCATTATTTAACATCTGGAAGTGATAAGAGGTAAAATTTCTAAACTACGATAATTGTTGAATTTTGTCATTCAAAATTTCTTGAAGCCATACTCAAAAGAAAAAGAATATAAACCTAACATTGTTACCCACCTAAGACTTTGCAAACAAGTATAAACACCAAATAGAAGAAGGAGACTTGATAACAACTAGAACTAAATATAAGCACATTCTAAGAAAGAAAAGACAATATGATCAATTGCATGCTCAAACCTTCACTAGGTGAATGAAAGCTTTCTCCCATGCCACGGCTCTACCATTCGCATCATTTGCATCTTCTACAGCATTATTTACTGGGTAGGTAACAATGAATGCAGATGCCTGACATTGGAGCATCAGACAAATAAGAACAGCTGAATTGGTAATTAAGCGATGAGAATAAGTTTTCCCCATCAAGTCTCACCTCAGAATAATTACTTCCTGAAAATCCCCCCAGTGCAGTGCTTGGATCAAGTGGAGCCTTAAATGCACTCAGACATGTCTCAGCAGATGTATAGTGCTGAATATAGGAAGGTGCTGTGTCAAAACATATTGCATATACTAAAAATACATACGATATTGAGATTGAAGTAATTCTCTCAGTTTCTTTGCAAATGAAAGCAAAAGCACAGTTTCATTTTCCACCGGCAAAACAACAGCAAAAGTAACTACATAGAGAAAACAAATTTATCCATGCTTTAACCAAATATTGTTATGCTGGTCTCAATTTGGCACTAGTGTGTATCTCAATTTCAAGGCAAGTTCTAAGAACATGTTCAATTCTAGAGACCGGTATTCTTGCCCAGTGATAATTTGGTTTTTGTCGGACCAACAAACATAGAGAATGGCATCTAGAATGAAATAAAAACAAGCGCATGTGTAGATGGAGAAATCATTGTATAGTAGTATATTGAGGGATGCGCTAGGGAGTGGTACTTTTGGGCACCGGCAACCATATAGATGGGGTAATCATTGTGTAGTGAACATGATCGATCTTGTATCATGTTCATGATAGTAGATACTGGCCCTTATTTTTGAGCAAAAATTATACAAGCCCTTTCTATATGATATTTTGCACCATCTTGGTAAACACTAATAAAATTACTTGTTTTTCCCCAAAAAAAAGAAAAAGCAGACGTGAAACCTCACCTGAAAGCAATATTCAGCATGGGTCACTCCTCCATATATATCAAGATTATCAGGATCCATCTTAAAATACTGCCAAAATACAAAAGTTTATGAAGTAACATATATCCTACATTACCAACAAAAATTTTTCGAAAGTAGATAGCACAGAATTCTTTTCCTATCTTCAATGAATCAAAAGATTATACTGGAAAATTCAGATACTGACTAATCTCATGAGTGCTTCAACTTAATCAATCAAACTGCCTGTCTATATCCCAATATCATTATCTTACTTCTTGATAAAGCAAGTCAATAGAACAGTACCTGCAGTATACTTTGAGTTGCACAATCTTCTCCTAGTGGCTTCAAACAAATGTCAGTTAGGGATACCATTGATCCAGAATAATTAGCATTAATTCCATCAATCTGTCCAATAAACAAAGATTTTAAGAACCAAGATGGCCAGATATTAACTATTTATAAAATAAACCCACCAGCCAGACAAACTAATGAGCCATAATAGATAGGCCACTTCAGTTCATCCACTTTACAAATTGAATGTTTATTTATAATCCTTGGCATTTGAAAAGAAATAATAAGAAAAGATACCTTTTCCTGTATCTGAAAAAGCAGCTGGATGTTACTATCGCTAACAATACTCGGTCTCCTACCATTCTTGGCATCGGGAATAGTTGCTAAGATGAGCTGTACAAGCAAAGAGTATTTAGTCATCCAAAAAGGAAGGCCGAGAAGAAATTTTAAGGAAAGAAATATTGCTCAATGCCCAATATATCCTTGCAGATTCTATTGTTTTTTTCCTTTTTGGAAGTAAGACAGATAATTAGAGAAAGTTCTCAAACTGTTGAACAGAATTGAACAAAAAACTATACCTGTTCGATTCTGTAGAAGGGAGCAAGATGGCTGTCAAAAAATTGTTTCTCTTCCGCTGCTCTACTCCCAGGGCCAACCCACAACTGCATTTTTTTGTACTTTGCTCTGTTAGTAATAGCATGGTAGAACCGTTTCTTGGGATTGATGCAGACTCATATCGAATACATGCTTAAAAGTTCTTATTTTACAATATGAAAGAACATAAATTTATTAGAGATCATGTTTATTCAGTGAAACTCACAAGATATTATGTGTTGCTAGGTCACAGACTCAGCAGGTTTAGAACTTTTACCCTTGATGTGCAAGCCTTCTTTATGCATTAACAAGTTGTGTTTAGATAGGATGCCTAAAAACTTTATTAAGCTGAATGGTCTAATGGTTATATCAAGCATTTTTTTACAAACAAGAAATAGTAGTTCAACAAGGAGATGATGTTTAGCTCTGATGCTTGAAGAATCCAATTAAGAGCAGTGATTTCTTTAACTTTTTCTTTTTTTTTCTCTTTTCTTCTTTTTCCTTTTTTTTTTGGACCATTTAATTAAGGGCAGTTGTATCACAAGCAACCAGATTGATTTCATGCCAAGTTGTCAGGCAACCGCTGGAAACTGTTTCCCACAGCAGGCATGAAAGAGATGAGCAAAATACCTTCTCTGGGCGGGTTTCCACCTTGAAACGAACTAGACCTACACAAAGTAAGAGAACAATAGCCAACGACAGGCACAGCACACAAGCTGGATTCCTCGCGATAAATATACCATAACTCCTAAGAGAGAGATAAATCAGCAAATATGAAAAGACAGAATGACATTTGATCTGAACTTAAAGGCTGAGATTAGTATCATTCACTTAAAAATCAATAACTTACCGGTAAAAGCTTGTGATGTGTCCATGAATAGAAGAAAAATGAATACTGTCTCCTCCGTGATATTCAGGCACCTATAAGTACACAGAATGTCAGACAATCAGAGTGCAAAAGGAAACAGGTGAAAGCTAAACAGAATGAAGAGACAAGATTGCCAAATATTGACTGCCATTATGGAGTTCTTGTTGCTGCAGCTCTGCACTGATTCCCATGCCAAAGAATACAAAATCAAGAAATTCAGCTGAGTCAACCAGACATAAAGGTAGAATACTGTTAATCTTTTTATCATGTGTTGACTCTGTTCTCCAGCTAGAATATTGCTTCCAAAAATGATAATATTTGATAACCTGCATTTGTATGCTCAGAACCCAAATACATAACAATGGTTTACTTGCATATTCTTGGGGAATGTTGGCAATATATTCTAGGATTCCTTTTTCTTACAACTCAATACTTTGTTAAGAAGATTACCTCCCAGAAAAATCAAAAAGCATCTCAATTACTAACAATTGCATGAGCAGAAACCCAACCTATAATACAGGGATTTCTCTTCATTTTCCTATTAACATTACAATTTTCAGGAAAGGTGATCGTGTGAGGGTCCAAGCAAAAAACAATCTCACATAATACATCCATTGATTTCACAAAAATTAATCAACAGCTGTAAGAGATGAGCATGGATTGCATATAACGCATCTTGACTGGTTTTGAACATTATGTTTCAAAGTACTGCTTGGAAAAAGCTAGAAATGACAAGAGACCTGCAATGAGACAATAGTGCAGCAACCTCCAAACTGTGCTGAAAATATGATTGGTAGAAAAAAAAATGAGCGTAAGAAATTATAATATCAGGCAAACCTTCATTAATAGCTCCTCATCCTTCTCAGCACTTCCATCTTCCCCAATAGACTCCAGTAATGGTTGCTTCATAGATGCAGATCTCCTACTTTCTCTTTTCCCACGGAAAGAAGTCCAACCAAAAAATGCAGCAATTAAAACAACATATACTAGAGCCAATGAAAATTCAATGCATCTGACCTGCAGTCACAGACAACAAATTTTTTTATTTATTAATGATTACTCAATGAAAATCGGCCACAGATGAGAACAAAATGGATTTCATTAAGCTGATAATGCATCAAGATCAAGTTCATAGCCAACAGAACTGTGCAACCTAATAAAGGAACAAATCATTATCATAACCAGTCTGACCTGAAGCGATCCAATTTTGATAGAACAGGAATCACTTTCATGTGAAGGAGGAGGTCCTGAAGCAGAGCACACAGGAGATGCTGGGCAGTCCCCACAAGAGCACCCCAATGAAGTATCACCACAGGAATAAACAGAGACATTCATGAGCTCCATTGGAGATGACTCAGGAACCACTGGCTTAAAATTGATTGAGTAAGGTGAACCAGGGAAATAGAGCTCTGCTTTCTGTCCAATAAACGCAAACCATTCTGCACAGTTTTTTTCAGAGAAAGATCATTGAAAGAAGCATAAGCAGAGCAAACAAGTGCTGAATATGATCAACTGTGGAAAAAATTAATACTTCTGTTATTAAAGCGTGAGAGTGTGAGGAAAGCATATAACAATCAAGAGGACAAATCATAATGAAATATTTTTCAATTGCAGCATCTGAAACTTTGTAAATCTTTCTTGGAAGTCTGGATATTAGGAATTGGAGTTTCTACAAGTAGTATAGAAAATTTAAAGTAATCAACTTCAATTGGGAAATAAAACAATAAGAGTGGAATCATGCATCTTAGTTGCAGAGATATCAATGTCTGCAGTACATTACCTCTGTAGTTTCTTGCCCCAGCACCAATGAATTCTAGCGCACGTGTATTCATTGTTCCAAACTTTACATCCCTGCATGAGTTATATAACCCTTCTCCAAATTCTTCAGTTACCAAAAAGTCGATGGCATCAACTGTAACATTGCCATTCATCTGGGAAAAAGAGAAATGAGAAATTCTCCGTGGTAATATCAATTCAAAAATAGTGCAACATATGAAAAGATCCTGGAACTTTGTAAAATGATGTTCTCTTCATTCTTTCCAGTCAGAGGGAAATAATTTTTCAAAAGTTAAGCAGCTGAAACCAGAGAGCATGGAGCAATCTGAAGAAAACCAGAAACCATAGGCCCCCGAAACAGTAGATTTCTTTTGCTTGAAACAAGTGTGCAACATAAACAGCATACCTCTGCTACAGCTGTTACATTGATGAAAAGACTTTGATTAGGGGAGCATGAAAGCTCACAGAAAAGGTTTAAGAAGTTCCTTAAGCAGGCAGGACAGCCCACAAGAAATGGTATTGCCTGCATAATAAATATAATTAGAAACAGAAAATGAGAATGAATTCTTGGCGCAGGGAAAAAATAACTCCAAGTATGCTTGTTAATTTGCAAAATGAGGACCTAATGATGATGGTCACTATCAAACTTCATTTGATAAATCACATTGAATAGAAGCAAGAGCCTTCGTTGCATAAGTGAAAGTGGTGTCTAACAATAAGAACACATACATGATTGAACTGAAGATAGCAGGAGAAACAAAAGGCTTTGATGAGTAAACATTATGTGTTAATCTACTCGATAAAGTTAAATCAGATCGGGAAGCTTACTTGTTGAACTTGTGCACGTAGTGTATCAAACTGGTCCTCTGTACAGCATACATTTCCAGTTATAGTTGGACAGAGGCTTTGGATTTTTGCTGAGAACAGCTCATCAGGCTGCAAAAAATTAACATATAGGAAACTTTTCCATAGATCAGACTGCAAATAAAGTCCATGAAGATAAGACGACTGGAGCTTATAATAATCTTGTTGACATTTGCAACATACCTCCACTGATGGGAAACCATACGGACAATTTAAAATTTTACCATCACTGCGCTCTCCACATATGCCATACATTGCACAATAATCTTTGGAATGCCTGTCACCAACTCTCTCATGAGAACTGCATGAAAAAATTAGCACAACAAACAAAATCAAGCTTCCGAGATTTAAGCAGATTTGTAAATGTACGTTATGAGAAAACACCCCAAAAGCATTTCAGAATTAAACCAAAAAGAAAAATGGAAACAAACTCAAGGAAATATCTGAATTCCATAGAAAGGCCATGGATACCGAAATACCTTAATCAATATATTGATTAGCCGGTCATTCAAAAGAAAATTTAGTGATTGAGTCGATGGTTAGGCAAAAGAAACTGCTGAGAGACATGCATGGACAAAAGTCTCTACTCTAGGCATAATATTTTTCACTATCATTTTTTAATAACCACCAAATCGAAGTGAACAAAATGGGAACTTGAAAGAAATGACCACTAAACACAAGTTGAAGAACGTATCAGGACAAACTGTAGTTCCTCAGTATAGGGTAGAGGTGCCAGTTAGTTTTTGAGGAGCAAAATACTAGAGCACACATGAGCAGTCCGCCAGTGTTAATATGTTATTAATTGGTCCAGACAATAAAATTCAGTTAAAAGGCTATAGAGTGTGTGAGTGCGTATGCGCTTACAGAGACATAGCCCCAGAGCCCAGAGGAATATCTGATGCTGTCTTTTTACCTCTCGCAAGGGATGCAAAACAAATGAGCTGAAAAATTCAAAAAACCAAAATTAATGAACGAAAAATTCATTACTCTGCAACCATGAAACCTATGACATAATCATATTTCCGTCTTAACAACAAAGCAGGTGATGATTGCCAATCCATTCAACAAAACATTCCCTGTTGGATGGAAACGGGTAAAATTCCAGAAGGAAAAAATGAGTAGTCATTAAGTGGGAGCAAACCCAGGATTTCATCCTAATCCCAGCGGGGAGACCAGAGTCATCAAAAGTGGTCATCACCCACTGACAAGCCATAATCCAAACGAAGATGAGCCAGCAAAACAAGGCCCACAACGCCCTCCAGCAAAACCAGCTATTGACGAGCAAAATCAATCTCATCCAGGTACCGAGCGTAAAAGGATGATCAAAGCAACGTAGCCATGATCACCAACCAGACTCTTGCGTCCGTAGAAGTCTAAAGTACAGAGGCTAGCAGTCCTGTTTCTTGCCTGTATGAGAGAAACTCCAGCCCAGAAAGCCCAACAGGACGCCATCTTCTTCTTCCTGCTGGAGGTCATTGGATTGGCCTCCCTCCTACGCTCTCCGAGGACCCGTACAAAACGAGAACAAGGTTAAGGGTGTACAGAGACTTGGTGGGTAAGCAGGAAAAGTGGGAGGAAAGAGAGATAGAGAGAGAGAGATTGAGAAGGACGAAATGAAGTGTACTCAAAAGGTTGAAGCTTTCAGCAGCAGTCCGCATCCAGATCAACTCATTAATTAGCAATCGACACGAATCATCAATGGGCTAGGAGCCAGGCGGACTAGTCACCTGGAAAACCGTAAGAAGCCAACCCAGAACTATTGATTCTCTACGAAACATCCACACAAAAAGACGAATTTCCATACGGAGTCCCCAAACTATGCACGGTTTATACTTTCACCCTTCCTTGCATGCCCGATTTATTAATTATCGAATCGGAACGGTCAAATATCAGTATAATTTTTTTTTTATCGAGACTTAAATCGAATATAATATATTTAAACATACTTGTATATAGATACATGAATAAGCTAGAATTATTTACATTGGAAAATAATGTTAACGTATATTCAAGATCAACCGACCCCATTCCGCTTCCATACCGTGTCAAAGATCGTCAGACTATACCACCGGATGCATAGGTTGGAGGTAGAAGGGGTAAATATGAAAAACTTTCCATCATTGGAGGGGGCTCTTTGGAATTAGCCGTCGACAAACAGATATTCTTTCCCTCCCTTTCAACTTTTTGGGGCCCAACAACTCGTCGGATTGTTTCTCTTCCTTGGGCCCATTCCCCAATCCCTGTCTGAAGAGCCGACAGCCAATGAGAGCCATTTACACCGTCCGATGATCCATTCATCCTTAACGGTAAAAATATCTTGATTATAAAATATTATTTATTTATAAAATTCAAATATAAAATTTTATCTCCTATTCGCCTTTACTAGTTCATAGAAGTGGCCGGATTATATGAGGAGAGATTTTTCTATTAAAAGAAAATTGCAAATATCATATGAGCAATGAAAGAGAATATCTCATTCTTGGATTCCCAGATAGATTCCTATTCATCCCTAGTGTGATTAATTATAGGAATAGAAGACGACGTCTGCACCTTGCTGACACAGACTAAAAGGACATCCCCTTCGAGAGGTTCTTGTCTTTCATGACAAGGCAAGTGTGTCATAGGATGTTGGAATCTCGTTGGGTTCTAATAATATTTGACCTCGAAGATGTGAATTAACTCTAAACTAAAGGCCTGTTGTCTGCTTAACCCATCACAAACTCCATGCTTCTGAGCCCCGTGCAACCGACTAAAACTAGGGTCCGATGATGAAGTACCACGAAGTATTGCACACAAATTGGAGAACCCGAAATAGTTAAGGACCGCATGTGGTCAGGAGTCATTTGAACCTCTAGCAATGGATAAAAATTTGTTACAGATGGAAGGGAGATGGACAGCATTAATACAGAGAGTGATGCTGCTGCTAAGACAGTGACCTCCCCAGATGTCAACAATGAAACAGACCTCTCTCTCTCTCTCTTCCCTTTCCTGCTCCTAAGAATCGGGGGGCGCAATTCTGTACAGTGGAAGTGCCCTATCATATTTTAGATGTTGGTTCTTCGGTCAGCTCCAACGTTAAAAAAAGGAGAGCGGGAAAACAAAAAAGAAAACCTGTCTACCCGATGGAGCGGCCCTTCCTACCTATTAAACTTATCTGGGGACAGAGAGAAGAATATGTATAGTTATTGCCATCAATATTTTCATAGCTGCAGTGCTAAATCTGGCTGAGCTGAACCAGCCCGGGCAGGATTTGAGTACCGTGGAGTATGGAACCTGATACTGAGATCTGGTGGCACTGGTTCTGGCCTCTGTTGATCAGGCTTTTGCCCTGGCAGCAGTGTTCTTCCAAGGCCCGAGTTATTTTGTGAAGTGTTGGCATCTGCCCGATCCACACTATTAGTAGGTCCACAATGAAAAGAATTTGTATATGTAGTAGTATGTTCAGCTTCATGCGAACCTGGGGGGCGGAAATGAAACCCTGAGGGAGGTTTAGCTCCAATCATCTTTCCAGTATGAGAAGCTGCAAGATTATTATTATATCTGAACGGACTCATGAATCCATTGCTATAAATCTGAGGCGGCGGCCTTGTCAACCTTGATCCTTCACCAGCTTTGGTTTCCTTGGTTATAGGTTGACGAGGGTTTTCCAAGGAAGGAGGGAGAGGCACACTGGAGGGAACCAAAGGTGGATGCTTCTCCAGTGGATTGGAGTACTCCCCCTCTAGATTTTCCACTGTATTGTCTTTTAGTTCAGTGGCACTGTGATGAGTATCCTTAGAGCCTGAACTTCTAGGGAGAGAGAAGGGCCAAAAGAATGACAGAGGCGACAAGGAGAGTTGGAACCGTCTTGGGGGCAAAATGTCATTCTCCCCAACCCATCCTGGTCCGAATTTCACTCCAGCTGGCAGAGTCCTTTCAATCATTTCGGAAGCAACCTTCCAAGAAATGGGCCCCAGATTTGCAGCAAACCGAGCTAGACTTCTTGCATAAGTATGGTCTGGTAGTAAACCAACCTGGCCATTGCCCAAATTGGGGGATTTAAGGAAAACAATAAGGATAAGTAACTATTTCTCAGAATCTGACCAGAACGTAATAAGGGCATATGCATTTTGGATTGATGAACTCTAGCAGGAAACCTTTCTTTGATAGATGAACTTCACCTTTGCTCTGTCCGAATGGTGCAAATTAGTCAAGCTTTATTACTTCTTATAACCTACAGATGTTGCTAACAGAAGAAAACACAGGAACTGGACTCACAACTGTCAATTTTCTATGGTTAAAATAACGGAGCTTCAGACCAATAGAAATATTTCAGTTTTGGACTTTATATTAATTTTGGGAAACATATTAGTGCAGGTTCACCTATCTGGTAAGATACAGTCTATTCCTATTTCTTTGCCTCCTTATGCCTATGAAGAGAATGTTTTATCTTCACTGGATTTGGTGAATTTCATGAAGACCATTTTCTTTAACTCCATAAGTTCTCCCTCCACTCATATCATTTCTGTTGCAACAGGAAATCTATCAATGGGCCCACAAAATGTTGCAAAAAGTGGCTTCAGTTCCTCTTGCTAAGGAAAAAGTGAGCTATAGAATGGATTGGGCTACATACTGGCAATAGCTGCTTCCTCTCCTGGGCAAAGGTGGCCATGAGAGATGGTTTGCTTCCTGAAGTGGAATGAAGGTACTGTCCGTAAGTGTTACGCCGATTTTCATCGAGGACAATCTGTTTTTTCCCGAGCTTCATCAGATTACCCTTTGACGAGGAGCCTGTGGAAAGAGGTGATCGAAGAAGTTGTAAATAAACATAGGATACACATCCCAAGGGTAAAATGGAACAAGTGCTTGAGCAAAGACCTGCATAGTAATCATTTCTCTCAAATCTGTTCTCCAACAATGAACTTGGATTCATCAGATTCAACTTGTCTGCAGAAAATGATCCATTTCTCATATCAAAGTTTGCTGACATGGTGTTCTCTCTCCCAGCAGCCAGGGTGGCATCAGAAGAGGCGGCACAGTCTAGAGGTGGTCTTCCAGGTGGTCTCTTCAAATGCTTTGTCGGTGGTCTGCCTCTTCTGACTACTTTCTGTTCCAGCTCATTGTTGTCGCTGTCCTGCCTTAAGTTGTCAAAGTTCTTTCTTGCCAGCTCTTGTATGGAACGTGCCTAGAAGCAGAGGGGTTTCAACTAAAAATGGTAACTCATAGATATTCTGACAGCTACAGATTGGAGAAATAAATACTGCACCTGTCGGAAGTATACTGTGTCAGGAGCATTGTACTGCATAGCGTTGGAGCAGATTAAGAAAACATCATTCTGCAGAATAATGGACAAAAGCACATTGTCATGCATTTACACCAAAACGGAATGACTGACGGATCAAGAATGTACATCTATGAACTGTTAAATGGGCCACAGAATGTCACGAGAACAAAGACAGTTAACAACTAGAAATCACAGAAGGCTAAACATATGCCAGAGCCAGCACTGCATGCAGCTATATTTCAGCTATCAAGCATGATTGAAACTGAGAGAGTTCTTTAGTCAAAAAAGAAACTGAGAGTGGGATCAATTTTACTAAGCAATATAGAAATGTAAAATATTGATTGAAAGGAGGGGAAAAACTTAAAGATGCATCATACTTCATGCATGAAGAATAAAAGGTACAATAAGAATTAAGACCAAGAAAGAGAGCCTTTTTGAAGATATGATCAGACTAAAGTAAACCAACCTCAAATTGCTCCAAGTTCGCATAAGCTCCACCATCAAGTGTCTTCCTCACGGTGCCAAAATCCATTGGGTGCTCTATGATGTCATGGTAGTCTGGTAGCTGAGTAGAATTATACAACAAATAGAAAGAAATACATTATCAGATATTATATTACCAGCAAAATATAAATAAATTATGCGTATGAATACAGGTCTCAGGTAGTTGATGCATCATCACTTTCAAGACTTACTTCTTCGGGGTCCACTGGTTCAGAGAACACCCCATACGTGTCCTTTCTGAAATTAAACCATCACCACCTCAGCAAACTCCAAGACAAAAATGAAATCCAAACCACATATAAGTACTCAAAATTGACATCTGAAACAGGCCAAGAACGCACTTTTGGAGCCTGTCAAGGATAAAAAGTAACAGCTTTTTGTCTGGCAAAGGGGTTGAGACCTCAGAATCCAGCTGAGCCCCTGCAACGCCCAAAAACAGCACAGTTCAAGAACACACCTTACGAAGTCCCGTCTCTTTAATAATCAACAAATAGCAGTAATAAATAGCAAACCAACCTTCATGGGTACTCGCAAATATTGTAGGCTTATCTCCCTGTAAATTACCATTACACACCAGTTACAATGAGTGCAGCCAAGGCTATAACATTTTAATTTCCATTATGGGAAAAGAAGCATTGGAGAAAAAGGTGAAGTACAAAGGCCAACTGTGACTAATAATTAAAGAAGAGACAAATTCAAACTTTTCCAGCTGCCGAAGAGCACTGACAGCCTAATTATCATTAGCGCGCCAAGATGGAATCAGCAGCAACAACGATAAAAACCCAAACATGTTGCAGGCAGGGGATGGATAAATAAAGGGTAAAACAAATTTATGAGTGAAAATCTCCAAATAGAAATTTATGGGTTGTTGGAAATTGGAAGTCAACAGCTCCTCGCTCGATATCGTCTTTCAAAACCCCCCAATTATCTAGCAGAGTCCACAGTTCAATTAAGGGCCCGATTTTCAAGGACAGTTTTTTTTTTTTTGCCTCAAAACGCAGTCAGTCAACCTACATTCCCTTGAAAGTACTAAGAAACGACAAATCCGCATTTCTATCAGCACACAGGCCCTCCAAAATCCCCAATTTAAAAAAGCCCTCATCTTCTTCCGGGATTCCCAAAAAGGCTAGTCTTTTACCTTCTCGCTGCTGACGCCAGCTCCAGATCCGTCGCCAATCGCCGTGATCCTCCTCTTTTTCTTGTTCTGTACCGCGTCGCCATCCTCCTCGGCACCGGTGTCCGACCCGCCCGGGGCGCAGGAGCTAGAATCCTGCAGCCCCAGGACGAGCTTCAGCTTCTTCTCGCGTCGCCTCTGCCCGGGAGAAGAGTCCTCCCTGTCGCGCTCGTCCGGCGATGAGGCGTCCCCGTTCCGGCGGGCGGATCGGCGGAGCTGGGTGGGTATGGAGGTCCCATGGTTCTGCAGCTGCTTGGTAGCAGAATTTCCAGTGTCCTGGCTCTGGCTCTGCTCCTTGAGGCTCCTCTTCTGGAGATCCAATAGAGAAGGCCTTCCCTTCTTCTTCTTCTTCTTCTCCACCACCTTGCCCATTCTCTCTCTTCTCCGTTTCTCTCACTGTCTCTCTTTGTCTCCCCCAGTTGCAGAGAGACAAGCAGGGGATAATTGCTTCCCAATTGCCCAGATTTGTCCCGCTGTGTTTTCTTTCGGTTGGCATGGAGAAATTTCACTTTCCCCCCTCTAAACTTTTCCCTTTTCTCTTATATGCCCGTGTGGTCTTCACAGTATACATTATAATTTTGGAAACCGAATGAGACATTATTAACCCGATAATGCATAGATGGACTTAAGAGTTTCAAGTGAGTTCGATTAGATTGGACTGAATTTTTCAAAAATTAATTAAATAGCATACATGGTTATAATAAATATAATTTTTAAAATCAAACTGAATTATAAATTTATAAATTGAATTATAAGTTAAATTATATATTAATAAATAATTATAATATTATATAATTAATAATTATAAATTAAAATAT
>CXYZ01012692.1:4887933-4977496 GCA_900006705.1 Sonneratia caseolaris
AATTTATAACTTTAACATTTAAAATATTTATCACATCATTTAAGTTTAATGTGAAAATTTAAATTTAAATTTAATAAAGTCAAAATATAATATTAATGTTCATTTTTTAAATAGATGTCAGGGTTGATAATATTTTTCTTTTTAAAATTATTTTTAACTCACCTAGTTCAAATGTTGGCTCAACTAGGTTTAGTAGTAGATAAAAAATTGGTCAGTTTAGATGGATCTAATTGGATTTATAATGTATTTGTGTTAACTAAGTAAACTAGATCGGGCAAATGTCTTATTCCTAGTCGAATCAATCTGACCGACTTGCAGGGTCGGATTTAAAAATTATGGTAATAATTATCATTCAAAAGGATTATAGGATACATGAAATAATTTTTATTATATTCATCGAATTTTATAAGAGTAAAAAATTTTGAAAAAAATTGGAAACCCCGCATCGGATGGGTAGAGAAAGAAAGGAGTTTGACATTGGTCCCCGTCGGACCCTAAGAAATGAGAACAGACAAAGATTTCTTCCAAAATTCATGTTTGAACCGGTTTAACCGATCGACCGATTCATTTTTCCAAAAGTGTGATGTGGAGTGGCCTAAGGGAGGAGGAGAGTGTCTGTGAAACAGTACATATTCTTTCGGGGGCAAATTGCAATTAACTTAAATCCTTCTAAAGACAAAATGCCTAATTTGAAGGTTAGAGCACGTGAAGGGGAGGACTGTGCGAGGATTGGACACGTGGCAAGATATGCAGGAATGGATTCGGGTCGGGGGATGAAAAGTTGGGGCACGCGGCGGCACGAGAGAGGGGGCGGGAGTCGTGGCCCAGTGGTGGCTGCGATTGGTCTTTGTCTGCTTGCGTCAGGGGAGTCGTATTGAAGATAATGTATAATTTGCGTTGAAGCAGCCTGGTTCAACGGTAATGATTTTGGGTTCGGTTTCAGCCATATAAACCGATGGAAATATGTCAATAAACCGGTTAGAACCGGTCTAACTCCTCACCAATTCTAAGACCAGAAAAAATATATTTTTTTTCCTTTGAAAAATCAAGTGGTTTGCCGACAACGTCATTGGTCGTGCCACCGCCAGCCCAAGCGTTTACGGTCGCAGCCGACACAGAATCCGAGGCTTGGCAGAATCGTCAGCTCCCAGGATAAGATCGAGTGACCACGTACGCCCGCATAAGACTAGAAGGAAGAGGCGGCGGCGGGAAGTGGGATCCGATCAATTGAACGGCTAGCGCAGCTCCCGACAGCCCAAAAGAAGGACTCGGTTTTGCACCAATGTGTATTGCCATTTTCATGTGGCGGTGTCACCCGCTCTACCGCTTCTTCCTTCTCCACAACAGAGACGAGTACCATGGCCGGTGAGTTTGATCCTGCCAAAAGCTTCCTGTGAAACATCTGCTAACTTTGAATTTGGTCTCCCGATTTTTGGGTCATCTCCGTTTGGTTTGACAGATTAGCTTCAGCTATCACTCCAGTACGAAAAATGGATGTAAAAAATTCTTACTTTGGGCTGAATTCCGGTTCCAGTGGGATTTCCCTGGGACGAGATTGATCTGTGATTTGAATGTAGTATAGGAACGTGTAATTTTAGTGTTTTGGATTTGCCGATTGATCGAGCTATGGTGCTGTGAAAGGCCAACAGAAGCTCTGGCATGGTGGGATGGTAACGGAGGACAAGTACTGGGAGGGAGAGATGCTTTGGCTGGTGGAACTTGGCTCGTTTGTTCGAGGAAAGGGAAGATGGCTTTTATCACTAATGTTCGGGAAGTCCAGAAAATCCCTCAAGCCAAGACAAGAGGAGACCTTCCCATTCAGTTCTTGCAGGTGAGTTCCGCTTTAAATCGGTCTAGTATGCAATGATGAGAACTAGGGTGGTAGAAAATGCATGTTGATTAGGGAGTTATTGATCTGCTTGACTAGTGGGCATTGATTCAAGCTAAGAGCTTTGAGCATTCAAGTGAGTGATCGTCCTACTGATACATTTTACCGGGTGTAGAGTGATACCTTCTCCTTTCATATTCTTACCTGCGAATTATAAATTTCTCAGGCTAATTGATTGGCTGCTTTGTTTGCATTTTGTTGATAATAAACACTAAAAAAACTGAAGTTTATTATTGGATCATGGATCATAGTATCTGCAGGTGTTTGATTCTTCATATCTATTATGCCAATTATTTATGTTTCTTTCCAAGAGAGTGTCTTCCTATTGTTCACAGAGCACCAAGGGTCCATCGGAGTTTGCAGAGGAGGTTGTGAAGGAGGCGCACCTGTACAGTGGATTTAACTTGATATTAGCTGACTTCCCGTCTGAATCCATGGTTTACGTGACCAATAGGCCAAACATGGAGTCCGCTTACATCTCTGAAGTCTCGTCAGGAATTCATGTCCTGTCAAATGCTAGCCTAGACTATCCTTGGCCTAAGGTATGATAAGGTTCTCTGTAGCTTGATTGCTGAAGCAAAGGGGTCAGTTTTCTCCTCAGAGCTTGGCGAACCTCTCTGAGCCTTGTAGGTTGTTACTGCAAAATGAACTCATCTAGTCTGTTCTTTAGTTTAACACATCAAGGCTCGTGTTTTATGCATTTTTTGCTTTCGCAATCTGCATGTTCTCTTACAGACATGTAATTAGATCAGGCACAGAGATTGAGAGATGGGTTTGCTGAACTGTTGGACCTATATGGGGATGGTGAACTTCCTGCAAGAGAGATGGCTGATAAGCTAATGATGAACAAAATCAAGGACGAGGACAAGAGCTTACTTCCCGGTATCTATCCTTCTCAATTCGAATACCAACTGAGCTCGGTATTTGTGGACACTGATAGCCCACTGGTAAGTTGCACGAATTTGACAGACGATTTATAATGTATACTCTGGTAGAACGTTTCTCCTTGCTGAAATTTCACTTTCTCAGCAGAAGGTCTTCACGGCCCATTCTGCATCAACTTCATTTCATATGATCGTTTTCTTGTTATTGTCTGATCTGAAAGAACTTTGTTATCTCGCAAACGAGGAGCCACAGGCTAAGGAAAACATCATTTTCTTGTCACCCTCCCTTCTGAATGAACTTCATTTGCTTGCTAAAGGGTCGTTATGGAACAAGGAGTATATCTGCACTGACAGTGAGGTCCGATTGGAAGATGAGCTTCTACGAAAGGCATCTCGAGGATAGAGCATGGAAAGATAAGACCGTGACTTTCACTATAGAGACAGAGGACAGACACTGATCGCTAAAGTTCGATTTTCAGCAATCATTGAGCGGTAAATCCAAAGTTCTAGAGAATAGGCTTCCGCATAACTGTATGTTGTGGAAGTAGATCTCGAAGATGAATTGCTGGCTTACTTTTCATTTTCTGTTGCTGGAATGGATTATAACACCGACGCTTGCCGAAATACAAACAGTCTCGTTATGTATTACAGCTTCTCTTCGGGATGTACTGCCTTCACTGATCGATGTGAAATGACATGAGACCTTCGGGTGAGGTGGATGGATTGATCCCTTTTCTGACTTAAACCAAGTTAAAATCTTGTAAATTACATTATTAAAAGCTATTCCTTTTTTTTTTATGTATGATGAATTTGCATCTTGATGTAACTAAAATTGAGGGGAAGTAAGAGGAGGAGCAGGCGTCAAATGAAGTTCGCCACCCTGTCAACTTCCTCTTCGCTGGCAAACAAGCGGCAAATCTCATCTCTCTCTCTCTCTCTCTCTCTCTCTCTGACAGCTTTCATTTTGTCACCGACACAAGCAGGGGATCTGTATGCCGCAAGCAACTAATCCCATGTTCATGCCCCTCTCTGAGGTCGACCATCGACATTTTCGCACAATTTATTGACAACAACCTTAATCAACTCAAAAACACAAGACCATCTTCCCAATCAACACCATCGGTATCCATATGCATTAGTTAAAACAATTCAACTTCTTTTCTTCTAAGCAATATTTCGAGATCCATCTGTACGAGGATCCTTCACTACGGCGCACAAGACACACCCCACGCAAAAATGAGTCTGACAACGCAATGCAATATATCAAGGAGTTCAATACAACAACACTGAAGATCTTATGGGAACAATGTACCTAGTCCATGAGCAGTACAAGAGAGGGAGAAGAATTAAGGAACACGTCGACAATTTGATTACATGACTTGGTTACAGAACCCATAATTCTCATGGACACACTACAGATGATGAGGAAAGCGCGGCAAAAAAGTCGAAAAGAGAAAGAATAAAGGCATAGATTAATACAGAACTATGAATAATCAAGGAAATATTGCGTCTTATTCAACCCAAGTTTTCAACTTGGGCTCGAACTTCAGCTACTTTCATGGCAGCCGATTTTTAAACCCCCGGATTCGTGGAACAGTAGGAGGGCGTAAAATGGTGGCTCCGGGATCCGCCATTGATGGGAGGAGGATTCAGATCAACTATGGAACCTTGCCTTCCCGTCGTCGAAGTTCTTGTTGTAGCTGAAGGAATCGTACCTGCAAGTCTGGGGTAGACGGACGTGGTCGGAGCCGAATAGCTTCCGGATCTCGGCACGGACCTTGTAGAAGACGTGCCTCCAGCTACCCCTGCTCTGGGAACCGAGGAGCTTGGACTCCTCCTCGTTCATCTCGAGGTCCTTGGCGAAGGCAGGCTTCCTGGAGAGGACCCAGGCCACGGCGCAGTCCCACCATCCCTTGATAGAGGAGCAGGTCTGTGTCCCGATGGCCGGGAGGGACTTGGATCTGTGCAGGGCCCATGAGGCTGCGGAGGATGTGGGAAGTGGGAGCGAGATGGAGGAGAGGCGGCGGCGGAGTCCAGCGGAGGTAGAGGAAGAAGATGATGATGATGAGTCGGAGTTGGAAAGGGGGAGTGAAGGGGCGGAGGTGGTGAAGCTGAAGGATGGCCGCTTCTTGTGCAGGGTCTGGGATATGGAGGAGCTCATGGTCGCCATGAACGGAGGAGAAGGAGGAAGGAGGAGGAAGAAGCAAGAACGAAGGTTGGAGTGTTGTGATCACAGCTAACGCAGCACTGCTGCACAGGCTGGTTTATTCGCGGGGAAAGTAGGTCCCACCCCCTCCCTTTTCCGACAATTTAAATATATAAATATATATATATATATACGGGTTAAACTCTTTTATTTATTTATTTATTTAGCTAATATAATTATATAATTATTTTCACTCCTGAAATCATAGTTTTTAAAATCGAATCGGTCTGGGAACCAGTCAAGGTATGGATTCATGGGTCGGACCGGGGTTCAATGGGTTGAACCGTATGTTTAATAAATAATATTTATAATATAATATTCCAATAAATTGATATAATATTATAATTTAATTATGATTTATAATCAAAATCATTAATATAGTTATAATTTTAGTCTCAAATTCAACATAAAATATAAATATAAGTCTAGTAAAATAAAATAAGTATATTACAATATATTTTTATTTTTAAATTAGTCGGTTTTCTCATCAGTTCAATTGGATTTATTGGTTCAAGTGAGAACCGGCTAGTTCAATTGGATTTGACCTCATTTAAATAATAATTGGATTTTTTTGTGAGAACCAAACTGGGGTGAGTGGCCGGTTCCCGGTCGAACCGGCCGGCCCGGACCGGTTTTAAAAACTATGCCTGGAATATAGGGAAAATTCGTTGAATTTATTCTTGGTACTGACTTAATTCAACCGGCCATGATCGTGTAACATTGGAGGTCAATTTTAATGAGCGTGAGTGATTTTCCTCGAAAGCTTTCTTCTAGCTTTTCACTCGCATTGTACAGACAGCTTGAGCCGTGATCTTCTACCGTATCATATGTAAATAATTTGCTCCAACAACTCACATCACACTCGATAAAAATGACTTAGAGCAGTCAAAGCTAGATATATAATATGGACAATTTGGTATGGTTGTAAATAGGTTCAAAATAGGTTTAGAACTATTTGATTTTATTACAGTTTGATCAACTAAATTTATTAAGTCAGTTAACTACGAACTACAGCTCATGAAATCATGAACCAGGCCTGAAAGGACATGTTTGAATCATGAATCATAACTCTTATATATATATTTTTTTCAAATTATTTAAAGTAAATATAGATTTTTTAATTAATTTATATGTATGTATTTTACCTATAACCCTAATGCATAAGTTTACGATTCATTTTATTTACATAATTAAAATACTATATTTGTTTGAGCAAATATTAAAATTTGATTGATGGTTTTGATGGTCCGAACAGGTTTTTTGATAGTTCATGTATGTTTTGTAATAATTTCGGTTGATTACAATCCTAAATTGATTTAATGAGAAAAATGTATATAGTCGGTTCTAATTGAATAGGTTTATTTCTTAGATTCGACTCATAATCACTACTCAACCTAATAAAATTGATTACATTTTGAGGCAATCCACGCCAATCCCTTATTTTGATGTGTTGGCTTTTGGGGGTAAACCGTCCCATTTGATACCTCTCATCAAAAGCTACATTCCATTGTACATACTATTGAAAAGGATATTACGAATTTATTAATTAATTTAAGTGCATAAAGATAAAAAGAGTTTTAGGCATATTTACAAAAATTGGACTGGGCTAGCTGAGTTAACCGGGAATTAGCCACTCATACAATCTGATTCTTATAAAAGACCCGATTGCACTTTCAATGAAATCAATTTTAGTTGAACCAATTAATTCTTGATCTAATAAGTGAATTAAATTGAATTAATAAAAAAACCATTCAAATTAGATTAGTATATTGAGGGAAAGAACACTTTTCTAATTAAGGATTTTTTTTGTTGACAAAACTTGAACACTGTATCTTTCTTTAGAACAAGCCCTATGATATATAATATACCATTCGATAGATTATTTGGTTGTTATAATGCAAGATACTACTGATATTTAAAAAAAATGGGGGTTGTGTGTATGTGTGTGTGTGGGGTTGTTGGAGGAGGGGTGTGGGCGGGGCCCACTGGGCCATGAAGGAGACCTGTGAATTGCCGCTAAGATTTGGGCCCCACTTGAGCTGTCGGTCGGACAACTCTTCTCTTGTTTTCATCCGGCTTTGCTGTAAATTGAATAAATCCTCTACTCACCAATAAAAATGAAAAAGAAACTCCAACCCTTTGAAATATGGAGGAAAATAGAAAATTAAAAAAAATTAAGATGTTGAATTCCGTAGGGTACCACCAATTCGACGACCTTATCAGAAAGGCTTAAAACTTTCTAATAATATAGTTTGGAGGATCTTCTTTCAAGACACGGAGAGTTGAGGGAGGAGTTCTGCAATTGACCGATAGTTTCTACTCCGGTAAATGTTGGCATTCAATAATAAGCCCACAAGCTGTAAGTCAGTCCATGGGCCGATCTTCCGGGCCTATTAATTTCTGGTTGTCAAATGCGGGTAGACCCGACACGGTTACCGGATATTTCGTCGTCTTCATCTTCGTTACTGCAAACTCCGTAGCTGTAACCAGTCATCACCTGCTCGAGATCTTCACGGAGCGGACGATCATCAGAGGTCGCCGTTGAATCTGATGCCCGAATATGGAGCATCGGAAGCTTAAGGATCAGGTGTGTTTTGCCATTCAAGCCTCTCTGTAGCTGCTCCGAGTTGTATCTATCACTTTACTTCTTCCTGTGACGGCGTGAATTTGGTCGTTTCAGTAGTGGAGCTTAGGATTTTTATGGCTGTATGGGATGCATTCCTGATCTGATAGTAATGCTCGTTCTTGGTTTTAGTTCGTGTGCCTGCATGTGTGCGTACTGAAAGTTCTGATAAACCATTTACATGCGGAACGCCCGAAAAGATCAAGGCTTGTACTGAATTCGTCCATTTGACGCAGCGTGCGTGGTTTCAGCGCAATTGACTCAGTAGATTAGTTCATCCTCGGTTCGAAGGTATTAATCTTTCATTTCTGTTTCACATTCCTTAGTTGATTACTTGCGCTTGCAGGACGAAGATGGGGATCCAGCTGGAGGTGATTTAGAAAGCGTAAGGGGCAGAGCTCTTTCAGGTAGTGTGTCAGCGCTGCTTTTCATGTGGCAATTAGTTTTAGGCACTTAATATATGATGTGCTTCCTTTTGGAATATCTCCTGTTGCGGTGGCCATTAATTCTACAATATTGCTCATCTGCAGTTCCTGTAAATCCTCTGAGTACATTAAGAGGTGGTCCTGGTGATCGTCAATGGAAGCGCAAGTATGTTTGTTTGTTTGTGTTTTTTTTTTTTGGTAATAACTTGATAAGCAAATTAGATCCATCCTGTTAACATTCTCTCCTTGTGGAACAGATCAATTGTCACTCTTGCTTTGACAGTCCTTACAAGTTCACAAGCAATACTCATTGTTTGGTCCAAGAGAGCAGGGCAATATGAGTACAGTGTAACCACTGCCAATTTTCTGGTAAGTATAACTGTTACTTGTGATATGAGATAGGTGATGGAGACTTGGTTTAGAAAGTTCTGCATGTAAATATGCTGGTTAATTCGGTAGTATCAAAAGATGTGTGGAAAATGTGCACAGTTGTTGGCATTGATCCTTCACTCCATTTATCTTGGGTTAGGTGGAAACACTGAAATGTGCATTATCACTTGCTTTCTTGGTGAGAATCTGGAACCGGGAAGGTGTCACAGAAGATAACAGGTAATCTTTGTCTCTTCTTCTGTAAATATCAATCAGTATGAGTTCTTAGTTCTAGAAAGTTTTTTTTAAAAAATAATGAATTATGAATTCCTTTTTGCATATGCTCTTACTTTCCAAGGGTGATATGTCATCCTTCAACCAGTGATTTATTGTATAGGATTGTTTTGGATGCCAAAATCTAGGATTGAATTGAATTGTCGGGGACGGCTTTAATATTATTGATCTCTACTTAATCGTACCCATGATTAGCAATATTTATTATGCATTCATTAATTTTTTCTATTAATTACATTCTGATTTTCATGTAGGCTGAGTACTACACTGAATGAAGTCAGTGTTTATCCTATTCCTGCTGCACTTTACCTTGTCAAAAATTTGCTTCAGGTCAGTAGGTGATGCAAATAATTTTTGGGAAACAATGAGCTTATTATCATCTTTCTAATGATGCTATATCGTGCACTTAAAATATTCTGTGGCAGTATTACATCTTTGCGTATGTGGATGCTCCAGGATACCAGATACTAAAGAATCTGAATATAATCAGCACAGGTGTTCTTTACCGTATAATACTTAAGAGAGAGTACGTACACCTTCAGTTTTGTCTATTTATACCCCTGGATGTAGTGGCCGTCTTTGGGCATTTAGTTTGACAAATATTAGATTACAGATGATGATCTTGACCAGAATAAGATTTTCCTTGGGTATGGATCGAAATGCAAGATTAACAATTTCTGGTTGGTACATTCGATCGTTGGAAAAATAAGTGATAATATAATGTTATTTTACTTTATAAACTTCACCCACTACAGCTATAAAGTTTTAACTCATCTAATATCATATTATAAAAGATTTCATGACAAAAATCTGTAATCTAATGTGTAAAATTGAAATTTTACATGAGAAATCCAATTTTAAAT
Organism: Sonneratia caseolaris; assembly: GCA_900006705.1. Lineage (NCBI taxonomy): Eukaryota > Viridiplantae > Streptophyta > Magnoliopsida > Myrtales > Lythraceae > Sonneratia > Sonneratia caseolaris. The sequence goes on from CXYZ01012692.1 coordinate 4,897,486, forward strand.
CTAAGGAAATATCACATTGGTGAATAGGGTACCTCTTTAAAACAGTGCTTAATAGAGATGAAGGTGATAGTTGCATACCTCCAACTTGTTATTACTTTAGCTTGCAACTCTTGTATTTTTGAGAATGAGAATGCCAATGAAGATATGAATCTCTTGGCATCTTATATTTAAGATCCATGTAGTTCCACTCAGTAGAAGTGATTATATGTTTTCTCCTTCTAAGGAAGGACACGTGATACAAGTATTTTTAGGTAAATAATGCCAACTTCTTCTGCTGTGTCTAAAGTGTGTAATTATCTAATATTTTAGGTTAAGTGAGATTCAGTGGGCAGCATTTATTCTACTCTCTGCAGGATGCACTACAGCACAGCTGAACTCAAAGTAAGTTTGGCTGCTCAATCTCATCACTCTTGACCTTCTTTCTCCTCCTGCGGCAGAATTGTGGTTACTATAGTACATTTAAATGGCTTGTGCTGTTGTACCATCAGGATTATCCTGCATAATATCAGACTTATGATGGTGTAATGTAGTGTTCTGCTTCTCTTAGTAGTGCATCTTACATAAAGAACTTGAAAATCAGTACAATCTAGACATTTTAGGCGCCTAATCATTAGCAAAGAGACGCTTAGTATAGGAATTCTTGTGCCTTTTCATTCATAACCTCTCTGTATTGAACATTACTGCTTTGTTTAATAATCTTGTAATCCTTGAATTCAAATCCTTTTGCAGCTCTGATCGTGTTATGGACACTCCAGTTCAGGGTTGGATAATGGCCATTGTGCGTCATCATCAGATGTTGCAATTGTTCTACTTGTTCTTCTATATCAGTAATAGTGTTCATGAAATACATATATATACATATATATAATACAAGTCAAAGAAAATTAGTGGGTAAACCATTTTTAGTTTATATATATGTTTGATTCTTCTTATTTCCTTGATAGGTAATGGCACTTCTTAGTGGATTTGCTGGTGTTTACACTGAGGTAAGTTACATCCTTCAAAGTTTTTGGTCTTTGGATAATTTTCTATTGTAGGTGCTGATATGACTATTCAGGCAGTTAGATTTTCCATCTAGTTGAATGTTTATAAAAACTATGAATAATGAATATATTCACCGTGGCCAGTGATACTTTTGTGCTTCTTTCAGGCTATTATAAAAAAGCGTCCTTCAAGAAACATAAATGTGCAAAACTTTTGGTTGTATATATTTGGGATGATCTTCAATGCTATTGCAATATTCATTCAGGATTTTGATGCAGTCATGAACAAGTAATCTCTTAATCCCCTCTCTGAGCAGCAAGGAAAATGTTTTCGTGATCTGGCACCTTCGCATGTCTCTCTGCTTTTATATCTTAGGCGCTAGCTCATATATAGTTACCTTTACCTTGGCCCAAATAGTCTCTTTTTCCAGTTGCTAGTTTGAAAAATATCCCTATTATATTCTCCCTAGTCTCACCAGTTTCTGTGGTTCCACTGCGTTTATTGAATATATCCAGGGGCTTCTTCCATGGATACTCTCTGATCACGATTCTCATGATTCTAAATCATGCATTGAGGTATAACACTTATCTTTACAAAAATTACTAGCAGCTCATTTGACATTCCTTTGTCTTTTAATCCTGCATAAACTTCACCTTTAGCGACGCTTCTTGACAGGAGTGCAGTTTTCTGAGCATATTAGTGATTTCCTGTATTTCAAAATTAGGTGCTGCTTTATGGGTGGAATCAGATGTCTGATAATAGACCTATTTCAATTGTAATTCTTCTTTTTGCTTTATATGCTTGCAGTGGTATTGCTGTGTCCATGGTGATGAAGTATGCAGACAATATTGTAAAGGTAAGACGACTTCTTTCAGTCATGGCGAGGGTGTATGTTGTTCTCTGTTAAGTCAGTTCACCTTCAAGCCCCATTTGTCTGGTGCTTGGTGAATACCCGGCCATCTGTAGTCCCCCTGCACAATATATTACTGAAAAACCCATGAATTCATTTCTTTAATATCTTAGACCCATATTTTATTATCTAGTGTTTATATTAGTCTATGTCGATCATTATACCTGAAATGATTCTGGAGTTATATGCTCTCAATGCATGTACGATCAGGTCTATTCGACTTCAGTGGCAATGCTTCTGACAGCAGTAGTCTCAGTGTTTCTCTTCGGGTTTCATCTGTCCCTAGCCTTCTTCCTTGGTTCGACGTAAGCCGCATCTCTTTACCTCCCAAGCTCCTCACCATGCCATGGTTTTTGCCTTCAATTGACCACACAGACATTTCTGTCAGCCTTGCTGAATGACGCTTATGTTTTCTTTAACTAATGTGTGTTTACTTCTATGATATGCAGTGTTGTCTCGGTCTCGATATACTTGCACTCCATTGGGAAGCCGAGAAGATAGGAACACCCTTACTTTGATCTCTAAGAATCTCCACCTACTATGGCCAAGCTATGTATTTCCTCCATTTTATCCTCCTTTTCCGCATTTTCTGTCTGTTTTTTCAAGCTTAATTCAGCACTTCATTCTTCTTCTTCTACAGTTTCCGAAGCAATCGGTTGCTGTAATCTTATCTACAGCCTAAAGGTTTAGATAGGTAGATAATGTAAAAGATTGTTCTTGTAGTCGATTCACTCTATATGTATATCCTGAAAGCCGCATTGGTCATTAGGTCGATTTGGCTTTTCGATGGCTATTCCCTCTGTCTTTCCTCCTGTCAGACTCTCCGTTGTAAGACTCAGGAGGGTGTCTTTAGGAATAACAGTTACCCCTTCCATAGTTAAAACCACATTACAATTTTGAATTGCAATTAACCATAGCTCAAGGCAGAAGTGTACTACTACAACTGGATCAATTGGGCACTAATTTATACAGACCAAATCCGCATTACCTCCTCGTGTGCTTAATCAATCCCGATAATTGGAGGGGCCAATCGACCTACCAAACCTAATAATCAAAAGGAATGTTTGGTTTATATGTTACTAGATTATGGAGAATACCAATCTAGATCATGTTACTAGATTTCATGCGTAATATCAAAGTGCCTACATTGATTGGAGCCGAGTTTTGGGTTGTGAAATCAGACCCTAAGTTGCCTTGGAAAATGAGATTCAAGAAGTTGACTTAGAGGGATACGGGCATGACAAATGGATTAAGGTTCGTATCAAGGAATTCTATTGGACATTTCACGAATTTTAAATTAAAATTTACTAGCAAACTTTAATGCTCACTATCGTGAAGAAAATGGGATAAGGTAATTCATCATGCACTTATCCATCATGCAGTTAAACGTTTGCGCGTTTGCAGTATTTATTATTTAATGATATTGTAAGCGCGGCTGCGCTTTTCTTACCGAAAGAAAGAAAAAAACACGGCCAGGCCAGTTTGATTTAAGCACAATTAGATTACGCAGGTGATATTATATTATAAATCGAAATGTAAGATGGAGAGCATGTTGGATTGGCTCTGAAAATTTTGATAGCTACAGATAAAGGTGTTTATCATTCAAGAATTCCACATGCCCTATGAACACTTAAATTGATTTATCCGACAGACTGTGATTTGCTATACATCAACTTGCTGAAAAATCACGGCAAAAGTAAACTAACCAATGGCCTTTCATTCAGTTCTTCATTGAATAATATCGACTTTGATTGATAGGTAAGGGTAGATATCCTCCTTCGAAGTTCGATCTTAACCCAAAAATGTAGCTCTGACGATATGATATGCAGAAAACTTCGGGAATACTTGCCAGTTGCCCGGAGACAAAACGGCCTCACTTCTTGGCCTTGGCGAACCTGAGGCATCGGTACTTCTCGCCGCTCACAGTGATCTCGAGCGCTCCGTCTTGATTATCTTGATTAGAAGCTGTGCCCATCAGGACACTCTTCTCCTTTTCAAGGTTCTCCTTCTCCATCTTCAGTCTGGCTTCTTGTCGGGCTATTTCTGCCTGAGATTCGCACAGGGGGCAGTTTAGTTTATATAACCAAAGGTATGCATAGCTAGCTAGTTTAACCTGAACATGAATGTGCAAGAAACTGTCCAAGAGAGCTGCTGATGAAAGGGCAAATCCAGATTGGTTGTATCATTGAAATTTTGCAGAGAACAACAGCAGCACATACCACGGCTCATGAGCAACCGAAAAAACCCACCAGAAAGGGCAACAGCTTCATGCCAATTAAGAGACGTTTACTAAGGAGCCAGTAAAACTAACTAGAGATTGTCCATCAGCAGACCGAAAAATTGTTCTCCATCACTGACTATTATTGTCAGCTCGGGCCAATGACTTTATATGACATATCAGAGACACAGCGCTGAAGAAATGCACAGCCTGTTGCATTTGGGCAAGAATATAATATGAGCAATCTTTTTTTTTTTTTTTGCATGAGCATAGCAGCAGAACTGAAGGGAAACAGCAAATCAGTCCAGTTCCAGGTCTCATGAACATCCTTAGTATATGAAAATGATACAAACGAACTCCCATCAGACAAGGTAAACATAGTTTTTCGAATGCAGGCGTATTACCTCCCGACGGGAGAGCTCAGCCTTCCATGCTGCCTCACGCTCGGCGACCTCGCGCTCCCGTTCCTCAATGTAACTCTGCATCTCCCTCTCCTTCATGATCCGATCTTGGATGTCCGCATCCAGCGCTTCCTTCAGCTCCTGCACGAACTTGTCCACCACTGCCTTGATCCTCAGTGACATGTCTCCTCAAACCCAACAAGTTATCTTCCGAAGAACGCAAGAGATCCAACTGATTGTTATCCACTTCAGCTGACTTCCGAACTAGGAAGCTCCAATCTGCCCCTGAAAACGATTAACGGCGGCAGTGGCGACCCTGGATGCAAGAAGCCCAGCTATTTCAAAAAGAGAATTTGAACCACAAGCCCCAGAATTCATAATCAACTGCACACTCCGCAGAGTTTTTACTCAGAAATATACAAAAAGCCTGCCAGCAACGTTAAGTAACATTCTAAGTAAAGAGATACTCCAAAATCTACACCATACTCCTCGAGCGCAGAAGCCAAATAACATCTACAAGGCAAAATAACAATAAAAAGCAATGGAATTTTCGGCTTCTGTAGACTCAAATAGATACGAGCGCACGCAGCGCAGAGGAGGAGAGACAAAACCCGAATCTTTAAATAGGGAGGGGAACCCAAGTATTGTAGCAAGGATTAGCTTCCCAGGTCAGTTAGGGAAAAGTCGGGATCCTTCAAACAAAATCTTTCCTTTGATCAAATTGATGATGCGTTAACTGAAAGAGAATGAATTCGGGGAAATTGAGAGAGATTGAATTGTGGGTTTGACTTCGTGGGGATCATTTCGGCCGTGTAGATGGAATGAATAGAAAAGACCCAGCGAGAGAGAATACGTGAACAAGGAGGGACGAATTTTGTGTCTTTTGATGCAACAATTTCCCTTTTCTGCCAAAGGAAAAAAAAGGAAATTTCTGTACTAAATAATTTTTGTGGAATTGACTCTCTAGCCCGGTGAGCAGAGTGACCCTTCAGCTATGCCACATAAAAAGCTGAAACTGCCGTCAGTAATCGACCTTAGCACCGGATTTTTCAGGGTGGATTTAAATTTTGGGGATTGAGTTGAATTTTTCGTTGCTAGGAGAGGAGAAGTGATGCATCGTCCGCTTATTCGATTCTTATATACGAGTGTATCACTGAGGTGGAAAACAGATTCATCAGCCATTCTCTTCCACTGCATTTGATACAGAATAACAGAGCCAAGCTACAAGCCTACAACTCATCCTGGAAGCTCCCATCTCTTGAATCTTCTGCGTAAGACGCATAGGTTTTGATTATCGACTCATAGACTTCAATCCCTTTCAAGTACTCGGCTTTGTCGAGATACTGCAAAGAAAAACAGACATGAGTGCAGAAAGTTAAGAGTTCACTTCTTCAGAATTGCATAGTTCATGGGGTAGAAGATATCAAGACGTGCAAGTTCTTCGCTTCAGGGAAAGAGCACAGTTTTCATCAGAGAACACATCCCAGAAAAGTCAAGTAAACGATTGTGCAAGAGAACGGGCAGAATGAAAAGAACCTCGTTATGATCATGAAACAGAATGGGAGTGTTCGCTATAGGAGAGAAACCGATGGCTGGCAGGCCCAGTAACCGGAAGTAGCGAGCGTCTGTTGCACCAGGAAAGATCTCGGGCTTCCCGAGTTTTCCACCTGCCTTTTGGATTGCTTCTTCCAGAAGGGCCCACCATGGATTGGAACTGTCTATGGCAGTAAGGACTGGCATTCCATGCTTATTGTACACAGAAGCCTTCTGCTTGAACTGCAATGCAAAGAAGAACATAATCCAACTACAGGTCGGCATACAACACAGCTAAAGATCCACTTGACATTGATTTTAAAGGTTATTATGTGATGCATAAAAAAAGAAACAAATGGGATAGATAGGCAAGTACTTCATATGTCATGTTCCGGGAAATAGGTGCCCACTCTTCAGCTATCCTTCTCTCAAGTGCTTCAGGATCAGCAATAGGTGGGACCCGAACATCAAATCCTGCTTCTGCTTCAGATGGTTGCAAGTTCATAACAAAACCCTGACAGGAACAAGCAAGCAACATGGATGGAGTCGGGTCCTCTTCGATGATAATTCAGCGAGCAACAACTTTCAGTTTCATTCAGCAAAAAATGAAAAAGAAAATCCGTTTCTTTCTTTTCTTCTTTTGAATCACATAATGTAGCTGCTATTTGCTAATCCCATCAGCAATGCAAAGCCTTAAATTCAAAGTCACTATTGTTACCCCCGAAAAAAGATGTCACTCCTCCAATGAACATCAGTATGAGCTATGGATCAGCTGCAACATGAGAGCTACAAACAAGGCAGGTCAAAGTCCCCTACAGACCACCAGATCCTACACGCTCTCTATATAAACAAACTATCTGCAAAATAAATAAATAAAAAAAGATAGGAGAAATTACAGTGGGAGATGGAGTTCCAGCCTTCAGGAACACCATATTAACTGAAATAACCTCTCCATCAGCCTTCAAGCCTGCCTTCACCATATCAAACTGTGAAGCCCTAAATCGCTTAATGGTTTCTAGGCTTTTGACCAAGTTCTCCAGTGCCGTGTTGTCATATAGCTTTGCCCCATGGCCAGGTGCTCCAGTGGCCTTGATCACCAGCCACCAAGGGCTCCTCTCACCATAGAATACCCTGTAGTTCTCGTTTGGCGAGGGTGCCCCTGCATTTCAGGATCAAGAACCATCCTCTTAACGTCCTTAAATCTTAAGCATTTTCAACTCCATAACACTGCATATTAAAAAAGTGTGCAAATCCATATGCCGCCTTCAAGTTATCTAACCTCTCAAACAATTAAATGAAGTTTTAAAAGCTATTTTAGCTCTCCCCAGTTTCCAAATCACAATTTTATGCATTCCTAGTATATTTTAATTTCAGATTTGCTAATCAATTATCAATACTTCGAAAATTTTCTCATTTCAGCTTCACTACTCAAGATAAGGTCTTTCCAGCAACGATAAGCACAAGAAGCAACGGATTTGGAGCACCAAACGCTTCCATAATTGGAAAATCTTATCTTTACCCTCATCGAGAACTACCCCGACGTTCATCTTCCTGAAAACCTCGGACACCGCTAGCTTCTTCGCCCCATCGTGCCCTCCAATCTCTTCATCGGGAGAGAAGACGATGTAGACTGATCGAACTGGCTGGAAACCGGACCTCCTGAGCCGTCTAACTGCTTCTAGGTGCTGCATACCGATGCACTTCATGTCCTGAGACCCCCTGGCGAAGATTCTCCCGTCCCCGTCGATATGGGCCCCGAAGGGATGGTGGATCCACTTCGACTGCTCCACCGGAACGACGTCGGTGTGGGAGTAGAACATGACAGAGGGGAGGCTAGGGTTGGTGCCGGCCCATTTGAGGATGATGACGGGCTTCCCGGCCGCGAACTCGACCGTCTGGGCCTCGAGCGAGAGGGAGCTCGCCTGGGCGAGGATGAATTCCGCCGCCTCGCGGTAGTTGGGTTGGGGCTGGGCGGTGTTGATCCGGAGATAGTCCTGGAAGCGGGAGATGATGGGGGACGTGTCCTCGGAGACGGCGAGTGGCCGTGAGAGGGCGGAGACGAGGGCCAGGATAAGGGCCAACCGACGGCCATCGCCTAGAACCCTTGTCGGCACCATGCTTGATGCTACTAGGACGATGCCCGAGCCGACATGACTCAGTGTCATTCCACCAATTTTATGAATTACGAGTAAATATTTAATTATATCCGTATAAATTAAAACTAGACATTAACTCAAATTATACATTTTACATATTATTTTAATAAAACTAATTGGAATTGTTATTTTTTAATGTAATTAAAATAAATACATAAATAAATATTTTTTTTATTAAAGCTGGCCCAATAACATTTAGAAAAAAATAATATATAAATTAATTTATTTTAAAAAATTTTATTGCATTATTTTAATATATAAAAATAAAAAATAAAATACACCATGAGTGGCATTATTTTATAGTTTGATACTTATCTTTCTTTCTTTTTTTATTATTCATCATAACATTTCAAAAAGAACAAAAAAAATATATCAACAGTCACTTCTCTTTATTTAAATAATATAGATAAATATTAGATTTGTTAAAATAAGTGGAAATTTTTTTTTATGCATCCACAAAATATGAGGTCTAATAATTCAAAATTTGCTATCATATTGTTTAATTAAGATCATGCATTCAAATATTTTCCCAAATCACATATTCATTCGCATGTACGTGGGTACATAGCATTGTTAAAAGTGCGATTCATACCGGATCCGATTCAATAAGGTAATGATATATGCTAATTTACCGTTTAAATGATCCATATTTATGAATTGACTGTAACAGCTCCAATTTAATAAAAACAGTTACATGTCATGTTAGAAGCGGTCCGTGCCGATTTCGGATTTGGACGGTCTGATTACATGCCAACATAACCCATTTAACATATCTACGTGTCCATATGCATGTAGGCGAGATGCTTAAAAGCTCGATCTCGATGAATTTTAAGGCAATCGATTGCCCCGAATGAACGATACTGGTACTTGCAATATCGATGATGACAAGTGGATCGAATTTGGTCAAAAAAAATCAATTCCTTCACACCGGCCTAATCCTAATGAGACCTCTCCGGTATGAATACAGATATATTCCGCATCTCAACTTTGTTGAAATTTGCGGTAGCGAACACAATTAGATGTACGCAAGCGATCAGCCCAACTCTATCGTGTCACCTGGAAATCCATAATTAAACTTACTCAGTCTGTTAGATTTTCCATGTTGACTTACACGGACATCTTAGTTAAATTAACCCGATTGGCCCGACCGACCCGTTTTCGTTTTCATTTTTTGTTACTCCAAATCGCGCGTCCGCTTTTTCGACCCGAAACCCGAATGACAGCCGGCAGGTTTGATCGGCAGTTGTCACCGAGGGTCACCGAGCCAAATATTGATTCCGTCTATTCTATTCCACCAGCTTCTAGACGACGGGACTAGTGGGCATATAGATGCCGAGACTTTCGGTATCGGTAAGTCGAGATATCAACAACCTGCCCAATCGGTCACCTTGCCGTGTTGTGATCGTAATTTTGACCCTACTCTTTCCTTCTACACGTAAAATAGCGACGGAAAGTGCACGACAGCGTTTCACATTCTCAACAGTAATTTCATTTTTGATTTTTTTTAAAAAAAATTATGTATGTGTTGTCACTGGAGAGCCACAGCCAGGCAGCCGACTTATATTAGATTTAAATTTTAAAATTTTCCCGAGTATTAATGGGGAATCTTATACTATATAATAAATTATTTAATAAATTAGTTGGTTATTATAACTTCAGATATTATCGATATATGTCAAGAATAACATTATCATATTGAATATTTTTTCTTGACTTAGACATCCAAGAGAGAATGCACATGTAGATCAAGCCGTATCAATCAATATGGTTCATTATCTCTTAGGATCTCGGATTAATTACAACCAATCTGACAATAAAACTTCATTCGAAATGGTTATAATCACGGAGGGAGGGAACATTTTGTGCCCACTAATAATTAATTAAATAATTATTTGTAGAGTTGTGGTGGTTGAGAAGTAAAGGCAAGGAGTTCATTTGATAAATAAAATATATATTATACTTAATAATTTGACTTTTTGAGAGCATAAATTCAAAGAAACCAATAAAGTTATGATTATATTAATTTTGTGAGGTTCAATAAATAAATAAATAAATAAAATTATAGTTTGAATACTAATTTAATTCAAAGATATATGGGTCATTAGTTTTTAAAAAATATATATTTTTTCAATATAATTTACTCAAGACCTATAAATTTCTTTATTTTTTTTTACCCATTTTTTCTATTGGTGGACCTTCTATATAATATAAAAAATATATATAAACGGAATATATTCAGACATATCAACTATATATATACAATTATTACTTTTAATATGATAATAATAATAAATTTTATTAAAAATATTTATCATATATAACAAATAAACTTTAATCAATTCTCTCTATATAGTAAATTAATTTAACATTACGTGTTTCATGTACGTTTAAGAATATTTAATTGGATAAAATTGATAGTGCCCTGACCAATTATGCAAATTTATAATGACTCAATTCGAATTCGTCTAATTTCGTACATGTCGTGTCATGAAAAAAAAGTTGCGAGTCCCACTTACCGACATGAGTTTTTGGACTTTATTTCATCTCATTGCAAGATTACAAACACACATTTCATTTTCTCACAGGAAATTTCGTCGATTCTATCTCTTGGGCGGCCGCACGTCTTGCGTCCGACTCGTGGATTGCATGCTCCCCGATTGGCAAAACTACGATTATTTTTTAGTTTCTGAGGTTTTATTTTAAAAAAAATTAAAATACAATTTGTTTCGCTTTTAAATAATAAACAAAAATTGGGAGAAAAATTCCCTTCGAATTTGTCTCTGCACAAATGGCTACACTATTCAAGCAGACAGACAATTAGTCTCATTTTTGTAGTTTCCAAAGCGCTCTCAATAAATATAAATTTAATTAATTAAAAACGTGCACTAAGTAGTAAAATTGTTCTTAAATTCAATATTACCATTAATTAATTATATGTAATTCATTTTTTTAATTTTATACACTCAAAATATATATTGTAATAGTAGTTTTTAAAATCGAATTGGACCGAGAACCGTTCAAGGTATGAGTTCATGGGTCAAACCGAGAGTTCAATAAATTAAATAATATATTTAATAAATAATATTGATTATATAATATTATTAATAATTGATATAATATCATAACTTGATACTGATCTATAATAAAGAATCCTCAGTGTAAGTATCCTATTAACCCAAAATTTAATATATAATATAAATATAAGTATAGTAAAATAAAATAAATATATTATCATAAGTTCTTATTTTTAAAAATTTTACATTGACAGATTTTTCCATTGGTTTAATTGAATTCGCTGGTCCATCTGGGAATCGGCCAAGTTAATTAGAACTGATCGCATTTACAATGTAATTGGATCAACTATGGGAATTGAACCGGACCGGATGAATGACATGTTCCTAATCGAACCAGCCAACCGGTCAAGTTTTAAAAACTATGATTCTAAATTAAAAAAAAACAATCTATATATTTAAATAAAATTTCTCAATTAATTGGATCCACTTCTAAAAGTATATTATGTTTATTTATTTTAATCAATTTCTGGAATCAATTGCATGGAAGTGATGATACATACCATGTGATACGGGTTAGCATCTAGTACGTGTTCGAGAAACGTGACGCCATCGATCGGCCTAACGTGTCATGGTACTCAAATTGCCCGTTGGGAAATGCAGATCACGTAATTCCAAGCACCCAAAAGGCAGCCCTAACAATGATAAGAAAACAAGGGCGTGGTCGAGTGGTTCGGCATTTATCATTATAATGGGAGGACTCGAGTTCAAGTCCCACCTGCGGCGGGGAGCTCTTAACCCCTTGAATGGGCCGACCCGGGGTGATCCAGATTAGTCGGCATGACAGTCCACCTGGATATCGGCGGTTTATACTAAAAAAAAGAGAACGGGGGATTCGCGCCGGTTGTCTAATTACGGATACATAGTCAAATAGAGATGACATGATGGTCGTGCGCTATGCGTGTCACACGTCGACCCGCCCCGGTCGGCCCGACCATGCACCAGGGACGGGGCAGGTCTTGCCCCAACCCATAGATGGGTCAGGATGGGTCCGCGTATTGGCAGCCGACCCGACCCCTGTCAAATTGGTCGATATCGTGTATATATTGATATATCTTATCATATGTTAACAATATATATATCAAAATAAATTTAATACGATTATAATTATTTATACTAGAAGAATATCACCCTACATAAACCGATTCGACTCAAGCTAAATTACTCAGGTATACCATGATTTTCTAGATATTAACGGAGGTTACGTACTTACAAAAATAGAAATATGATGTGATATATATATATATATATATAATATAATGTTCATAATATTGACCATGTGATGGCATAGAGACAAAAGGGCGGTAGCTTAAATGTAAAGCAAATCAATGTTAATGGGGAATTCCACGTGGGGGAGGAAACTCTATAAAATTGTGAAGGGATAAGGGCATCAGTTGGACCGGTAAAATGGATCAATTTGTCATCCTGGATTCCTAGAAGAAGACACAGTCCTAGAATGACATAGTTCATGTGTGTGTGTGTATGGAGAAATTGTCGTCAATTAAAGTTGGTGGATATAGAAGAGCTACCATTTTACACAGTAATGTTTGTCATTTGTCTTGATCTCAATATCAATTAATGAGACGAGATTATATGCAGTCGCCCTATTCTAAATGCAGGAAGTCTTTGTTGAAATAAGAAAATAGGTTATGCGTTAAATTTTATGCAATCTAAATTTAATTGAGATAAATTTAAATTTAAGATATTATTTAAAATAAATCTATATTAATAGATTGTTAATGGATTACCAAATTTATCTTATATGTGTTATTAATTTATTGATTTGAGATTTTTTTTCTCTTACATTTCTTTAACGTAAGTAAATCTTTAATAATGAATGAATGATTTTTAGTCCACCTAACTCATCTTATCTGAATGGAGAAGTCTCGCCTTTGACCACCACCAACTTTGAGGACTTCGTCGGTGACTCCTGATGCCACCGCGCCGGCGACCACTCCCAGGCGTAGGACAGCGATGGCTCGAGTCAAGACTCTGGTTATTGCGATCTCCTGCACGAGGAAAGAAAATTTCTACAAGACAGGCAAAATGGTAAATAACACGAAATTCAAGTGAAGGGGGAATTAGCGAGTTTTCCACCGTGTCATGTCAACAGCCCCACGTAGGCAGCCTTATATAAACCGCCCTCCCTAGACTCTTTCCATTCGTGCCAGGATTCCGCGAACTCTCCCTCGCTCTCTCGTGTCCCTTCGTTCCCCTCCTCCTCCGGCCTTTGACCGCCACCGGCACCGGTCATGGACGTCCGCCGGCGACCGTCCAGGCCCGCGAACGTGCCCCGCCCTAAGCGGGCGGAGGAGCCGCCGACCTCTCCCAAGGCCTCGGATGCCCTGCCTCTCCCTCTCTACATCACCAACGCGGTGTTCTTCACCATCTTCTTCACCGTCGTGTACTACCTCCTCGCGCGGTGGCGGGAGAAGATCCGGACGTCCACCCCTCTCCACCTCGTTACCCCTGCGGAGATGGCGGCGATCATGGCCTTCGTCGCTTCCTTCATCTACCTGGTCGGCTTCTTCGGGATCGACTTCGTGCAGTCCCTGATTCTCCGACCGGCCATCGACACGTGGAGCGACGAAGAGGAGGAGGAGTCCGTCATCCTCAAGGAGGATGACCGCAAACATCCCTGCGGGCAGGCCCTCGACTGCCCTCCTGTGACTGCCGGTATAGACTCCGTATACCCCTTGACGGCAAAGCCCAAGATTGCGGAGATGCCGGCCGAGCCGGTCTCCCTTGGGAAAGAGGACGAGGAGATCATCAGCTCCGTGGTGGCTGGGACCATTCCATCGCACTCCCTCGAGTCTAAGCTCGGAGATTGCAGGCGGGCAGCTGCCATTCGCCGCGAGGCACTCCAGAGGACCACTGGAAAGTCCCTCCGTGGGCTCCCCTTGGAAGGCTTCGATTACGAATCAATCCTCGGACAGTGCTGTGAGATGCCTGTGGGATACGTCCAGATCCCCGTGGGGATTGCAGGCCCTCTTCTGCTTGACGGGAGGGAGTTCTCGGTACCGATGGCGACCACCGAGGGCTGTCTGGTGGCGAGCACGAACCGTGGATGCAAGGCCATTCTCATGTCCGGCGGTGCCACCAGTGTACTGCTCAGGGATGGGATGACAAGGGCGCCGGTTGTGAGGTTTGGGTCCGCAAAGAGGGCGGCCGAGCTGAAGATGTTCCTAGAGAGCCCTGAGAGTTTCGATGAATTGGGTGCTATTTTCAATAGGTCTTTGATCATCACTCCTCTCGAAATTCCGTCATTAACTTCAAAGAAAAAAACATGGGAAATTTTCTATACTTGCATAAAGTCTCCTCTTTTTGCAGTTGGCTGCTCGATATGGTTTCGAGTTTGGGTCAGATTCTCATGGTTCTTCTTTCGCTTACAGGTCCAGCAGATTCGCAAGGCTCCAGAGCATCAAGTGTGCAATCGCAGGGAAGAATCTCTACATGAGGTTCTCCTGCAGCACGGGTGATGCCATGGGCATGAACATGGTCTCCAAGGGAGTCCAGAATGTCCTCGACTTCCTCCAGACCGATTTTCCGGATATGGACATCATTGGGATCTCTGGGAACTTCTGCTCCGACAAGAAGCCTGCGGCAGTGAATTGGATCGAGGGGCGGGGCAAGTCCGTGGTCTGCGAGGCTGTGATCAAGGGCGATGTGGTGAAGAAGGTCCTTAAGACCAGCGTGGAGGCTCTTGTGGAGCTTAACATGCTCAAGAACCTCGCTGGGTCGGCCATGGCCGGTGCTCTAGGAGGGTTCAACGCCCATGCGAGTAATATCGTCACAGCAGTCTATATTGCCACCGGGCAGGACCCAGCCCAGAACGTGGAAAGCTCGCACTGTATTACGATGATGGAATCTGTTAATGGAGGGGAGGATCTTCACGTCTCTGTCACCATGCCTTCCATTGAGGTATGTTCAACTCAATTCATTTCTGTTGCTGGAATATATCTAGCAGTATAGGATGATTGATCATCGTGGTTAACTATTGAGATGACTATTCCTGTTTTCTGTGCTTGAAAAAGATTGCAAAATTGCTAGAAGTATTTAGCAGTAGGTTACTTCGAATTGCCCTGATGTCGAGTTGTTTCATGGATCATAGGTTGGTACCGTTGGAGGTGGAACTCTGCTCGCCTCTCAGTCGGCATGCTTGAACCTGCTCGGCGTGAAGGGCGCCAACAAGGATTCACCAGGGTCGAACTCAGCTCTGCTCGCCACAGTCGTGGCCGGTGTGGTTCTCGCCGGGGAGCTCTCCCTCATGTCTGCTCTTGCAGCCGGTCAGCTTGTTAAGAGCCACATGAAGTACAACAGATCGAGCAAGGATGTTTCCAAGCTTTCCTCGTGAGAGAGAGAGAATAGGAAAAAAAACCATCGGTTACCTTGGTTGTGCCCTTGGATGCTTGGTGTAGCTAGAAAGCAAACGGGAGATCAGTGGGGTCATGAGCTAGTCTGAGGGCCTCGGAGGGGATTGGAAGAGCAAGGGGAAGAAGGAGAGGGAGTGATGTTATACTGCAAGGTCCATAGCAAGATATCTGTTTGTGATTCATTTGTATTTCTGTTCTGCTTGTAATAATGTATGCGTAACGCAAGTACTGCAAATTGACCTAGAAGAGTCTTATTCCAGTTCTCCGAGTCGATTAGCTTTAAGGCATCTGTCATACATATTCTGATGAAAGAACCATCTCGTGCCTCATCACGATAGATGACGATCTACCCCAAAAATTGCAGGGGAGACTTCCTTTCCTGCTTGTCTCTCCTCTGGTGTTCCATTTTGTGAGTGAATCAGCGTGAGGATCATCAGATCGGAGTTCCATGACAAATTTCATCTGTTGCTCGACCCTGACATGTGGAGACGACTCGTGGATGAAGTTGGCCTGACAGATTGCCCTTGTAAAACCGAGGAGCAACTCTACAAGAACAATAGAGAGATGTCGCTGTCGCATTCATTTGCACTAGCAATTCCATCTTGGGCATGGTCTGTTCGACTCTGTCCCGACTGGATTACCCACATGTGTACTCTGCGCCCGTAGAGGGCACCGTCTCGAAAAGTACTGCTCGATCGGGATTCTACTTCCTGTCGGCTGTTTGTCTCTCAAATACGAAACTGGAGCCGAATTCTGGTTGATTTCCCAGATTCGCTTCTGATGAAAACTACGAGCTGCACTCACCCCGACAAAGCACACACTCTTCGATCCTTGAAGATGCCTCTTCCGCATATCTTCGTATCAATAATACAATTCTCATTCCTCTGCACTAAATCCTGGACTATACTTGATGTGGGTTGTCCATCAGGTAGTGCATTCGAATCACCTCGTACAGGTAAAACATCAGTGGGCTCTCGATGCATACGCTCGTACATAAACTTGCCAGCGTCTATGTGGTTGCTACATTGCTGATAGAGTAAATTGGGTCTGTGTACGCCGAAATCAGGTACAGCCGTAACTCACTCTCTCAACAAAGCTCTCGTAGCTCAGTTGGTTAGAGCACCCGTTTAGTAAGCGGGAGGTCTTGAGTTCGACTCTCAACGAGAGCAAATTTTAATTTTATGCTTCCTTTCTCCAGTAGTGACAAGCTTTTGCAAATCTAGAACGAGTCCAGTGGTTCAGTTCAGCGTCTCTTCGAGGCATTTCTAAGTTTTGGCAAGCCAACCTGTTCTCTGAGCTAAAACGAGGAAGCTAGTGGGGGGAGCGTTGATGGGAGTTGATATCTCACACGGTGGCGGCAGGGGCTGGTGTTCAGGTGAAGGAGAGAGCCCGAACTGAGCTTTGCTACCGGTCTATATCAGAGACGATGGTCACCGACTGTTTTAACCACTGGATTATATGAATGATGATAGCAAGAGAGTGTCGCCAGACCAATGCAGTTCTCAAGCTCTGGAGTCTCCCGGCGGACGTGGGTCAATACCTCAGAGAGCAGCGTAGTATCATCATTGCACATAATCAGCAGTAATGTAACCGGAACTCATCATGAGGTAAGAAGTATTGGTTATACATGTGCTTTCACAGATAAAGAATCCAAAGGACCCGAACTGACAGATCAATGGCAGCAACGTCGATATATGACTTTGACACATCTAAAAATGATCATCAAAATGTCTTCATAAGCTCCTTCAGCCAAGGAAAGATGAACATCCAGCAGTCCAAACTGAAAGGACGCCTTGTTTATGCTCCTAATTTTCATTACACGAATGACGGTGCCTATCGCCTGAAGCTGACAGAGACAAAACGCGAAACCAGTTGGTAAAAGAGGATGTCTCGTGTATTCTTTTCTAACTAAGCACATCCTTGCTGTAAAAACTTGGGTCATCATTCATCAATCAGAGTAGCCTATCAGATAGATAACATGGATCATCACTAGGAAAAGGAGTAACTAGCGTTTATTTCCAGCTCAGTTTGCTACACGCTATGGGTAAAAGATTACAAGTCAATGATGTGTTTTTACTAAGATAAAAAGCCTAACAGTAATAAAAACACAAAAAGTGAAAGAGAGAAAGGCTTCAACTTGGATCACTAATCTAACAATTACTAATAAATAATTGGTGTTCACTACAGCAATGCTAGAAACGCCTGCAAACACCATCATTTATGGACCGGGGAACTGACCTTAGAAACTGATTGTATACATGCAGGAACATGCTTATGGTTCAGACTTCACGAGTTCATCAACTGACTTTCTGTACTTCCCAATTAGATCCCTGGCATTGAGGGAAAATATCATCATTAGTACGTTTTTCCATTTTGATTTCTTTCTTTTTTGCTGAAAATAAACCCCGATGGGATCTGAACTGCAGGTTTGTTAAAATGCATCGCAAGGTACAGACTTTCTCTGGTTCAAGATTTGCTCCGTTTCATCCAGCTTATGTTTCTGCCCTTCAACGGTCTGCAAAACAATTTTTGCAAATAACACTCAATATTTGCTGAATCCCATTATGAAAAAAGATAGTCTCTAGTCACTTTATATTTTATCATAAGCATGAGCATTTACGGGAGATTAGATAAACTGATTCATGAAGTTAAATTAAGAAAGAATTATCAGAAAATAAATGCAATGAGGTGCTTGAATTGATAAAATACATTAGCAGTTCAAAAATATAAAATATAAAATACATTAGCAGTTCCGTTTCCCATGAAATATGTTGGTTACTGGATGCCTGCTTCATTTAGCAGGAACCTGATTACACATCCATCTTATACATTCCTATAACAGAAAAATGACAAATGATAATGAAGAAACAAATGTGCTAGCAGTCTGGCAACTTCTGTTAATGAAAAAATATAATGATGAATGAGAAATGGCATACAAACCATGGACTTCGAGCTGATTGATCCAGCTATTGAGTTCAGCAGCTGCTGGCACTTCTCAAAATTACTCTTCAATTCACTCACCTTAACTCCAATCTAATGATACAAAACCTCCATTATAATGTAATTCATAACAGAAAATAAGAAACTGCAATTGCAACAAATCAGAAAACAGACCAGAGCATCCGAATGTTGGTCCCTCGAACCATTCTCTATGGCTTCAGCCAAACCTTCCATCAGCTGCAAATCAAAAACCTCAATTCAAAAGGAGCATATATCAACGCATAATGTCTCCAAACCTCATGGAAATGCAATTTGTCTGGTTCCTATGACTGCAGGTTACATGTAACAGGTGGAAATGAGAAGCAAGGGACTGCTGCTGCTGCTGCTGTTGTTGCTGAAGCAACCGCTGCTGTTGTTGGAGCTGCTGCTGCTGTTGGAATTGTTGCTGCTGGAACTGGTGGATCTGCTGCTGTTGTAGGAACAGATGGTCCTGACTCGAAGGTGCAGATATATTACTGTGGGCAGGCATGGTCGGGATCATGTTCCAGTTACCTCCTCCGGTGAACGTGTGGTCCATGTTACCGGAAACAGGTGGGGCGTCCTCGTAATTGCCAATCTATCTACTCTACAACAAATAATATAATTTTAGCAGTCCGATCCCGTTCGCAGCTAAAAATTTAAAGTTTCTCGGCTGCATTGCATCACTAGATTAACGGTGCCAGTGTCTACAAATTGAATAAAACCCGAAAACGAAAACCTGTCACTCTTTCAATTCCGATGGCAGTGACAAAACAAACATACGATCTTAAATGAAACTGCTATTTCATCCTTATTCTAGGGTTGTCAAGAACGTATACCAGTAGACAATGTTCTTCAAGAAGATTTTGAACAACCTCCCCACCCAGCTCAACTATATTACTTAGTACCTTCCTCTTTCTACTTCGGAGCGGCTGTGATGGTGGAGTAGGTTGAGCTGACGAGCTGAGATCGCCGAGACTGAGATGAGGAGGAAGAGGAGGGGGCAGCCGAGCTGCGGGAGTTTTGTCTGGTGTTTCATCTCAAAGGGGCTTAAATGTAACTGAAGCTAAAAAAAGGGGATCAAATGTAAAAGAGAGGAAAACTCAGACCAGCGTTGAAAAAACAAAAACATGCGATTAATCCTCAACATCAGCAATCGTCAAACTCGTCGTCCATTTCCGGTAGACTCACAGCAGAGGATCTCAGCCCTATTGCCATCTCCCTCCGTCTGCTTCCCTTCCCTCTCTCACTCTCTCTTTCCTCCTTCACTTTGAATTTCGTCAGTAAGCGGAATCGCATCTGCGACAGTCAAGGTACCCTCTTCCGATCGATCCTTCGCGCCGAAACTGAATCATTAGTTCTGCGGGAGCTCCAGAAACCCTAACACAGTACTATCTGTTTCTGGGTCTCTTTCCCCGTCATCCGCTTCTCGCATTAACGTTGTGCTCGTGACCGGACAGTGCTCCGTCGGGCCGTCTCGATTTCCCGGACGTCTGGGACCCTTCTCTGTCTCCGTAATAAAGCGAGGATCACTCCCCGAAGCTTCGCCACATGTACCCGAGAGTCAGTTCCTCCCTCTCCTTTGTTGTCCTGTGCTCCGATTTCAGACTGTAAATTTTTCTTCCTTTGGCTAGTTTCTCCTGCGAGGACAAGATTGCTCTCGTTCACCCTCAATTACGTAGGGCTGACGCTGTTTTTAGGCGAGAAAGGTGTTGACTTGATCTCCGGTTTGGTTCATGGAGAACGAGGTGATTGAATTCGACATAGGTTTGGGAGCTGGCGGGAGAGAGCTTGATGATGATGGTGTTGACATGGAGCACCCTGTTGATGATGATGACATGATCGATAGCCCGTCGTTGAATAGCATTGGGGGTGGTTTTGGAAGTGGGAGCGGTGAAATTTACCTCCCTGAAGGTGATTTGCTGGATCTTGAGCCTTCTGAGGGTATGGAGTTTGAGTCTGAGGAGGCTGCCAAGGCATTTTACAATTCGTATGCCCGTCGTGTTGGGTTTAGTACACGGGTGAGTTCGTCTCGCCGCTCTAGGCGGGATGGGGCAATTATCCAGAGGCAGTTTGTTTGTGCCAAAGAGGGTTTTAGGAACTTGAATGAGAAGCGAACAAAGGACAGGGAGATCAAGCGCCCTAGGACGATCACTAGAGTCGGGTGCAAGGCTGCCATGTCAGTTAAGATGCAAGATTCTGGTAAATGGGTGGTTTCAGGTTTTGTGAGAGAGCACAATCATGAGCTGGTTCCTCCTGATCAGGTGCATTGCCTAAGGTCTCACAGGCAGATATCTGGTCCTGCAAAGACCTTGATTGACACCCTGCAGGCAGCGGGATTGGGTCCTCGGAGGATCATGTCAGCTCTGATAAAGGAGTATGGTGGGATCAGTAAAGTTGGGTTTACAGAGGTTGATTGTAGAAACTACATGAGGAACAACCGCCAGAAGAGCTTAGAGGGAGATATTCAATTATTATTGGATTATCTGAGGCAAATGCAGGCTGAGAGTCCGAATTTCTTCTATGCTGTGCAGAGTGATGAGGATCAGTCCACGAGCAATGTCTTCTGGGCTGATTCTCGGGCAAGGCTAAATTACACTTATTTTGGTGACACTGTCACATTTGATACAACTTACCGCTCCAACAGGTACCGCCTTCCCTTTGCTCCGTTTACTGGGGTAAATCACCATGGTCAGCCTGTATTGTTTGGTTGTGCTATCCTAATAAATGAGACTGAAGCATCATTTGTATGGCTATTTAATACGTGGCTTACAGCAATGTCTGGATGCCCTCCAGCATCGATAACTACTGATAATGATCCTGTGATAGGGTCAGCAATTGCACAAGTTTTCCCCGGAGCTCGTCACCGTTTCTGCAAGTGGCACATCTTTAAACAGTGTCAAGAGAAATTATCTCATATGTTTCTTAAATATCCAAACTTTGAAGCAGACTTCCATAAGTGCGTAAACTTGACAGAGTCTATCGAGGAATTTGAATCTTGCTGGCTGGCACTTATTGACAGATATGATCTTAGAGATCATGATTGGATCCAAACAATATATTCTGCTCGTAGCCAGTGGGTCCCTGTGTATCTTAGAGATACCTTTTTTGCAGAGATGTCCATAACACAGCGTAGCGATAGTATGAACTCATATTTTGATGGATATATAAATGCTTCAACCAGTTTGAGCCAGTTCTTTAAGCTGTATGAGAAAGCTCTAGAAAGCCGGAATGAGAAAGAAGTGAAAGCAGATTACGACACAATGAACACCTCCCCAGCTCTGAAGACCCCATCACCAATGGAGAGACAAGCATCTGAACTTTACACAAGAAAGCTGTTTACAAGATTTCAAGAGGAGCTTGTCAACACACTTACTTTCATGGCTTCCAAAACTGAGGATGACAATGAGATCATCACGTACCAGGTTGCCAAGTATGGGGAGGATCATCGAGCTTACTACGTTAGATTTAATGTGCTGGAGATGAAAGCAACTTGTAGCTGTCAGATGTTTGAGTTCTCTGGTCTTCTATGCCGACACGTGTTGGCTGTTTTCAGAGTGACTAATGTGCTTACCCTGCCACCTCACTATATACTGAAAAGGTGGACAAGACATGCTAGAAGTAGTGTTACATTGGAAGAACATGCTAACAGTGTGTATACGAGTTATCTAGAATCACACACTGTTCGGTATAACACCCTGCGGCATGGGGCCCTCAAATTTATAGATGAAGGGGCGGAATCTCTGGAGAGTTATGATGTGGCAATGACTGCATTAAAGGAGGCTGCCGTGAAAGTCTCCCTAGCTGCAAAGAACAATGGCACAACTACGATGGTGAATGGACGTGCGAAAGAAAATTTAGCACGACGTGGAATTTCAATGAATCTACCAACAATCAGTTGCCCGGGAACCTCAGGCGAAACTTTATCTGAGGTTTGAGTACTTTCTTGTATTTTGTTTAGTTGCTTTTTACAATTTTCACTCTGTGCTCCAGTTGCAGCATTTTTACATCAGTCTCTTTCATTATGAAGTTAACTGTTGTCCATGCTGTATCTCTTTGTTATCTCCCTCATGAAGCATGGTTGAGTATTGCATACATAGCTGCATATATCTGAGGCTGTCTACGATAAATTGGTTTGCATAATGTATGTATCAGAATTTCTTATGCCAACTATGTCTTGCTTAGAGAGAGATGCTTACTAAGAGAGATAATGATGGAGAAAATTGAGCTAAGGATTAGGAATTGATTGACTGACCATTTTGTCTCCGGCTTTGCTTAGAAAATGAGGACTGTAGATTGAGATAGTAATCAGGATCTAAATTGTGCTGGTACCATAAAAAGTGTTATTGAAGGAGCGATCAATATTGTTGAATGATCGCCACTCTTTATGTTGTGTGTGTGTTCCTTAATAATGAACAGTGTACAGTTACATGTGGCAACATAATAAACACGAATGAAGAAGAGGAAACACAATCAATTTTAAAATGGTCACTGAATGAATTCCTGATCCTTAGTTTGATTTCTCCATCATTGTCTCTATTACTTACCAAAGGAAAGAAGGTCTCAAAATATCACTCAGCCTGATAATTCTCAAAAGCACTTGTTGGATCTAGATGTGGATGCTTCTTTCGCTCGGGCCATGTTCTGTACAGTTGCCTAGCTAAAGTAATGCAGCTGTTGTGAGAAATAATTACTACTTTCCCGAGTATTTTTGTTGCCTCCCTTTTGCACATACTTGCAGTGCATCCTCATTGAAGTAAACTGATGGTCCTCTTCAACTCTAGTTTTTGGTCCTAATTTTGAAATCCTACACATTGATCTCTCTGCTGCATGCTAATTTTTACAGTCCCATGCACGTGGCTTCTCTCTGTTAATGCTATGATGCCCTACTTAACTCTCTTCAGTAAAATGATATTTGAGGTTCAATGGCTTACTGATCAGTCTAGAGGTCCACTATTACCATTCAAAAAAACAATGTCCTTGAATCGGATCAAATAATGTCCTTGTCTGATATTAATAGGAAGAATATAAAAGGAATGTGATATCTTTTTTGGCAGGATGATATGGATCGGAAGATCAGAGAACTGACAAATGGGGTAGAAGCTGCCAAAAGGAGGTGCGAAGTTTACCGGGCTAATCTTCTCTCTGTGTTGAAAGATATCGAGGATCATAAGCTCCAGTTATCTATCAAAGTGCAGAATGTAAAGATCAGTATGAAAGATGGCCTCTAGAAAGGTGCGCTCAGTCACACCCTTATTGTTTCTCTCGAGTTGTACGGAATGGAACTGTTATGCAGCTTTTGATCCTTGTTCTTGATAGTCCTCTTTCCTGAAAATCCACCTGCTGAAAAGAGAAAAAAAAATTGCTCTCTGTACAGATTTGTATTTCTTAGCATATTGAGGATAGGGTATTTACTTAGCATAGTTTGGATCAATAAATTGGCTTCTTCCAGAATGGTAAGAAAATGGATGGGTTGTGATTTGCTAGGTCAGGCAGATATTTGCCCCCCTTCGGTACGAAGGCTTCCGCATCTTATTTCTGCTTATCCCTTTTGCTGTAATGTCATCCTGTGTTGCCACCATATATTGCATTCGCTTACATCATAACCTTTTTCTTGTTCGAACTAGCATCCAGCAAACGGATGAGAATGAATGTAATATCTTGTTGCCCAGTTTGGTTTCCCTAGCCGAGCTTCTTCGTGAAACTCTGGAACTCGTGGAACCAAATATTGATGTGAAACACCTGCTGGAACCTAAACAGAGCCAAATCTCCGTGGATCAGACATGATCGAGTCATATGTTGTCAGCACTTTTCTGATTCACGAAGAGGGCTGCTCTCTTCCCACCCTAATGGTGTTCGGGGTGGCTTCCACAACCTTTTTGACTCTGCCTTCGATGGCGATGCTGTGGTCACAAGGTTAGCTGATAGACCTTTTCTTTTAGTCTTTGTTCATGTCATTATAATAATAAAATTTAGTAATTAATTATAAAGTTTATTTTACTTCTCGAGTAAAGTAAGTAATTGAAAAAGCATTGAAGTGTAATGAAAATATGAAAAATTTTCTAGTAGATGCGGCAAAATTTGGCACAGTTTGTGCATGACATAAAAAAATAGTAACTGGGTTAGTGTTTTCAGGATGCTTGAGAGATTAAGCTGTACCGGCCCTGCAAGAAAAAATTATACGAAAATTAATAAGAAAAAATGTTAAAGATATTAATTTTATATATAATTATATTTTAATACTTTATATAAATTAGTATAAATTTTAAATTAATATGTTAATTATATGATATAAAATTTTATTGAAATATAAATTATTTAAATATATATATTTAAAAAATTTATACAATTCTTGCCGGGCTCAAACTACCCGAAGCAAGAAAATTTTGTGCTCAAACCAGTATTTTTAGGTCGTATAAGATGGTGCTAGCCAAATTGCTAGCTCTAATTTTTAGATTATAACTAGCATTACAGTCGTTTTATATATATTTAATAGGTATTATATTTAAGTGGTTTTCATGCCGGTTGAGATGTCCGGTCGTGCTAGCTTACTGGGAAAGATAAATCAGGTTAAATTATGTTTTAAATAAAAAATGGAAATTATGATAATTTTTTTAAAATATTAACTCGAAAAGTAAATATAAAATTGAGGCTAATCGGTGAATTATTATATTTACAAGTTTGTTTTGATGCTTAAAATTGGTTAAATATTTTTTTTTTGCTTGATTTGGGCAGGGCCGAGTGGTCCTAAAAGCGCGGAGCAATCGTGTCTTGACCGGGAATTTCGGGTCGGTTCGAATTGTCATGTCTAATTTTGATTATTATTTAAATAACAATTATTTGGATAATATTCTTTGATTACCCTTTTTACACATTCAAGCGAGGAATAAAATCCAACATAACCTCAAAAGAGAAAAAAAAGATTCACATTGCCGGAGAAATGTTCCCCCCCGACTCGGATTAGAACCTAATGACCGGAATGACCGGCCGGGGCTCCTCTAGTCACGTTAGTTATATATACTATTCTGACTCTGACCTGAGTTCGATTTTTGGCTGCTCACAGTCAGTCGAATCATCTCGTGTCATAATCATCATCATCATCATCTGTGGGGTCCATGACACGAGAGAGAGAGAGAGAGAGAGGCACATAGAGCATTAGATTCCCCACCTCAAAGTGCTTGCTTGATCCACGACATCAATCCGGTAATCATTCATCGACACGACCGAAGTTATTCTCACCTAAGTGAAACTTCAAGGAAAGAATCAATCCCCCTTTAAGAAAGTTTCATGTTGTCCCGACATAGATGATTAGTAGATATATATTCTCCTCAAGTAAGACTCCATTTCGGGCTTGATAAGCACAGGTAATTCGTGATTGACCGGCTTGAACCCGGTTGAGTCATGG
Source organism: Sonneratia caseolaris (assembly GCA_900006705.1). Lineage (NCBI taxonomy): Eukaryota > Viridiplantae > Streptophyta > Magnoliopsida > Myrtales > Lythraceae > Sonneratia > Sonneratia caseolaris. Next base: position 4,923,495 of record CXYZ01012692.1, read on the forward strand.
CCATTAAACTTGTCTTGATACCTGTTGATTATTAAAGAAAGGGGAAAGAAGAAGAAGAAGAAGAGTAGTAAGATGCCCTTCCAAAAGTTAGGAGGAGAGTGCCTCAAGTTGCCCTTCCCACCCCCCTTATTTAATCAATGAAATCTTCAATCTTCCTTCCTACCAAGGAATGCAAGCAAGCAAGCATTCAGATTGAAAGGGCCATGAAGATTGAGAAGGAGGTTTATGGCCATCCAATTCACCCTCTCCACGTGCTAACGCTCGAGTACACTGAGACCCCCTTCAACTGTGATGGGTGCAAGGAGGCTGGGATCGGGGTCAAGTACAGGTGCCAGCAGTGCGAGTTTGATCTCCACAAGGCCTGTGCCCTAGCAACCCCAGCCGCCGCCCACCCCTTCTTCAAGAAGTGCGATTTCCAGCTCCACGGCCGTGCCCCGGGAGTGGATCCAAGAGTGTGCGACGCCTGCAGCGGTGCAGTCTCAGGCATGGTGTACCACTGCGACCGGTGTGGGTTCGACCTCCACCCATGCTGCGCGAGCCTCCCTGGGGTTCTGGATGACGGTGAGCGTAGCTTCGGCCTCCGCGAGAGGCTATCTCGGCCGTGCCACCTGTGCGGAAGGAAGGGGCCGGGGTGGGCGTACCGGTCCTCCTGCAAGACGTACAGTCTCCACGTGTCGTGCGTGAAGGCGATGCACGTGGAGAGCTGGGAGGCCATGTACCTGAACGTCGACAGGGACCGGCTGAGGGAGATGCAGACCAGGATCCCGAGCCTGAAGAACCTGGTGCGGGCTCACCACGCCGAGCGGCCCGGTGGGAGGATGGGCAAGTGCTGCGAGCTGGCTAAGGGCGCCGTGCGCCTGATCGTCTCGGCCATCCTGGGAGACCCGACGACGATAATTGCCGGAGTCGTCCAGAGCTTCATAACCAAATGAAGATTGGAACCGTTACAAGGAAATGGAATAGTACACTGTCTCATATCACACGCTGCCTATGCTGATAAGTATACTTGCATATCATGTCTGTGGAATATGAAGGGAATCGAATAGTGTGGATCTCCATATATGAAAATACTATTATCTATTCTCAATCTCTTATGTTTTTAATCCTAGTCAATGAAACCCTTCTGCTTGTGAATCTTCTTTTTATATATATATAATACGATAATTCAAAAGTTTATACGAGAGAAAGAGGTATAAAAAATTAATTTTTGTTTCTGATGCAGTGAAACATGGTGGTTTCGTAATTTTTTAATTTATTAAGAGATAAAACTCCATAATTGTAATCCGTTCACCACTCGGTTGTATCGATGGCTCATTTCCTCTCAATGAGGTTGAACGATACACTTTCTGAGTAATTTATGTATATAATAAGGTAATATCCAAAATTCACTTAGATTGGGGTGATTCATGTTGCTCCAATCCAATAGTAAAGGCCGTACAATTTTCTTGGCCCAGCCCATTTGTCGGCCAGTCCTCCTTCCCGCTGCTGAGTGCGCTCGCCTCCACTGTGACTGCTCAGCCGTTCTTTCTCGGTCTCTCTTCCTCTTCTTACTGCCGGCGTTCTCTGCTCTTCAGCTCTACTTCCTCCCCCTTTGCCGCTGCTCCGAAGTGAAAAAGGGTACTAATTTTTCATCCTAGGGTTTTGTACTGTGTAAGTTTCTGCCCTACGCTGCGAGCGGTTTGACTGTTTTTAGTTCTTGGTCAGGTGAAATTTACCGGAAGAATCAACCGATGTTATTATTTCAAGTCATAAGAAATTTCTTTACTGCGATGCGTTCGTTTTGTTTTATTTTCAGATTACATTTCCCCTTTATCTCTGCCAGCCGAAGTGAGAGAGCCGACGATCGTTTTTCCCCCGATAAACGAGAGGGGTGATGATCTTCATCTTAGGGTTTTGTAGATTTTTTTTTTTTGTAATCCTGCGGGTTTACTTTGCAATCAGTTGTCCTCTGGGTGACGACTCTTAAAGAGAAGTTCCGATTTTAGTTGGGGAAAATATGGGCAAACTCTGCTACCATTGATGGCTCTAAAGTGTAGATGCTTAGGGAAATTGTGAGGACTTTCTGTGGCTCGGCTTCCCGGTTAACCCGTCTTTGTCTCTTTCCTTCACCGGGTCTATAATGGATGCCTGTATTTGTTTTGGATGCGGATTTGTTGTGGGGATTCTAACTCTGCAATGTATTCATCAGCATGGCAGGAGCTCGAGATAGGCTTCTATTTCGTGGTTCCACTTTATCCCGTTTGTCCATTTTGCATGGCGGTTGGAAAGCATTGGTACCCCGTTACTTTAGCAGCAGTATTGATGGTCTCAGTTTCAACTCTGCTGAGGAGGATTCTAGAAGAACACGGCGCCAAGCCAGTCACAACGAGCATCATTCTCCTCCTCCTGATCCGCTGCCAAATAGACCTTTAAGAGGTCGGCAGCAGCCTGAACGCCACCCAAGGAATAATCGTCCGAATTTCAGACGAGATAGGACAAGGAATGATGTTTCTGATGACAGTTTCCTTGAAAAGTTCAAGCTGAGTTTTGACAAGATTGATAAAACCCAACAAGGTGCTCCAGTGGCCCAGCCGCTCCAAGAGGAAAATAAGCGGTCTCAAGATCAAATGGTGAATGAGGAGAGGACTCCACTCCCTGAGGATGCTGATGAGATATTCAAGAAAATGAAGGAAACGGGCCTGATCCCAAATGCTGTAGCAATGCTGGACGGACTTTGTAAAGATGGGCTGATTCAAGAAGCAATGAAGCTTTTTGGTCTGATGCGAGAGAGGGGCACTATACCCGAGGTCGTCATATACACTTCAGTAGTTGAAGGATTCTGCAAGGCCCATAAGTTTGATGATGCCAAGAGGATCTTCCGGAAGATGCAAGCTAATGGAATCTCTCCCAACGCGTTTAGTTACACTACTTTGATACAAGGTTTCTTGAAGTGTAATAGACTAGAGGATGCTCTTGAGTTCTGCGGGGAAATGGTGGATGCAGGCCATTCTCCGAATGTGATGACCTTTGTGGGATTGGTTGATGGTTTGTGTAAGCAGAGAGGCGTCGAGGAAGCCCGGGGTGTCATTGAGAGGCTGAGGCAGAAGGGGTTCTCTATTAATGAGAAGGCTGTTAGGGACTTCTTAGATAAAAAAGCTCCATTCTCGCCGGTACTGTGGGAGGTGATTTTCGGGAAGAAACTCTCAAATCCATTACTTTGAGCTGCTGCTTGGCTCAGTCTTGATGCAGTAAGCCTTAACATACCTCTTAACCATGAATAGGGAAAGCCTCTGTCATCGTTCACATGCCCCTATGAGTCTTATTTGTCTATTGCTTGATCATATGCTATGAAATGCCTGAGGCCTTTTGAGTTATGCTTTGGCTAGTGACATATCTTGAATAAGTTGAGGTCCAGTACTATGGTTTGCATTATTGCTGGGCTATTCATATAACACAAAGGTATATTGAACCTGGAGTCATGCTGATTGTTATGTTCATTCAGACCGGATGAATCGCAAGCTTCCCAGTCCGAGCGTCTTCGATATGAATCCAGAAAAACAATTTGTCTACAGGGAGAGCAACACTGTTGTACAGGAATAAATCTTGTACTGCTACAATCACTATGGTGAACGCCATACATGAACACCTGCTTACAACTTATCTATATCGTAGTCAGTTCCTAGCCTGGATTTGTAGGGTGAGAAATGTGTTTCTTGTGGTCGTTGATTGAGACCTGTGTGTAAAACTCATGGTTGACAATTTGAGCACCGGGGAGAGTTAAAACTTGTTGTATGTAAGTCATCCCTCCTTGATCGAAGAAAGATGTGTGTGTGGTTCATGACTGAGTTGAGTGCAAGTTATCTCTCCTTACTTGAAGAAAGATGTCTGGTTCCTGACTGGCTTGTGCAACGAAGAGTGTTTGACATCAGTGTATATGTGTGTGTGTAAAGATTTGGGCATGGAGAGTCAAAAAAATCGTGAAAGCGGCACCATTGACATCAAACTGAGAGAGCATTGTTCTTATTCAAATTATCATCCTTCAACGGTAACATCAAAAGAATGGCATATGAAGACAAAAGTTGGGAAGACAATGGCAACAAAAGCGACGGCAATTTTTGCAGCCGAGTGAGGATTGAATTGAATCTCTGCAAATGAGTCCAAAATTGAACCAAATCAAAGTGAATTATGGCGGGAGTTGCAGGCTCTGTTAATGGCCTTGCAGCTGCGAACACAGAGGGCCATCCCCAAACACAATTTGCAGGTTATGCGATTTACTTTGCCCTATAAATTACGAGCACGTGACCGAATTATAAAGACAGGACGTCAAGAGTTTGCACTCAGCTGGTAGGTTTGGTTTCGTTGCTCAGTCCCGACTGACCGTCTTCTGCCTGGATGTACTCTGCGCCGCCGACGACCCTGTGGTCGCCTCTCTCCGACATCCTCGCCCTCACACTGCAAAGCAGTCGACTGACTCCGAGACAGCTACAGTCTCTCCACGCTCAGATCCTCATCAACGGTCTCCTCCTCCGTTCAGCTTCCCTGCTGACCGCCTTCATCTCCTCCTGCTTCCGCTCCCACTGCCCTCACTACGCGTCCCTCTTCCTGCGTACTCTCCCTGACCCGCCGCCGTCCCTATGGAACTCCACCGTCCGCCTGTCCCTACAGTCCGAGAAGTTTCCGTCCTTTCTTGGGCTGTACGGTGGGATGCTCCTGAACGGCGTCAGCCCGAGCAAGACGACCCTTTCTTCCGTCCTACGTTCTTGCGCGACCCACTCCGAGACTCGACTTGGTGAGTCGTTCCACTCCCACATTGTGAAGGTGGGCTTGGAGTCTGACGTGATCCTGCAGACGGGTCTGCTCGACTTGTATGCAAAGGCCGGGAATTTGTCGTCCTCAAGGAAGGTGTTCGACGGAATGCATCAGCGAGATGTTGTCGCTGATAATGCGATGATTTCGGCTCTGACTAAGAATGGGTGTGTGGACGAGGCTTGCAAGTTGTTCGATTCAATGCTGCAGCGGAGCTCATCCTCTTGGAACTTGATGATCACTTGCTACTGCAAGTCTGGAGATATTGATTCTGCACGTAGAATGTTTGATTTGAATCCTGACAAGGACACCATCTCATGGAATGCAATGATCGACGGGTACTTCAAGTCAGACAACCCAGCGGCTGCTCACGGGCTTTTTGTTCAAATGGGGCCTATGAGAAATTATGTTTCTTGGAATACTATGATATCGGGATATGTGAGGTGCGAGGAATTTGGAAAAGCAATCTCAACATTTCAGCAAATGCAGGCTGCCAACATTAGACCGACAGAAGTGACTATGGTCAGCTTGTTATCTGCTATTGCCCATCTTGGGGCACTGGACATGGGCAAATGGGTTCACAACTACATAAGGAGGAAACAAATGAAAGTTGATTCAGTTTTAGGCAATGCTCTCATAGATATGTATTGCAAGTGCGGCAATGTGGAGGCTGCCCTTGAAGTTTTTGACCAGCTTGACTCGAGGAATATCTTTTGCTGGAATTCAATAATTGCAGGACTCGGGATGAATGGATATGGTGAGAAGGCTATTTATTTCTTCTCCATGATGGAAGCTGATGGAGTGAGGCCTGATGGTGTCACCTTTATTGGGCTTCTAAGTGGATGCACTCACTCGGGTTTGGTATCCGAAGGCAGAAAGTACTTCAATCAGATGATCAACACTTATGGAGTTGAACATGGGATTGAACACTACGGGTGCATGGTGGACCTCTTGGGCCGAGCTGGGCTTCTAAAAGAAGCAACTGAGCTTGTCCGGTCAATGCCCATGAAGGCCAACCCACAAGTATTGGGGAGTCTATTTAGATCTTGTCAGATTCATAAGGACACCAAGCTCGGTGAGGAAGTGGTCCAACATCTCTTAGACCTGGACCCTTCTGATAGTGGAAACTATGTGTTTTTGTCAAACTTATATGCATCTCTGAGTCGTTGGGATGATGTGAGCAGTTTCCGGAAGTTGATGATAGATAAAGGAGTTCGTAAGGTTCCAGGATGCAGTTTAATTGAGGTGGATAATGTCATGCATGAATTTGTTGCTGGAGACACTTCACACCCTCAATTTGAACGCATCAGCTTGTTCTTGGATGAGATCATGAGGAAATTAAAAGAGCACGGGCATGAGTCAGATAGGGCTTCGGTGCTTCACGATATAGAAGACGAGGAGAAGGATAGTGCTGTTAGGTATCACAGTGAGAGAATTGCAGTTGCTTTTGGGCTGATGAGTTTGCCGTCAGGAAAGACCATTCGAGTGGTGAAGAATTTGAGGACTTGCAGCGACTGCCATTCTGCTCTTAAGATTATTTCCAGTGTGTACAGGCGGGAAATTGTTGTGAGAGACAAGAAGAGGTTTCATCACTTTAAGGATGGGTCCTGTTCGTGTAAAGATTACTGGTAAATGACCGTACACATGTCCACTGCTTTCTGTGTTCCAATTTCTATTTGGCTTTATTGTTTTATTTTGCTGCACAATCACTGGAATCACCTGTGGAAACTCGTCTCAACATCGTAAAAATGGTGTAGCAGAAATGCCTCTACTGGAGCTCTCTCATCAACAAGGTAACCTACACTCGACTATATAGCTAAAAGCAAAGTCAAAGAAAGGAATCTCTCAATCATATGCAGCCATGGATTTGATGCATTTCATCCCACCAGAACATGATCTTCTTCAGAACATAACTCCTCAATGCATATTCATTTATCAGTATTTTCAGAGGAAGAAGCAGGAACAAACAGCAAGGTATCCAGAGTACTTGCTGAACTCAGTCCTGCACAAACGGAAGGTGGGATAAGCAAATTGGAGCATATTCAAGAAAAAAAAGGAAGAAATCTTTTTGTCTCTATGAAACTATGAGTTCAGGAGTTTGTTAGGATTAAACTTTTAGAAGATGTCCATTTCCATGGAAGTAACAAGCACTCCATCATCTTCCCACTGCACTTCCTTGGCCGTGGAATCTTTCTGGATCAGCTGAAGAGGTGCTTCCAGTGGAGGAGGATTCTACATAGCATAAGCAGTTAACAGTGATACGTCTTTTATACATGAGGAATTATCGTTGTTAAGGTCCTCATTCGGAATTATTACCATGCAGCGTATCAGAGGCCAGTTGATTCCACGGAAGAAAGGATGCTGTTTAATTTCAATGGCTCCATTTTTCGACCCTAATCTGTTCACAGGGTCTCGTTGCAGTAATGCATTAATCAATTGTCTTGCTGCAAGGCTTACCTGGAAAATTATGAGCACAACTTTCTGCTTAGAAACACAAAGGTCAGGATTAATTACTGATATTGAATTATTTTGATCCAGTCTGAATTGGATACCGGAATGCTACTCGGGAATGTGAGGTCTTTGTGGAGTATATTGGCGAAGGTCTTCTGCCTGTTCTTTCCTCTGAAGGGTGTTCGGCCATAGAGCATCTCGTACAGTAGTATGCCTGATATATTCAACATGAATATATTGAGTTTTATGATATTATCTTGACAGAGCAGTCTAAGGATTTAATGGAATAAAATAGAATGCAGAGGATGGACTTGGAGGGGAAATGCAACAACTGGAAAAAATGCACAAGGACCAAGAGTTCCCTCCAATGAGCCAAACTCAGGGCATGAAGTAACTCACCAATGGCCCACCAGTCAATCGCACTGCTGTGACCGGCCCCTGTTATTATTTCCTGGAACAGTTGGGGTGGAAGAATCCAATGGTTAGAAGAAGAGATCTGGTATTTTCTTTAAGCTGTCTTCTAAGCCTATACAAAGATCTTGCTCTGATGCAAATACTTCTAGTTGCATAGAACTAACAGGAAGCATGTGGATTTACTCCGCACCGGTGCAATATATTCTTCTGTTCCAACAAATGAGTTGGACTGCATGACTGGTTCTGCCACAAACATTGGTGGTGGCTGACTCCTTGATCTCCTTCGTTTGCTTGGAACTGGATGGCGTACTATCTGCAGGAACATCATAAGCACTTGAGCAGCATGATAAAATGAAGATCTTTGAGATGATCAGACTCACTCTTTGAGGAGCCAGACACTCTACCTGTGGTTTACAGGATGTCAAGAATGACAAGTCAAAGTCTGTCAATACAACATGCCCATCCTTCTGCAGCAAGATGTTCTCAGGCTTCAAGTCCCGATAAATAATTCCTGTATGATCAAAACCAAAACATAGAAGAACACTTTTTGTAACCATGGCAAGCAGAGGAAAGGAGGGGAAAGGGATTTGGACATATTGCAGTACCTAAACAGTGAAGATATTCCAAACTGATAACAACTTCTGCTGCATAGAACCTGAAGATGCAATCAGAGTGTAATATAGAATTCATCAATACTTCTTGAATGTATCATGGAAAACAAGTTAAGCTGAAAACTGAATTTCTAACATAACATGTCAATAGGGTTGTTAAAGATGATTGTTTCGGGATGCTATATGGGAGTACCTTGCCGAGTCTTCTTTGAAGGATTTCATGGGCTGCTTGTCAAGCAAGGCAAACAGTTCACCTCCGGCACAGAAGTCCGTTATCAAGCAAACATGCGTAGAGGTCTGGAGGGATGGAATGTGATTCAATGAACTCCTATTCTGATGAATCTGTAAGAATTACACGGGCAAAAATGAGACCTGAAAAGAGGTGTAAAGCGTTGGAAGGAATGGATGGTCCAGTTGAGATATGATCTCCCGCTCAATGCATGCTCGATGAACCTGTGACAGTTAAAAACAGAGTCACTTTATTTGGAAATTGAGAACATTGCATCGGAGTGCTCATATTCATGATGTGATTGATGCATGCATAAACTGAACTGACTGTCTTCCTTCCTTAATTTGGTGGAAACCGAGACAGGAGGCAAAGTTCATCGCTTGGGAAGTACAACAGATCAAGAGGTAGAAGAACCTTGTTCAGTTACACAGAAGAGTTGGAGGTCAATTTCCCATATCTGCATTTTCTGTACCTTGTTTCGATTCAACATCATGGATTTCTCCATTGCCTTCATGGCAAACAACTCCCCAGATCCTTGCAGCTCCACCAGATGGACACTGCAGAAATACAGAAAAACTGTGAATGAAAATATCACAAATCCTTCAGGAGAAAAGAAACTAAGCATTGGTGGCGGGGTCTGCAGATTGTGATTAGATGAACAGCGTGAAGAGAAAAGATTGCAGTACCTTCCGGTGTCACCACAGCCTAAAGGTTTGATGGGCTTGAAATGATGCAGACTGATCTTCTCACCCAACTCAGTGATCTGCTCAACGAAAATGAGCATTTATATATATTGTTCTTCCATTCTTAAAACACCAAGGACTATAATATGGAACAGTAGCTCGAACAACTGGTTTACCTTCTGTATTGCTATCCAAGAAGGACTATCTCTTCTGTGAGGCCTGGGGAAGACTGGCTGGGAATGGATCACCCACAGATCTTCTGGTCTCTGAAAAACAGAACATAATTTGAAACAGCTCAATCAAGTGAGAGTCAATAATGGAGTAGCAGGACCTGAACCCCTAAAGAATAGCTGTAGCAATGACAACTGACAGTGAAAGAAATGATTTGTTAAGATGGCGTGTTCTTGAGCACATCTTTATGGTATTAACTTTTTAGGTGACGTAGATGATAGTCGAGAAGGCAATTTCTAACAGGTGATATTAGCCTAAGCATGGATTGGAAGGAGTACCTTACCAAGTTCGCATCAGGAAGGTCACGGACAGCTTCATCAACATTCTCTGCTGTAGCTTTAACCTGAGAAAGGGAGTGACACAAAGGCATCGAGCTGAAAATCATGTAGATATGAAGAAAACTGAGGATGATGTAAGAACATGAAAGGAAAAGCATACTATTTTAGCACCCTGTTGCTCTGTCTTTTCAGAGAGCCGGTTTCTCAAAGGTTCCACATGGTTGCTTCCATCGAGTTGGACACCGATGAAGTATTGTAGCTCGCCCTGGAAGAACATGGCAAATGTAAAACACGATCGACATATTCAGCTGATCTATAATTTTGTCACAACAAGTTTAGAAGCACACTGGCCAACCTTTTGGTCCCGCATGGGTTGCAAGTGGAATAAGTTCCAGAACTTCTTTCCTGCAGATCAAGAAAGAATGAGTATTACCGACTATGGCATTCAGATATTATGATCTGATGAACTGCCTGGAGTTCCAGAATAGTCGCATCCTAACCGCTCTTAGTGTAGTTGATTAACTGCACGGTGATCTCCCTCTGCTCCCGAATAGCATCTCTGATCTTCGAGACTGTAGCCTGATCAGTTTCAGGACCTTGAAGAAACCTGCAGCATTGTCAAGAAAGCGAGTGAGCTTATGACCCAGAAAGAGATCTACCAGCAAATTGTATAAACGAGAACTGAACAAAGATTGTTACAGTTGGTACCTGCAGTTTCTTCCTAGAATCTCCTCGCGTGTAAACTCCGTCAATTCAAGGAAGCTGTCTGAAGCAAATATCTGCACAGCCGAAGAATATTGCAGTCAGAGAAGATATCATATGCAGCGAGGTAAAAACAATGAGCATGGCGAAAGGACATGAAGATAACTTACAATTGGATTGTCCGGAAGTCGAGGATCTGTGATGACGAAATTCTTCTCGATACGTTCCAGTGTGGTCGCCAAGTCTATTCCTTGGCGTACATCCCTCTCTCGTTCCGCATGATCCCAACTATCCGAGCAGTCTAAGTCTTTAGTCATCAACACTTCTGGTTCGACAGTCAGCACTTCTTCTTGCTTGGCCCCATGCCCTTGAGACTTCCCTTTGAGCCTTGAAAAGAAAGTTGCAGGAATCGACAAATCAGAAAAGAGTACTAACATCAGCAGAGGTAGATTCATCAGGGATAAAGATTACCCCATCAGAGAAACCCGTCCCGATTTTCTCTGGTTCTTGTCCAGTTCTTGACTAGAACTCATGCGGGATATACTGGAAACTCGATCCGCTCGAGGAGTTTGCTGACTGGGTGAGCCATTGTTCTCGGATGACTTTGGGAGATAGTCATCGAGGTTGAACTTCTCCATCTCTTCGTTCTCGCTGACAGAAAGGATATGGGAACGAGGATGTTTCACTGTCTGAACGACCTCGGCCATGGCGCCCAGGGCCTTGTCCTTCTGCCGAGCTGGTAACAAAGAACTTCTTTCAGATCGCAAAAATGAACTCCAAAAAGGATTTAAATTCGAGTCAGAATCTACTTACCGTCATATTTGATTAGAGACTGAGGCAATCCATTGGGTCGAACTGCCTTGTCGGCAGCACCCTCGGTGTACTTGCTGACCTCGACCTGCATTCTGCAGAAACGAGACCGAGGAATCAATAAGCATGCTCAGCAGGAAATTCACCGGGGAACTGACAAAATGCCCATTCACAATAGCCCGAGATTAAACGTATCCATCTATCCAAGTCACCGATCACCAACCAACGCCAACGAAATCGAGCCACACTATATTACATTATCAAAACGCGGGTTTTCACTAGCCCCCCAAGTTCAGAAAAAGCTGAAGTTGACCGGCACTCGCGCTCAGACCGAAAGTGAAAGATCAAAAGAACTGGAGATGATGGAGGCAAATGGTACCCGATAAATTTGATGGTGTTGCCATTGTCGTCCTTGATGGGGGTGAGGGTGAAGAGGTTCCAGAAGGGCGTCCCATCCTTCTTGTAGTTGAGCAGCCTACCACAGTAGCTCTTCCCGTTCTTCACCGCATTTCGTACCTTTGCCACCTCTTTCTGGTCGGTGTCAGGTCCCTGAAGAAACCGGCTGCCAGAAAACCAAGTCTAATCAGGAAAAGTCCTGTTTTTTTTTTTTTTTATTTTTTTCTCACCTCTAAATGCAGGAGGTTGCAGCCGCGAAGGTTGAGAAAATCTACGGTCGTGGATCGAGTTTGCGCGCCCGATTGGCCGTTGGAAACGACAACGGAGGTCGACCCTGTCACTGTTAAATAAGATGCTGTCTCCTTGCAGAGATGGCGAGAGTGGTCGGTCTTTGGCGGGGAAAATATCAACGGCCAAACAGGACATGGATGAATCAGGGACAGAACAGAAAGACGACCGGTTTAAGCCGGCGGGAACGTGCCAGTCGTAAATTTCCTCCCTTTCTCTTTATGTTGTCTTCTCGTCTAATGTTAAATTTGCCATTTACAAGAACATGTCCGGTCTGAATTTCATTAGCTAAGATCTTTCAATACCCCTCTTTCTTATATAATATCTTTGAGTTTAAAACCAAGGAAGGGGAGCAACTAATCTCTTACCAGTTCCTCCCGATGACCTCCTTGGAAGAGTAGCCGGTCATGGTGAAGAACCCGCTGCTGGCGTACATGATCGGGCAGTCGGGCTTCGTCGCGTCGGACACCACGAATGTCTGCTGCAGTGTCGACAGCGCCTCCCTCAGCTCCTGCGAGACCCTCAGGAATGCCCTCGATTCCCCGACGAGGCTTGAGTCCTCGGATGTCCTGGTCGACTCGGCCCCGCTGAGCCTCTCCGACGTCGTTGTCCTGCTGCCCGCGAGGTTTGACACGAACTCTGACGACCCGCCCGAGGCCCTCACTCTCAGGCCCCACTCCGCCGTCCTCTCGGCGATGGCGTCCTCGGGTAGGATCAGGCCGTCATTGGCCGGGCCGCTGAATGCCATCCACTTGTTCGCGGGCTCCCTGTCTCTGCTGCTCGGAGCAGAGCCGACACTCACAAAGGCTCTTCCTGGTCCTTCTTCCTCCTCCACGAGCTGCCGGTCTTTGCCTGTGGACTCGTCCATTCTTCGGATTCTCCTACTGAGAACTACCGGAAACTCGGAAACCCCTGCCGGCCAGACTCCAGAAGCGCACAGAATATGGCTCAAGTTGAAGTATTCCGAAAAAGGAAAGCAGAGCGCTCGCTGGTTTCCTTCAGATAAAGTGTCAGAGCTATTTTCAAGGCAGAGCAGCCACTAGCGAGCAACAATCTTCAAGCCCCTCGCTCTCCGAGCCTCCGAAGTCCCCTGGGCATTGGATCGGAAGCTCCTAGTTCGTGGCATCTCCCCGGGAGCTGGCTGCTGTGACAGGCGATAAAGCAGGTGGAGTAGATACCGTCCACATTTCCTGAATTTAATATGTGTCGTCCCCAGCTGTCTTTCATTTCATTTCCAAAAAATATATATATATAAATATTAAAATAAATAAAATGGATTCAGAGAGAAGGAAATTCGCGACTCCGGACCAGAGCCTGTAAACTCGATTTTATGACCGCAGTTGTTCCTCAAATAAACTATGCAATAAATCAACCTTATATTCAACATATTACTTCTATTTTAACAATTAAAAATTATAAATTTAATTATTATTATTAAATTTCACTATTTGTCATGTGGGTAGGCGAAATTTATGAGGCCACGAATCGCTGATATATCACATTTATATGGCAGGTGGCCGAAGATAAACTTCGCTTTCACATTTTTAATTTGGCGTCTTGACTTCTTCTCCGCTTCTTACCGGAAGAGAGAGAGAGAGAGAGAGAGAGAGAGAGAGAGAGAAGATTTTACACTTGCAGATGATACCTTAAGGACCACGGGCACCGTCGGACCGCGTCGTTAACTTCCACGGTACCAGAGGATCGGCGAGACCGATCGGGACAGCACGCAGTCTTCCTGCGATCGATTAAGTCACCGGAATATAAGATATTACGAGATGAAAAGGACCGTGATTCTGACTTTATCGACTGCCGGAGACGTATCTTGTACGAGAGGGTTATTAATGAACGGTCGATTGCTAGAAGATCAATGGGCGGTCGGAGCGAGCGATCCTCTGGCAAATTTCAGGGCTGGGTAGTGACGAACAAAAAGCATGTTCCGGTACATACATATATTATATATATATATGTATGTATGCCTCCTCGCACTTCCCGTAAATGGTCTGTCGACGATTCGAGTCGTGAAAGTAGAACGGGACGTGCGGGTCGGTCCGACGTGTCCATGTGGCATGAGGGCCTGGCCACCAGCAACACAATAATTGTACTATGTGATGGTGCCAAGTCGAACGCTAGACACCAGAAGAAATGCGTCCGAGATGGCAAGCTGACGACGACCTCTTCAACGGTCGAATAGTCAGACCAAAATTTTATAATCTTTTCAATTATTTTATTTTTATCATATCTGGCTGCCGCGCCCCCTCGTGCGCTTGCACGTGGCGGATCCACAACGTCCGATGCGCAGCGCCGTACAGATGCTTAGCCACGTGGCAGCGGCTGCGGCCACAGGACGGTTTTGGCCAATCCCGTGGGTGTGTGTGAACGAGTGAACTTGACCGAATAGGGGTCCAATCTGTCACAGGGGTCGGAACTCACCCGAATTTTTCCGTTCCTGCGATGGTGTTGAGCAGTGACCCATGCACTCTCAGCCAACCCGAAGCACACACACGCACAACGAAATAGCTTGGCGAGTTTTAGCAATCAATGATTACGATCGAACAATGCAAGGTAAGGGAAATCTCACTTGTATTCACAAACACGAATTACAAGAACACACAAAACCCTTACACGACCTTGCATGACCACGTCCAAGTATATGCCTCGTACTCCGGCACTTGCACTCCTCACTTGGACGGGTGAACTTCACTCCGGGAGTTCACACTTAGCGTCGGGGGACTGGTCACACTGTTGCCGGAACTTCCTTACTCGACTATCGGTGATAGAGTGTTTGCTCTCGACTCTCTCCAGTTGCTCTCCCCTTCTGATGCTTCAACCTTTGGACCCGGGGGCTATTTATCCTTGTAGGGGGCAACCACCGGCCCTGGTTTCCAGGAGACACCTCAGCTCCATAACCACCCACTTCCACTCTTTTAGGGGCTGCAGTTGGATAGCTTGATTGCTTGCCATCACAGTCACTCGGCCAGCACCTTGACCGAGCTTCCATCGTTCCACGACGGAAGATATCGGGTCTACCTATGTGCCATTTGCACTTAGTTCGGTTGTGGGCACCGCGCCCTTGCCTTGGATCAATTGCATGGGACATTAGCGTCGCTCGACCCCGAGCGACTTCCCTAGCGAGTCTTCGGGAGAACCCGCATGCCCGTTACTTGCCATCTCGCCTTTGAACGGGTTTCTTGGGAGGTTAGGGCGTCCAGCCCACTTGCTCTTGACCGGGTCTTGTGGGAGTGCTCAGGCCTGCACAGCCCACCACCTGTCTTCCGCCTTACTCGCCCGAGAACAAGTCTTCCGAGCGGTTAGGGCGGCCAGCTCACTCCCTGACCGAGTCTTCAGGGAGGTTGGGAAGTCCAGCTCGCCTTCCCTTCTGGCTTGGCCCTCGCCCTATATATATCCCACTGATCCTTTGGCATTCCTTCCCTCGATCCTTTCCCGGGCTGCCACGCTATTGAGGGTCCGCTTGGCAGCCATTTCCGTGTCCGAGCATTAAGGGGCTGACACAATCCATGATCGTCAGGTCAGGGGGTGGCGACCACTAGACGTCTCTCGGGAAATCTGAGACCAGGCCGGTCCTACGTGCCTAAATTGCCTGTCGTTAATTTCTTTTTCACTGCCAGGATCAATTCCGGTAGCCTTTTCCGATATTGAATCCAGCCGTGGGTGACCCGGTCTAATGTCGTTTGAGCATAACGAACTCCATGTCCCAATCATGAGAATGGAGCACTGCCCATAACAAAGTTTTAATTGTCGGATAGGAATCCTGCATTGATGTGGCCACTAGACCTGTTGATTCAGGTCGGTCATGGCTGAAGTATCAGTCAACTCAAAATTGCTGGCCCAAGGATGATTACTCCGTGATTCGGGCTCCCTAGCCTGTCCTGAACCAAGAAAAATAATTATTTTTAAAATAATTTAAATAAAATTTGGACGGAAAATACGGCTGTTTAATCTATTTTTATATTAAAATTTAGAAAATATTTAAATATGACCACTTTTAACGTAATAAATTGATTCTTCAATTATCTAAAAATAATTTCCGTGCTTTTGGTGCCGTAAAAAAGTTTCACCTGAAAACCCCACCCAGGCACTTTTTTCGTGTCGGGCCGGGCCGGCCTTGCCAGGTCTAGTGGCAACCGTGTGTGATTCTAGTTTATCGAGTCATATGGCGGCACCGGACTTATCAAGACGGTTGGGGTTGGGTGGGTTCATGTTTTTTAAGGCCAGGGCTCATCCCAAGGCCTTCACATCCAAACAGAAACCCGACCCGGACACAAAGCCAGCGGTGACCTGTCCCGGGCCACAGGCACCCAGAGATTTACCGGACCGAGTTCTGAAACTTGTTCTGAAGAGTAGATAATGGCATAACAAATCCATGATTTGCTCAAAGGTGCACCGGCAATAATCAATCATCCACAGGACGGATCCAAGCGAGGGATAACGAGACCTCACTCTAAAGGTTTAACTTATGGGAGATAGTCACCGGACATCTGAGTCGAGCTTCGGGCTCAGGCTCCTGAGCTTCGAGGTTTTAAACTCGTATTGTCATGAAAAAGTACATCTTTTATTCGTTCACTCGATCATGGTGCAGGTGAAACACGGACTGCTCTTGGATCGATCAAGGATAAAACTGGTGGAAGATAGCCTTGATCCACCAAAGACACTATGCAATCGTCGAACATCTCTTTGATGGACCTGAACTTCATCAGCCCCAGGCTTTCAAGCTTTGAGGTGCTAAAATCGTAGCGAGCCCGATTCATGGGCTCGAAACTGCACGAAATATCATCATCAAGCGAGGATATTAATTCTCAAGGAATATGCAGGATGAAGTAATTTGAGGAAGTTCTGGTGTGGTAATCTGCTCAATGGTCGGTTCATGATGTGCAGGTGCGTACCCTCTTGGAATCGGCAAAGATGGATATAGTGCTGAGAGGATGGAGGCCAGCTCGTTGTTTTCGATCACTCTAGAGCTCGCCAGAAACCGCCCTCTGGCACTCTTGTGTTCGTAGAAGAGGATGTGAGCGAAGGCGACAATCGTCTATGTGGACGTATCCTGTCCTTCCATAGCACTACTGGAAGTCCTTTACTTCCCCTGTTAATGTTTTCTTCCATTCGCTCTTCATCAGTTCCTATCAGAAGCAAAAAATATACCGAAACTGAAGCGATTGCAGATGAGAAATAAAGAACCTTCGAGCAATCGAAGGACATCGGATGCAGTCGAACAAAGATCAGGTGGCAAACTTGGTCCGATGACGAATGCCAGTAGAACTGTGGCAAGATCGATCTCATTCTCGTTGCAGAATTCCCAGGCGGCCTTTTCAGCTGAGGTTTTTGACAAAGGATACCACGCCATTTCACGAAAGACCCAAATTTTTAAGCTTATGTTAGCAGGATCGCTTAAATATCAAAATGAAAGCCAGTAATGCTGAGAGAAGATGGAGAACTATTGGGCAGTTCCTGCCAGAAGGCTTACTTGAAGCCTTTCACATAGTTCTATGGAGCTCCAAGATGACTCATCCAGTGGCACTCTCGGGTCGAAATCGTCTCTGATTCTCGTAGCTGAAGAAGACGATGTGAGAACAACACGTCTCAGGAATGGGTCCTTCTTGCACGAGCGCAGGACGTTCAGAGTTCCCTCAACAGCCGGCTTTACAATCTCGGCCTGTCCATGCCAATGTAAGAAGGTGGAAAAGAAGCATCAGTCTCAGGTGTTTCAGGTGGACAGAAAACAACTATATGCATTGCAAATTGTCACGATATCTGTTCACGGTTACCTTTGGGTTGGGTGAAGATTTCATCACGGGTGAAGCAGTGTGGAGAACACCCGTGATGAAAACATAATGAATATAACTGTACTTTCGATCTAGCTTGATGAATTTCACTGTGGCCGCTGCTGCCTTTGATGCCACAGTTGTTAGTCGAGCTGTTCCTTCGCAGTCCCCTTTTCTTTCCTTCCCATTTCCTGCAGCGTCTCTCTGCAGCCTTTCTCCCTTTTCTTCATTGCCCCCCACCAGCTTCTACCACTTCCTCTGGTGCTTGCACTTTCCCTTCTTCATGATCTTGATTGTGTTTCTTCTCTCCCTTCATATTTATGCCCAAACACCACTTGTTATCTGCATTTCTGTGGTAGCCATGTGGACACCCCTTGTGTGTATCCCCTCACTGCTATCCCATCTCCAACGTCCACTTCTCTAAGCTTTTCACCATTTCCCTGGCTGCATCACCTTTCATACACAGAAGAGAAAAGGGATAATTGTTCGTTTCCACTGAATTGTCCTTTTTCTTGTCTGCAGTACTTGAATCCAACTAATCCTAAGTTCGAGTCAGATCAGCCACTACTCAACACATGAGGCCTTAAGCTGAGCACAGATTGGTCCTGACCCCGTCCAATGCCATCTGAACTGATCAAATTCGACTTCTGAACCGTGAGCAATGGAGCATTGTTCATGCTTCTTCGTCGCCCAAGGGAGCAACGTTTCATTATTAGATTTGTCTCCTGCATCAATGTGGCAAAGCGTGTACACTTCTGGCTTGTTCAGGTTTTGTGGTAGCACCCGGCTTAAGGATCCAATCAGGTTGCAGCTTCAGTTGAAGTCTTAAGGCCAGGGCTCATACGAGAACACAAGCTGGAGGCGTTCAACCTATTCCAGGCCACAGACACTGGGAATCTACTGGATCGAGCGCACGCTAATTGATCATCATGGTCTTTTCGTGGTCTGAGTCTCAAAGTTGTCCTGCAGAATACCTCAGGGCATAGCAGATCCATGGAACTTCTCAAAGATGCACATCTTCACTTAAAAAAGTAACAATCCAGTACGCTCAGTTGAAATTCACCATCTCAAAGTGGAGTGCACAGTGTTGTCCCTCTCAATATGCCACAGACAGACAGACAGACAGACAGAACTGACCTGATCGCTCGATCTCAATTTTTTATTACCATCCCAAGGACCCGACTCCATGGTCAGCCATGTTGCAGTACTGCGCCACGTACTGTCAATGAAGAAAATCCACCATATTTAACGAGTTTTGCCCCCTTAATCAAGCTTTCTAATTATGAAATAATGGACAATCAAGAAAAAAAAAATTATAAATTTTCATTTGATCTATCATTCATAAATCTTTTTAGCACAACGCTTAGTTTGGGTGACGCATATTAGCTCGAAAATTACTGGCCTTTTGCCCGATAATCGTGTGACGATCGTGAATTACCGCCCCGAGCCGCGTGCATCAGGGGGGGGATAATCCGCACTTGCAACAGTGTGTATGTGTATTAGTATAGAGCAATCGGAGCTTGAAGCCCACGAAACTCTCTGGACCGGTACCCGAACCGGAATCGGATCCGATAAGAGAAATCGGCCCGCACAATTAACTTATAGCTTCCTAGGCCGGTTCGAATTATTCGGCCGTATGATTCCCAATTGGTAAAAACTCTCCGGACCGCATCGACAGTGTTAGTTATTCAGAACAACATCTCAGTTCTGCTGGGCAAGCGCACTAGCAAGAAAGAAGGAAACAAAGAGCCGGAGTCCAAAGCCCCGTTCGTCTTCTCATCAGCTCCCCCTCTTAAACCCAAGGACCTGATAGTGCAGGTAAGATCTAGTTCCCTCTCTGCTGTTTCGGTTCTTCATGGTTTCTTCGAGCATGTTCTAGAACTCTGGCGTGTCTAATTCTGTGCAAAGTTTGTTCCTTTCCGCGTCTCGTTTCACTCGCTGTGGTTTTGTACTGCGTTTGTTTTGCTCCAGTCCCTTCGACGAGGGAAAAAGTATGGTTGATTCTTTGTTCGTGAATTCGTGTTGTTTTTTTTGTGAGAGATAATGAATTTGGGATACCTTCTTAGGCCTTTGTCTTGCAGCGTACGATTGGAGCATTGATGGGATTCTCTATAGTTGGTATTAGTTGAATCTCATTAGGGTTTATTTAAAATAAGTAAAAATCAAAGATTGGCTGCAGATTGATGGTCGATTGTTGATAATGGTGTGGCCCCCCCTTTTTTTTTGTGTGTTGATCTGATTTTAGATATGACCGCGAATTTGAACTTTTCCTTTTGAGGTTTTGATTCCTACTGTGGTATGTCAATTTCAAACAGGGGGGCTTTCAAGATTTGCAGTGGAGATGGACAATGGAGGGGGGAACTCTCTGCCCTCGGGGGCTGATGGGGTTAAGAGAAAAGTCTGCTATTTCTATGACCCAGAAGTGGGCAACTACTACTATGGGCAGGGGCATGCGATGAAGCCCCACAGGATGAGAATGACTCATGCCCTGCTAGCCCACTATGGTCTCCTCCAACATATGCAGGTCCTTAAGCCCTTTCCTGCAACTGACAGGGACCTCTGCCAATTCCATGCAGATGACTACATATCATTCCTTAGGAACATAACCCCTGAGACGCAGCAGGATCAGCAGAGGCAGCTGAGACGGTTCAATGTAGGTGAGGATTGTCCTGTCTTTGATGGGCTCTACTCCTTCTGTCAGACTTATGCCGGTGGATCTGTTGGTGGAGCTGTTAAGTTGAATCATGGTCTCTGTGATATTGCTATCAATTGGTCTGGTGGGCTGCACCATGCTAAGAAGTGTGAAGCCTCGGGGTTTTGCTATGTCAATGATATTGTCCTCGCCATCCTGGAGCTTCTAAAGCAACACAATGTGAGTCTAAATTTTATGTTATTGAATCTGCCCAATGGGTGACTCATCTGTGTTTTTAGTTGTCATCTTCTTCTTGTTATACTAATAGATCCTGATTTACTTGTTTTGTGGGAATTTTGATTGTTTAGTTTGGGTTCAATTGTTTTTATATCTCTTCCCATGGTTAATATGAAATTAGCAGCTTAAGGTGTATCTAGCTTAGGAAATTGAATTCCGTCCTTTCTGAATGTGTCAACTTCTCATCAGTATTCCTGGTATATAGATCGAGTGATATATGTAGCAGATCAGAACGGTCAGACTTGAGTAGGACTTGCACAAAACAAGCCATTGTTCAGTTGTAGGATTTGCAACTAGAACAATAGGGCAAAATGCATGATGCATTTCTAATCATCAGATAAGGTTTAACTTCTATTCAGCATGAGTAGTCATACTAATTTGAAGTATCTGCTACTTTTTCAGATTCAAAACCAGCTGATAAAGTAAAGAGCTACTACTTTTAAGAAACTGTACATCTGTTAATTACACATTTCATCTCTCTCACCTAATTGTTTGTTAAATTTGCAGCGGGTTTTATATGTGGACATTGACATTCACCACGGAGATGGTGTGGAGGAAGCCTTCTACACAACTGACAGGGTCATGACTGTTTCCTTCCATAAATTTGGAGATTACTTCCCCGGCACTGGAGATATTCGTGATATTGGATATGCAAAAGGGAAATACTACTCCCTAAATGTTCCATTAGACGATGGGATTGATGATGAGAGCTACCATTCTCTATTTAAACCGATTATCAGGAAAGTGATGGAAGTCTTTAAGCCTGGTGCTGTAGTTCTCCAATGTGGGGCTGATTCTTTGTCTGGGGACAGATTGGGATGCTTCAACCTTTCAATTAAAGGCCATGCAGACTGTGTTAGATTTATGAGATCATTCAATGTGCCACTCTTGCTGCTTGGTGGTGGTGGCTATACCATCCGAAACGTTGCTCGTTGCTGGTGTTATGAGGTAAGTTCTCTTCCAATGATTTTTGTTTCAAGAGAGCATTATCAAGGAATTATGATATTATTGCTGTTTCTTGGTTATTGTATCTTTTATATGGTATAAATAAACACAAAGCTGATATTTTCATCTGCCTCTATAGCTCATTTTTAGCATGTCTTATCATTTTTTTAAAGAAAAAGAAGCCAGGTTTTAATGCTCTTTTCCAGCAACAAATCTTACTAAGTGAAATTCACTAACCACCTTCCTGTTTGTATTTTCTGAGGGAAGAGAAAGAAAACCAATTTATGTTCTGAAGATGTGCATTTTCAGATGGAATGCATCTCTTGCTTATGTAAAAGATGCAATCAGTTTTCCTATGATTCTAGCATGTTGTTCTATTCATTAGACTTGATAGTTTGATGGTTTGTCTACTGAATAGGTGTTGAAATATTTGTATATCTGTTAGAGGCAACTTACAGTATGTTTCAAATGCATCAATACAACCTAGTTTCTTTTACTAATTTGCTGCTCTGATGCAGACGGGGGTAGCCCTTGGAATGGAAGTTGATGACAATATGCCTCGGCATGAGTATTATGAATATTTTGGGCCAGACTATACACTTCATGTTGCACCGAGTAACATGGAGAATAAGAACACGCATCAAGTGTTGGAAGATATAAGGTCAAAGCTTCTTGACAATCTCTCCAAGCTCCAGCATGCACCAAGTGTCCCTTTCCAAGAACGACCCCCTGATACTGAGATCCCAGAGGTATTATACTGTATGATACTTCCTTTCTTTGCTTGGTTATAGTTTTTCCCATAAATCTTTCTTTAGACATTGGTTCATGGTCCGATCTCATGTTTTCTTGCCTTAATCATATGCAAGATCTCTTTTTCATCATATAGAGGCAATTCCTGTCAGTTTCCTTGTCTTGATGACATTATTTTGCTGATAGAGCTCATCAGATGAGAATGGGCATCGGTTGAACTGATAACTGCCTTGTGTTGACTTCTGTTTCCTCTGAAGTTGTTAACCAATTTGTATCTCTTCTGACATTTAGGCAGATGAAGATCAGGAGGATGCAGATGAAAGATGGGATCCTGAGGCTGACATGGAAGTTGATGATGGACAGTGAGAGTGCATTCACATTCTATCTTCACTTACTGTCTTGTGTCTTTATAGTTTCATATTGACCTCATTTTTTTAACAGGAAGCCCATATCAAGTAGAGTAAAGAGAGAACTAGTAGAACCGGTGGTCAAGGATCAGGTATCCCTTGGTTCTCTATGCGGCAAATATACATTAAATGCTTTGTTTCCAATTGGTTGGTTCTCAATTATCAAATCAAGTTTTACCCTCCTCTCGGTTTACTCGACAACAATGTGATCCCAAATTCTGATTGTTCTGGCTTTAGATTTTGGAACTTTAACATCTCTTTGTTGTCTACATCTTTTAAAACTCCTTAATGTTTCAATTTCCTCTTTTCATATTCAAATGTTTCTCACTATTACTGACTCTTCTGGCAGGATGGCCACAAAACAAACTTGGACCATCCCCGAGGTTCTGGTGCAGTTCATGAAGACATTGCCCCAGCAAAGGTGGGGATAAACCCCTTTCTTCATAAACGTTCTCTTTTACTGTTGCCATTAAATTCTTTCCTAACTCCTTTTGTTGCTTATTTAAGGCATCTGACATGACTGCCATGATGATAGACGAACAACCTGTGAAAATCGAACAAGAAAACTCCATCAAACAATCTGATCAGAGCTACCCCAACTAAAATCAAGTATGCAACACCTTGCCAGCGTTATGCAGTCAATTGTTGCTGTGAAGAGCAGGAGCCAAAAGGACTTATCATGCAAAACGACCCTGAACAGCCTTTTGGCTGATCAGCACATGCTGATTCTGTAGAGCCAAACTCAAAGTGCTGAGATGCTGAAGTGCAATTGTTTAAGTGTAAAACTTTTGGAGGCATATCCTGTCAAGTCGTGTGTTATATGTCTTCCAGCCAGACAACTGAAATTCTTTCATTTTTATGGAGAATAGATACTGATGTTTGTCCTCTGTTGATTACAGTGTTGTTCCATGGCTTTAGTATGTACATGCGAGCAAGATGTGGTCGTTACTTTACTTCAATCAGGTATCTGACTTGAGTTATGCGTAAGGGTTACACAAGTTATACCGTAATGCGGGTTTCTATGTTAACCTGCATCATGCCACTACCTGAACATTTGATCAATGATAAAATATAGAGATTATGTAGACTAGTACAGTAATATTGCAAGAATATAAGTTAAGGTCGTCGTCCAATCTTCAACTAGAAGAAAAGGCCACAAACACAGGCAAACAACTTGAATTTAAAGTAGAGAATTCGCTCTTTGTATCAAGATGGTGAGATCGATTCGGTTGCAGGTTATCAGTGACAGAAGTATGACTGCTTTACACAGTTTACCTGCCCAGATAGAGGTCGATTCTTGAACTTTGATCTCGATTCTTGCCCGGTTGTCACTCAGCTCAAAATAATCCTCATTGACAGTCCACTCTTGCTCTATGACATGAGGCAACGTCCAAAGGAACTGTGAAAATCAGCGAATGGACTTACCCATCATTAGATCGACAATGCTGAAAGAAGGTTTTCAAGATGTTATCAGAGATTCAAGTAGCTTTCGGCCTTTCGTGTCCTGGTCAAAATTACTTCCCATGAATGCGATGAACTGTTCGTTCATTTAAAAGGAGAAAAAGGATACCTTGCAAGCTTCTCTTGTATAGTGGGGGGAGAACTTGGCTGGAATTGCCAATTCCAAGACATAAATTGTAACACATTGAATACATTCACTGCTGTGGAGAACGCAAATGCGGCACCATGGAGACCTTTTTTTTATTTTTATTTTTATTTTAACGTTATAGAAACAGATATTCCCTTGTGCCAGCCCAAAAACAAGCGGGAACAGCACCAAATCGAGAAGCTGAGATCATCCTCTGACACCAACATAAGTTACAGGAACGCATCCTTCTCGAGCAGCTTCAACACTTCGTGCTGGTTGTTCAGCTTCACGACATCAATAGGAGTCTTCCCGTCGAGGTTCCGAAGAGTGCTGTAAATTGTGAAAAATAGGCTGTCAGTAGACACACAAATCACTTGTTCTTTTTCACACCATTCTATGTCCCTGTTTGAATCATGCGGGAACCATAACAGTTTTCTTGTGGAATGGTCACTTACACAGACGCCCCATTGTCCAGCAGGAGAGCCACACATTCTTTTCTTCCATAACCAGCTGCATAATGAAGGGCAGTGTTCTTGTTCTTGTCTAGAGCATCCACCATAGCTCCAGCTTCGAGCAAAACTTGAGCACACTTCACCTGCAGACAATAACACAAAGCAAGCAAGCATGAGTCAACAAAATCCAACTGCCATCTCGAAAACTGTCTTTCAAATAAATGATATCTGAGTCTCAATATAAGAGCAACAGAAAACTGTAAGTTAAATCTTCAGACATGGCAGGGCTAGGTTAAGGTCATTGAAACTTGAGAATTTTCTAAGAAATAGTCCAAACATCCAATTTTAACAGGACCAAACAAATATCAAGAGATCACCTCTCCACATCCACAAGCAAAATGCAATGCTGTTCTTCCTTCTGAATCTTCTTCATCTTTGATAGCACCTTCAGCTAATGCTTTTTTCAAACCCTGCAAGATACATAAAAGGAAAAGTTTTATTTCCTGATTAGGGAAAAGGGAACTCATGTCCCCATACGACTAGCAATCTTCTATTGAGGCCAAAAGGAGAGTCCTCAGCAACATGATGGTTTCTTTTTCATCTTCCAATTTGGTGTTCAACAAAGCATTGTGCTCGTAATTATGGATGTCTAAGAGTCACCATGCAAACACAACGATGGAAAAGATATTCACAAGGAGACAAAGTTCATTATTAGACATTAAGTTGGAGCTAGTCTTTTCACTTCAATAATTTAGACTGCTAGCTTTGGATCCCATTGCAAGAACATGCTCAGTGGAACATAGTGAGCATCCATAGAAATAATAATGCATACCTCCACATCACCATCACTTGCAGTTTGGTGAACAATTGCCTCAACTTCATTGCCAGCATCTTCATCATCATCTGGAACTGTATTCTCACCGGAAGGTCCTCCTGCAATAGCAAGACCCATTGCTTCACCCAGCTTTGACTGAACCTCCTTATCATTCCAGTATCTACAACAGCATAAGAACTGGTCAAAGAAGCAAATGACCAGACTAGTGCAAAAAGCCAATGTCCGTCATGACAATATGATAAATTACTGACTGTCCAAACCTCATCATAGCAGCTGGACCACCAGTTTCCATTTCCTCCAATATGTTTTTCAAATTTGGATCTTCTTTGATCCGTGCCATTCGTTCCTCAATGTGCTCTTTCTGTGTTGGATTTGCCAAATTCTCAAGCATGCTAGACATAGCAGGATCCTGAGGAAAAGAAGATAATGAAGGAAAAAATATGAGGTTTTTACCAGCCACAACTGTACAAAGACAGTAACCAATGCAGATAACCTTAAATAATGCAGATGAGTATTACCTGCATCAGAGCATTACCAAGGCGTTCAGCCATAGTCATAAGTTGAGGATTCTGCATAACCTGTTGCATCGTGGTTAAGTATTGTTGTGTATCGAACTGAGGAATGCTCTCTTCTTTGGTAGCGCCATGGAAAGTTTCCTGGATCTGCCCAGCCATCTGGTTGAATGCAGGATCTTTTGCTATCTGCTCAGCCAATTCTTTAATGCTGGGATCCTACATGAATCATCAACAAATCTATCTTGTAATCATTGAAATATTTGAAAGAACATGTAAAAGATTCTAGAGCATCCAAGTCTCAACAATACTAACCATAGTTACTGATGAAAAATGTCAAAAGGAAACACATGAGCCAAAGAGAGAAGTAAAGATCGACAGAACCCACATTCAAGATCGAAAACATGCAAAAGCTTCTGATAAAACTACAAATCACCAATTGTTATTGCGACACTCATACCTATATATTTCAGCAAGGAAATTGTAAACCTACATTTAGCAGATTTTCCATCGCAGAAAAGTCAAAAGGATTGGGAAAAGCAGGCCCAGATTTCGCCTCCTCTGCAGAAGACCCCGATCTTGAAGGTTTGTTCTCTTTGGGAGTCGCTTTATCATCTACAAGGAATGGTGGTCACAGATCAAATAACTATCCTTAACGCTTCATGAAGAAAAAGGCACTCAATCTTTGAAAATAGATGACAGGACGAGGGAAACTGCCCTGGATACACTATTTTTCACAATAAAACAATGAGGACCAACCAGTAACATCAATATCAGACCATTTTTGCCTAAAATGAACCACTTCATGAATCTTTACACCCAATAAGGTAATTGCCCACATCATCAATAATGAAAGCACTGAAACAATATGAGTTCACAATTCACATCAAGCATATGCATCACTACTAACGCCATCTAATCAAGCAATCTAAGATGGCCAGAACTGAAATGTGGCCCCCAAAACTCAACAGCACTACAAAAAGCAGCATTCTTTCATCCTATGGCTGACAATAGAAGAGAGCAAAAGCAAGCGACAGATCCTACGTCATATATCCAGACCTTAAAAAACCGAGCTTGCATGTTAAATTGAACCCAAAGCACGTGCTTTTTCCAAAAACCTCAGGTGGGTAACACTAACACCCCCATCGATTGATAAGTCAGTATACACTCAAACAAGTTATTCACCAGTATGCATCAAAGCGGACAAACCAATCAACAGAACACAAATCAAGAGTGAAATGTTAAACACCAGCAGCTCATCCAATGAGCATTACCGGCCGGGCCATCCCTGGGTGAATTTGAAGCCATATCTGAAAATCACAAGAAAAAAGCGGTAGTAAGGTTCGGTCCCAGTAGAGGAGGAGAGCAGGGCCTTCGCGTCAAATGGAGAAACTGGCCCCCGGGAAAAGGAAGAACCTTACGGACGAGAGAATTACTTGGAGAAGAGGAATTGGGATTCGACAAGGGGGCAGATCAAAGCAATCCTGTCTCCAAGCTCCTTCCTGCGACAGATTCTATCAGAACCTTCACTGTTGATCATTCATGTTCAGTATTCTTCATGCTTGATAATCAATTGCACGTACTAAAAAAATTTCAACTTTCATGATAGCTAATACTAAGCCATCCAGTAAATATTAAATCACATTATTTCGCTTAAAATATATTCTTAAATTTAAATCATATTTACAAAAATATATATTAAAAATTTTTACCACTTAATATATTTTCTAATTATATATACTTTTTTTTTTGTCTGCTTGGTTAAAAGGTGGGTAATTGTTAATCAGTTATAATTAATTAATTCGGCCACACGTGCGAGTCTATTCATGCGCACGTGTTAGGATGCTTGAATGAGATCGCTCCTCGTGTGGGCGCTAGCTGCTAGCCTTCTTTGATCACCGGCCCTAATTGGGCTGCTGGCTGCTTTGAGCCACATTTCGCCATTGCATCCCCTGAAATAGCTGTTGCCACTGCCAAGGATGGGTTTAGGAGGCGGTTGGGTGGGGTTAGAAGCCACAAAAAAACCCGACCAAACTACCAAAACAGACTGAAAAACTACCGAAATTTCTGAACCGGTCATGATTTTATTGATCTGTTGTCAAGAAAAGAGCATATGTGGTTAACAATTGAAATGGTTGATCCATAGAACAACAATTGGGTAACACGAAAAACAAAACGCCTTTTTAGCCTACCATCCTGCCTAAATGATACTAAAATTAAACATTCAAAGAAACCATTTGCCGTTCGATGGTTCACTTGTGAACTAATTGAGATCTCAAACAGTTCTATGGCGAATCTAGACGTGGATCTCCCATGTTCTTTTCGAACAGTGCTTGTACATGATGATCAACCATGTCAGTGTTATGGTTGATCATGCCTCAAGTAGTCGCTGGGGATCAAAGAAACAACACAAAAGGTGGGTGCCCCTATATAGTTGCTAATACTTCAAGGTTCATTTTTCATTACATTATGTGTTCCAATCTGCAGTTTTACAGAATTGTATCAAATTGAAGAATATCAAACCTAAGGCATTAGACCAGAGAAGCCACCATGGCCGAATCTCTTGTTTCACTTTCTTCATGAGCACATTGCTTTCTCCAGCAGTTCCTGCAATTCCCCGCTTTTATATGCCTCTGTTAACAGAAGTCATTCACATTAGAACTATATAATAGTATCCAGTTGAAAAGCCAACATTCTCAGGGCAGAAGTAATGTCTTGGTACTATGCAGAATCGACTTTATAAAGTAAATCCATATCAGCTTCAAAACAAAGAACATAAATGACCAGGAGAACGACAATGTTGCTTCAGGGTAAATTTTGTGCAGGAAGTGCCAAGAAGTGGCTAAAAATGTCTCAACTGCGACTCTGGAAGCTATGAGCATATCCCTAATATTGGTAGCTGAAACAGTCAGTGCACAGAAAGTAGAGAAATGAGCACTTGCAGCAATCAATGAATGTTTACAGTTTCTACCAATTCTAGAATGCTTAAATATTAATACAAAGCAGGGGTCAAATCACTCAACATCAAAGCCCTCTAGGTAGAAGCTTTCTTTTTGTCAGCCCTTATCCTATCTCCCACTGCCACATCCATTAGTAATTCATGAAGGAATAGAGAAAATAATGAAAGACTAGTGCAGCAAAATCCAAGTGATCAATGCCTCCTATATAATGCTAGATCTCCATATCATCAAGTATAAGTCACCACTACCACAATAACAACACGATTTCATTCCCAATATCAATCACACTCTTTTGTTACTGTAATCATATCAAGAGATTCTTAGGTCCAGTAATACCTATAGTACTGAACTAGGAAAGAACCCACAATACTCAAATACAAAAAAATTATCATACCAACAGTAATGTCGCATCCACCAAAAAATTCGCCTTCGATATAGAGCTGAGGAAATGTTGGCCAGCTAGAATACTCCTTCAGCCCCTGACGCAGCATTTCATTCTCTAGAATGTTTATTGCTTCAAAAGAAACGTTGATGGACTTCAGAATTTGCACCACGGTGTTTGAGAACCCACACTGAGGGAAATCCTTGGTGCCCTTCATGAAGAGAATCACCTTGTTTGATGTAACCACCTTGTCCAGCGTCGATTTAAGCTCAGGAGTCAGTGCTGCACACATACCAAAAGAGAATTGTCACAATAAATGCAGAAACCAGGACCAAAAACAGGAAATTCGCACCAGGAAATTCAGAAAGGGGTGCTATTACTGAAGATAAGTTACTAGCAACATGTCTGCCTCCATCAAATTACAACTTTGCATTTTCTTTGTTCATTTGATCGATTCATAAGATCGACATCAAGATTGCCACTGAAAGTTATAGTGCATATAAATTGAAGATCTTCAGGTAACATTCTATAAATTATTCGAAGTTACTGCATCTGTTTTCATGCTCCTAGTTCAAGTTTGCTAAATACGAGGACTTTCAATCCAAGAGCTAACGTCCTTGGCCCAAACTCCAAGTGATCAAGATGAAACAATAACAATCAAGCAAGCTTTAAATCTGTAGCAATGGTGATGCAAAATCTTATACCGCAAATGTAACAATGAATCCACATAAGTAGAAAGAACAGTCAGTTCCCGAGCAAGGAAATAGCTGTAATAACAAGTAACTTGCTTAGGATTCTGAAAAAGAAAATTCTTTTTAACAAACTGCAGCTTTCTTCCAATAATCGAAGCTCGCGAAGATACGCTGAGAACAGCAAGACAGAAATAATATCCGTGGACCAAATCCATCACTTAGAAGGGAGTTGTTGGCTTCATTACCGGAAGCGAAGCAGCGGAAGGAGCTCCCGCTAGGTCTGGAACCGACACCAGCTGCGCGTGGCCTCCCAACGGCTGTCAGGAGGCGAAGGTGGCGGGGCTGCCGGAAGAGGCAGGTCAGACTGTGGCCACCGGCCGGAGACGAGCTCAGACGGGGAATGGAGAGTGGATACTCCGAGGAAGGAAAGGCGGAGGAGGGAACGACCGTCGAGCGGAGGAGCGCCATCGCTGACCGGAACTCAGCTTCCTCGGTTCGTCTTGTCGTGTCGTCCTGTTTTCTGTCTCATGCCACCTGCTAGTTTCGTCCGCAAAATATACTTTTCTTTTTTCCATTTTCATTATTCTTTTCTCTTTCCTTTAAACAGCAGATCCTGGCCGTCCATTTCAAGTCCCAAATTTTATTTAATTTTAAAATATTTTCCTCCGTAGATATTCCCACAGTAATCGTTCGTATTCTAGTTGGGAACTGAAAACCCTAGCAGCTCCCCTCCGCCACCGCAGCTCTTCCGGACCCGATCCCTCCGGTAACGTACCACCGAAGTCTTCTTCTCCTTCTCCTTTTACCTCCTTCTTCAGCTTTATATGCAATCGGATGTTCACTCCGCCATAGCCGATTCTTATGCTTTACTCTGAGCTGCTTATTGATCCATCGCTCTGTAGATTCGTTCTGGTCTGCTTCATGTTTCTTTTATTAGGTCGGAATGGGCTATCATTTGACTGGTGTAATCAGATTGTGAATGGTGTTCCCTCTGATGCTGCGAGGAAAAATGGTCGTGATTGTGATTCTATTGACCGGAGGATACAATTTAAGCTGAAAATTGTGATTATCTTGCCTGTCTTTTTGCCTTTTGTGTGTATCATTCCTTGTTACTTGGTGTGGATAATTGAGCTTAGACACCATTCCCGGTAGACCCAACTGAGTTTAGTGATTTAGTATCCTTTTGTGCATTTCTTTGCTCCTCTCTTCAGTCACTGGTTGGTTCAGAAGTGAGATAGATATTCCATCTTTGAATTTAAGACATTATTGTGACTGGCTACAAGTTGCCCATGTTTAATTTCAATATGATATTGCTTGAGGTAAAAGATTCGAAACCTGCAATCTCATATGTTCCCTCCTTTAGACAAATGATTTATTCTCCTTGAAAGAAAGATCTTTTATACGGATTACTGCCCTGAAGCTTTGTGAACTTGCCATATGGGTTGTCTCTGAGTATTGGAATGAAAATCAGCCGTAGGATGTCTGTAAGTGAACATTTGTGGGCATCACTTTCATTTTTCAACAGTTGGGACTGCAATTGGCAGAAGAAATTTGAGAAGGTACATGAATTTGAATGTGGTAATCTTACTTTCCCTGAAAAATATCTCCATTGAGTCCATTATGGCTTGGTCAATGATTGCATTGATTTCATCAGGAGCATTGAATGTTTTCTCTTCTTTATGCAAGATATTATGAGCTGTTGTTTTGTTTTGTTTTGTTTCTTTGCATGAATTAAATATATTATAAATCTTCTCTTAGGTGGGAATAGATGTGTCACTCATCACCTTGCACTGAAGCTTGAGAAGGGACAACAGCCTCATTCCAGTATTGTTTTTTATTTTATGAAGATACTTGTGACTTTTGTACTGTGTTGGTGCAATATCTTGATGTGTGTCTCAATCATGATGTTCTTTATTTGGATTACGATTGGACTTTACTGTAGGGTCTTCTTATGAGGATCTCCTTTTGGATCTTCTGAGTACTGATCAATCATTTTGTGTATTTATGTAGTAAATTGCTGTCTTATTTTTGCAGTAATTGGTAGCAATGGCAGATGGTCATGAATCAGACAAGAATATTGAGATATGGAAGATCAAGAAATTGATCAAGGCATTAGAATCCGCCAGGGGCAATGGTACAAGCATGATATCTCTTATAATGCCTCCACGTGATCAAATATCAAGAGTCACTAAGATGTTGGGTGATGAGTTTGGAACTGCATCAAACATCAAGAGTAGGGTCAACCGTCAGTCAGTCTTGGGTGCCATTACTTCTGCTCAACAGAGGCTCAAGCTATACAATAAGGTTCCTCCCAATGGTCTGGTGCTTTATACCGGGACCATCATCACTGAAGATGGCAAGGAAAAGAAGGTGACAATCGATTTTGAGCCTTTCAAGCCTATAAATGCTTCACTTTACCTGTGTGATAACAAATTCCACACTGAGGCCCTGAATGAGCTCTTAGAGTCTGATGACAAGTTTGGCTTTATTGTCATGGACGGGAATGGAACTCTCTTTGGAACGCTCAGTGGTAATACTAGAGAAGTACTCCACAAGTTCACAGTTGATCTTCCAAAGAAGCATGGAAGAGGAGGTCAGTCAGCTCTGCGTTTTGCACGTCTTCGGATGGAGAAACGGCACAATTATGTTAGGAAGACTGCAGAACTTGCAACTCAGTTCTTCATCAACCCTTCCACCAGTCAGCCTAACGTGGCCGGTCTAATACTTGCTGGTTCAGCTGATTTCAAGACCGAGCTAAGCCAGTCAGATATGTTTGATCCTCGTCTACAGGCTAAGATATTGAACGTTGTTGATGTTTCCTATGGAGGTGAAAATGGATTTAATCAAGCTATTGAGTTGTCTGCAGAAATCCTCTCGAATGTGAAGTTCATACAGGAGAAAAAGTTGATTGGAAAGTACTTCGAGGAGATTAGTCAGGATACAGGAAAATATGTTTTTGGGGTAGATGATACATTGAAGTCTCTTGAAATGGGTGCTGTTGAGACCCTTATCGTGTGGGAAAACTTGGACATTAACAGGTATGTACTGAAGAACACTACCACAGGTGAGATTATAATCAAGCATTTAAACAAGGAACAAGAGGGTGATCAGAGCAACTTCCGGGACCCAGCAACCTCTGCTGAGCTTGAAATTCAGGAAAAGATGCCCCTACTTGAGTGGTTTGCCAATGAGTACAAGAAATTTGGCTGCACTCTGGAGTTTGTGACTAACAAGTCTCAGGAAGGGTCTCAATTTTGCAGAGGGTTCGGTGGAATTGGTGGTATACTTCGTTACCAGCTTGATATACGAGCATTTGATGAGTTGTCTGATGATGGTGGGGTCTACGAGGATTCTGACTGAAGTGCAGAATAAGTTGACAGCCAAAGAGGGGACTCTGATGATGAGTCTTTGCTGCTTCTGTCTTTCCTTCATGATCTGAATAATCACATCAAGACGATTTTGTCTCTGCTCCTACAGTTTGGTGCTCATCCCCCCGACTGTGGATCCAAGATCATACCCAACCCTTTTTTCTTCGTTTACGCCCTGTCTCATCTTTAAATGTGTTTGATGTCAGTAGACCATAACACGGTTATTTTTATGAGGACCTCTGTATGAATAGGATAGATTGATAAAGCTCGGAAAAGAGAGAATCGACTATCAAGAGGGGATGCCATCGATATATTTCTTCTGTTTTGTTCTGTTATCGTGATTGTTCTCTATATTGGCCCTCTTTTCATCTTGTTTTTCATTCAACGTGACTTAGAACTGGATAGCTCGAGAAGGGCTTTTTGAAAAATCTTGCTAATATTCTGCTAAAATTGCTGGTTGTTTTTCTACCTTTGAAGGAAAAAACTTTTGTCAGGCTTACAGCAGATGCTACCTTTTATGACGTTCATCTGATGGGATAAACAGTATAATATATCGGCAGTAATTGTGCAAATCCAACCTAGTGACTACTATAATGTTCATGAAGGATTTCCTTTCATGACAAAATTGTGCTCAAGTATTTTACTGTTCCAACTCTTAACAACTTGCAGGAACTGCACCGAATACAAAATGGTTATGACAAAAGATTGGGAAATAGGCGGAGGCCTAAGAATTCTCAGTTGTCACATGGTAAGTCTCTGTTTCTTATCCATGTAGTAATGAGAGATTACCACTACCTTCAAGGCAATCATAAAAGTGCTGGATTATTTAGCTGTCAGCAAGTGCAATTAACTTTTCGATAACTGATGGATCGGCGAGAGTGCTCGTGTCCCCTAGCTCATCTAACTGTCTGGAAGCAATCTTCCTCAGGATCCTCCTCATTATCTTCCCACTTCGGGTCTTTGGGAGGCCCGGTGCCCAGTGAATCTTGTCTGGTGCTGCAAATGCTCCAATCTGCAACAGTGATAGAGTAGCATTTCAATCGAGAAACAAAGACAAGACACAGGTCCACCAGGACAGTGCAACCACAAACTCCATATGATTTGAAATATATGACTAGATTTTATAATCAAGAGGGGGTGTCACACTAAGTCTACCAAGACGAGCATTCTGCAGGGAGTACCTGTTTTCTTACTGTGAGAACAAGGCTCTTTTGGAGCTCTTCACTGTAAGAGACTCCATCTGCCAGTGTAACAAATGCATAGATTCCCTGTCCCTTAACCTATAGAGGCGAGAGGTCACCAGTTATGATAAGAGAACTACAGCTTATATAACAAAACTAGCAGTCTTTCTATGTTCTGAAAGGGCACCATTTTTCTGCCTTGTGAAACCATTTGAGTTAGATTATCACGAAAAAACAAGGTACCTCATGCTCAACACCAACCACAGCTGCTTCAGAGCATTGTGGGTGGGAAACAAGAGCAGATTCCACTTCTGCTGTGCCGATTCGGTGCCCACTACAGCATGTTCAGGTCATCAGGGACATATTAGCGAAAGATGGATGAGTCCAAAGCTAAGATTCTTCTATTGAAAAGGCCAAGTCTTTGAGGTTAGGATGCTACCTGACGTTGATCACATCATCGACCCTACCAGTAAGCCAGTAGTACCCGTCCTTGTCTCTGCAGGAAAAGACAAGTTGTCATACGACTATGGAGTGCTCTGACCCACTCAAACATGAACACACTCCACCCAAATCCTTGAGAGCAGCCAGTAATTTCCAGCAAAATAACCTAAGCTTGTTAGCTAACTACCATTAAGTAGAAAGAGAGGTGACCGAAATCATAGAAACAGTCTCACCTGCTGCATCCATCACCACTAAAATAATAGCCTGGGAACGGCTTGAAGTAGGTTGTTTCATATCGTTCATGGTCCCCATACAATGTACGAAATACTCCGGGCCACGAGTTCTTCACACAAAGGTACCCACTACACTCACCTTGAAGCTCAACCCCCTTCTCGTCCACTATTACTGGCTGCAGTAGTAATGAGAGAATTTTCTTCTTTTACGATAATGAACAAGAAGCCCCCATTGTATAATGGAAAATGGGATACACCCAAGCTTCGGAATAGTCTGTTTTCTTGGGTAAAAATGCATCCAAATTTATTGTTTTTTCCCCAAAAAAAAAAAACAATTTCTGAACAGCTTTATAAGAAAAAACATCATCTGAAGTATAATCCAACACTTATGAACTTAGTTCTGTGGTTCTGAAGAAACGTAAAACAGAAAGCTGGGAACTTTTTGTGAGCTGGACAGACAACCCCATGGGTTTGAAGATAAGGTGTAAGTTTTAAGACAGAAACCTGAACTCCAAAGAAAGGAAAGGTTGCAGAACCGGGCTTCTGAGGCCATGCACCGGGTAGTGGAGTTATCTGCATGTTGATCACAATAAGATATGTGATTGCTAAAATGAGAAAAACTCAGAAAAAAACTCAAATCTATACAGTAAAATAACTACAAAGATGAAACATGTCAGAGGTGTGGGATGGGTAAAATAAGAAATCGGGACATACCATGAAGCCACCAGTCTCAGTTTGCCACCATGTGTCAGATATCGGACACCTAGAATCTCCTACCACATTGAACAACCACCTAAAACACAAACATTTTCACTTTTGTTACAGAAAAAAAGGAGGGAATTATACTGCTTGAATTGGATAATTTAAGATTTTGAGCTTCAAACCTCCAAGCCCTTGGGTTTATAGGCTCTCCAACACTTCCAAGCACCCGTAGCGACTTGCGAGAATATTGTGTCACATACTATAACAAGAAACACAAATTAATTAACCCTAAAGTTGGCACTTAACATGTTCTAAAAGCCACAGAAGATATCTAAATGAATATTGTGAGGAATATAAATTCTTGCAAACTAAGTGGTCATGAACCGTGGCAGCAAACTACTGATTCTGAACAAGACACTTACTGGATTATAACTCAGTTTAAATTAGGCAACCTCAGTAGGAATAAAAGGAGAGTCTTGCCTCATCACCAGCTCGCATAAGGGACCTAACCAATGTGGGAGCAGTGTAGAATAGAGTCACCTTATATTTGTCCACAATATCCCAACACCGTCCTGCATCGGGATAACTTGGTGCCTGCAGTTAACATGAGCAAACTGACATATCTTAAAAGGACAAGAACAAAAATCCAATGGGGTGCAGCAATGTCATATCTCATTTGGTTTGTATTCCTGAACTAATATTCTGGTTAACTAATGGAAGCCAGATATCTCCTATTTCATATCATGTGAATGAACAAATTTTCCATTCATATTCTGGTTCTGATACCCCTTCGAAGACAACAACTGTTGCCCCATTGAGCATAGGTCCATAGGTGACGTAGCTGTGCCCTGTGATCCAACCACAATCGGCTGTGCACCTGAAACAGAACTAAAGAAACTTAGTTAACTACAAGTTGATTGAAATTTCCATTTAATATAGTTATATCTTTCTGGCATAAGTCTGCAGAGGTTTAATCAAAGTCGAGATTACCAGTAAACATCTGAAGGCTTGTAATCAAATGCATACTTAAAAGTGGTTGCACTGTACACCATATATCCTCCCGTTGTATGCAAAACGCCCTTCAGGGTAAAATATAGTTAACTATCGCCTCCATGTAAATTGAGAACATTCCATTAAAAATAAATGGTCGAAAAAAAAGGCGAAAATTTTGTTGGAAGAACTATGTCACAACCTTTGGCTTTCCAGTGCTTCCACTTGTATAGAGGAGGAAAAGGGGATCTTCTGCATCAACCCACTCCACTTCACAAGTCACTGGGTATTTAGGGACCACATCCTACAAGCCATCACAATTTATCAGAAGGCTTTGAGTTCAGTGAGAACTTTTGCAGGGTCTCAATGACTGAATAGGTTTAAAATTGGCCCAAGCATGGGTTCATGGGTCCAAGAATGGTCCATAAATGGATTTGTCTCAAAATTTGTAAGCAGAACTAAGAAGATCATCAGACAAATGGTATCTTTCACAGTATGCCTGGTTAAGGATGTCCTACATGTTCACCGTGCATAACCATCTAAATCATGATGTGGACTGGACTGGTCATGTGGTTAATCCTGGTCCAAGGTTTTCGAACCATCACTAATCATTTCATCAAGCAATTTATTAAATAATCAACTTAATAGACTAACCTGCCACCAAATGTCTCTTCCTTCCTGCCATTTAGTGTCGCCTCTCATCATGGCTAACTGATTTTCGTAGGTTAGACATACATCTAAAGAAGAAAAATAAACAGGATTTGGGTTAATAATCAATGGTATTAAGAAAAACAAGAAGAATAGCAGGAACACCTCAGGATATGCACTTTTCATCTATATATATATATATAGAGAGAGAGAGAGAGAGAGAGAGAGAATGTCAAATATTTAGAAGATGCACATTATGCTCACGTTCTTACCAATTGAAATCCCATTTTTAGCTGATTCAGAGAGAGCAGCATCAACAATGTCTTTGAGATATATGACCTTAGGACCTCTTTTAACAGCATTGCAGGTGATAATAGCCTTTGGTTTGCAATCCATTATTCTCTGTGAAAGGGACTCTGCAGAAAACCCAGCAAATACAACCTACAAAAAACCAATGAAAATACAAATTAAATTAAGTGAATTAAATAAGAATCACATGAAGGGAATACAAAGTAATGTTAAGGTTGTACCGAGTGAATAGCACCAATTCGGGCACATGCAAGCATTGCTATCGGGAGTTCCATTAGCATTGGCAAATAAATCACCACAGCATCACCCTTCTTAACCCCAACATCTTTTAAGTAATTTGCTAGCTGCAAGTAACAGTTTCTTTTATTTTCTAAATCTACTGAATATGATAAAAAGTTGACCAAAAGTGTCTTGGAGAGAAGCATAATACGACTTCGACCTGACAAACTTTTTGGAGCAGTTCAGAGTAAGTTAAGCTGCCATCAGTGTCAGGCTCATTTCCTTCCCAATAAATGGCAATTTTGCCACCATTTCCAGCTTCCACATTCCTATCCAAGCAATTATAGCAAATGTTTGTGACACTGCCCTTGAACCACTGCTAAGAGAAAACCACCATAATTTGACATTATACAACAGTTCAGACAAACGAAAATGACAGAGAGAAGGCAAGTTTATGAAATAATGACAGACCTCAATCTTGACATCTCCTTTTCTCACATCAAGATTCTCAGATAATAATTGCTTGCCCCACTTCTCCTTCCAGTAGAACTGTGATGCGATATCAGACCAAAACCCAGCAGGGTCCTCAATGGATCTTTTGTACATATCCAAATACTGATGATTCCACAGTGAAATAAAATTCAAACTCGACAAGAGTGTCATCAAAAAACAATAAACAGTGCCACAAGGAGTGAGACCTTTTGGTGGGAGGGAACCAGGGCCCGACTGGAAAAGTCATCACTCGGGAAGACAAGATCACTTTCCTCTGAAGCACGGGCTTCCCCAAGTACCACAGCATTTACTGGAGAAGAATGTCTCAAATAAGTTGCAGCATTCATACACATCGGGTAAGAATACCTGCCGAAACCATCCAACGCATAGTTACATCCCATCATCAACCTTCTAGGACCAATGCTCCAGCAAAGGTGATACTGATGTCTCTGATGGTTATGATCAAGCTGAGGAACGTGAGTTCGAGCTACGCATGAAACTGCCACGTTGTAGCACTGAGGGGCCATTCTGTTTATTTGCACCAAAAGCCTCAGTACCATAATTTCTTCAAGAACTTGCAGAGTTCAATTTGAATTTGACATGTTATAGGCTTAATCAGTAGCAAAAGATAGCACAGAGCAAATCAATTGACCTTGTCTATCCTATGCATCACAAACATGGCCCGTAATCTGTGGCATAGTTGATGTACAACTATATACCCACATGACTAGTTAAAGTCATCGCATGGTTATACAATTAAAATAAAATAAAGTCGACACAAAACATCACAGAATATATTTATGTACAGACACTCGCCATCAAGACCTCAGAGGAAGTATCATCAGACTACAATTTTCAGCAAGAAGCAGAAAGGTGGTGGGGGGGTCCTAAAAGATCCAATCCTTTCGTCTCCTCGACCACCTCAAGGACACTAATGATCACTCGGAGAGCTAACCTTGGGCCTGATGATTGATTTAAAGAACAGGAGCTCCCGAGCCCGACAAGAGGATGGATAGGAAAGAAAGGACCTCCCAGATACAGAGCAGACCCGTGAAGAATCAACTTGCCCACACGAAAGGAAGTGGAATTTAAGTTCGATTACGATGGCTATAGTATATCCAAAGCCAGAGTCAATCAAGTGGGTCAAAAAGATGTGCTCGTAACTTCGTACGGTGATGTAAACTGTTCCTCATCTGTTGGCGGAGGAAGCAGAGAATCGGGATCCATTTCTGACACTCGTTCCGGGCTCTTTTATCAGGGTCTCGTAATGGGTCCTCGCATCGCATCGAGGGAGCCGCCGTTCCTCTGTTTCTCGGATAATTGACACGTTGGTGGTCGGAAAACTATAAGGTCCAGTCCTCCGGTTCACAGTTGATCACACCGTGAATGATCCAATGAGAATTTCCATTTATAGTTTATTCCAATTTGACTATATGAAAAATAATCATAGATTGCGAAAATTTTCTGAATATTTATCAGTAACCTTGAGATCCAATTTGGTCATTCTTCCTTCCAAGTGGTAAGGATAAGCAATGGAAATTTTCTTTTTTTTTTGGGTTCATCCTTATCCTAATTCCTTATCCCCAATTTGGAAAAGAATTATATGATTATCCAATTTTTTAATACATATGATATTATCCACTATAGGATATAATTTATTATCCACATTATGGCAAAATAATAATAATATTATTACACCCATAAAGATAGTCGATGAGTTTATTTTTTTCAAATGGGCCCGCGGGAAGATGGTTCATGGGCCAGTATACAAATGGGCCGAATAATGGGCCAGGCCCATATCGGCCCATTATCCCTTGGCATGACCAAAGAGCCCCGTGTTGGGCGGATGAGGACGGAGCAACTCTGCTCTCTCTCTCTCTCGGGTCTCGCATCGCGCTGCTCATCCCTGCGGAGGGGGACAGTGAACGAGCTTCGCAATGGCCACGGTAACCGCCTCCGCCGCCTCACGGACCTTCCTCCACTGCCAGCACCACGGCCCCCAATGCTTCCCCTTCCGCCTCATCCCACCTCTCCTTAAGACCTCCCACAAAGGATCCTCTTTTCTCTACCGCAGAATCCATGCCACCAGCAGAGCCCACAGCCCGACCGCGCCGCCTCGAACCGCCCCGCAATCGCGCCGTCTGAACGTAGTCGAAATCCTCGAGCAGAGGGGGTTGCTGGAATCCGCCACTAGCGACAGCCTCCGCGCCGCCTCCATCTCCAGCACCCTCCGGGT
Source organism: Sonneratia caseolaris (assembly GCA_900006705.1). NCBI lineage: Eukaryota > Viridiplantae > Streptophyta > Magnoliopsida > Myrtales > Lythraceae > Sonneratia > Sonneratia caseolaris. Next base: position 4,964,421 of record CXYZ01012692.1, read on the forward strand.
CTACTGCGGGTTCGACCCGACGGCGGAGAGTCTCCACCTGGGCAACCTCTTGGGCATCATCGTTCTGTCTTGGTTCCAGAGATGTGGCCACCACGCTGTGGCCCTGATCGGCGGAGCCACCGCCCGAGTCGGGGACCCATCAGGTAAGAGCCTCGAGCGGCCTGAGCTGAATACCGAGACGCTGGAGAAGAACACAGCCGGGATCACAGACATCGTGAGGGTTATTCTAGGTAGGGGTGACTCCGCCAACTCCTTTGAGATCTTGAACAACTACGACTGGTGGAAAGATGTGAAATTGCTCGACTTCCTCAAGAATGTTGGCCGATATGCTCGTGTCGGGACCATGATTGCGAAGGAGAGCGTGAAGAAGAGATTGGAATCTGAGCAGGGCATGAGTTACACCGAGTTCACTTATCAGTTACTCCAGGGCTATGATTTCTTGTACTTGTTTCAGAACGAGGGCGTTAATGTTCAGATTGGAGGGAGTGATCAGTGGGGCAATATTACTGCTGGGACTGAGCTGATCAGGAAGATTTTTCAGGCAGAAGGGGCTTATGGACTCACTTTCCCTCTCCTGCTCAAGAGCGACGGGACCAAGTTCGGGAAGTCCGAGGATGGAGCGATCTGGCTCTCCTCGACTATGCTGTCTCCCTACAAGTTCTATCAGTACTTCTTCACGGTGCCCGACTCTGATGTCGTGAGGTTCCTCAAGGTCCTGACTTTCTTGGACATGGAGGAGATTGATCAGTTAGAGAGGGAGATGAAGAGCCCTGGATATGTCCCAAATAAGGCCCAGAGGAGGCTCGCCGAGGAAGTGACTCGGTTTGTGCACGGTGAATCTGGCCTGCAGGAGGCCCTCAAGGCCACCGAGGCCCTGAGGCCTGGGGCGGAGACGAAGCTGGACTGGAGGACCATTGAAGGGATAGCCGAGGACGTTCCTTCGTGTTCCCTGGCCTATGGTGATGTGTTGAACACCTCAATCATCGACATCTCTGTCTCCTCGGGCCTGCTCGAGAGTAAATCAGCCGCTCGGCGGTTGTTGAAGCAAGGGGGTCTTTATTTGAACAATTCCAGGGTAGACGGTGAGGGTAAGAGGATTGAGGAGGAGGACATTGTCGACGGGAAGGTTCTGCTGCTGTCGGCTGGCAAGAAGAACAAGGTTGTTGTCAGGATATCATGATATCAGCTCACACCCAATTTACTCATTACTTCTGATTGTTTCAAAATGACGCGGTTTTCTGTCTAGTGATAGCATGCCATTCTCATTCCATTCCGTCATTCTAAATGCGGTACCCATCTCTGCCTACAGGAATATCAATCTTCGAAGCTGATACCGAATGAAAGAAGATGACAAGATTCAATTACCCGACTATCCATATGTCCGTATTTGTGTACGCATCATGTAGATTATCAAGAAGCATCAGAATTACAAAGTAATCAATATAACATGATAAGTAACATCTCCGTGATTCAAGGTAACACAGGGAAAAGAAAGTGATGGTAATCGTACAAGAATTGTATAAAAGGATAAAAAAAAAAAAAGCTCAATCCTCTAGTAACAGCTGCAATCTGCTAGCGCTCTAAAACAACCAGTGCTTCTTCCTCGGCTTATGGTTAATTGCAGCACCTGCATTAGGCAACAAAAGCACCGATGAAATGCGTTGTTCATTGATGTTATCAGGGGTGGCCAGAGAAACTGGAAATGAAGCGAACCTCGAAGCTCGTACAGGGAATTGTAGTGAACCTCGGACCAGAAACTCAGCCAAAACTCTGCAACATGTGAAAGAAGAGAGAGCTTAAAGAAGGAAAGAACTTGATTTATGTGAATATAAAGGTACAGAGTTTAGCCTCCTCGCTTTAATTCAGAGTCATGCTTCAAGTATAACTGACAATCCCTCAACCTTAAAATTGTCGAAATCAGTAAAAATTTACGAGTGCAAAACTAATAGCATGGGGATGGGACACAGAACTTAAAGAGTGAACCTCACCTTGCTTCGGGGCCTCAGATTGAGGCATGATCTCAATAAAGCATGTATCTCTGAAAGAGGTCAAGAGGCAGATCTTTGCATCGAACTGCATAAGCAAGGGAAAATAAAAAGGTAAGTGGTAACTCATTTGCAGTGCCAGAAAATTCGTGCATAGTTACATTTAGTCTCAGGAACTGAACAGGAAAGGCTAAAACAAACCTGCCAGCATAATTAGCAGACCAAAACTATGACCTACCTTATCAGCTGCAGCTTGTAAGGTAATATGATCCCCCCATTCACCTGATCTGCATCATCCAAATTTATTTTAAAACTCGGAAATCTCAAAGCATCAATTAGCACTCCATAATTGGCAACAGCAAAAGCAGCAATTTACATACTTGGACATCTTTCTATAATATTTTTTGTACTTCATCGGGACATACCCTTCATAAAAAGACCGGTAGGTCTTGAGCTAAACAGAAGAAGAGTGTACCAATTAGTCATATACAAGATACATACAAACGACCAAAGAAACAGAAACATTAAGATATGCTGCGAGCTCTACCTGCTTCACAACCTCTTTCCTTACGTGCTTGTGATGTTCAGGTGACTTGTACATTTGGTCCGATAATGCACGGAACTGTCATATATAATAGATGTTATGAAAATAAGTCAAGACTTAAGAATGAGAAAATCTCTAATATTTGAATCACAGCAATACCTGACAGTTACCATCCCCAGAAACCTTCACCTCATATAAACCATAAACGTTTAGCCTACAAGGTGAGATGAAAAACATATGTAAGATCATTGTTTCTTCTTCTGCTATTTCACTCAGCCATTTAGAATGAGTACTAACATGAAAACAGAATGAACATTTAAATACTAAGGGGAGGATGTCATGTACCTCTGGAGGAGCCGCTGATGGTCTGAACTGGCATCACTTATGTTGGGGATGAAAGAGTTAATCCTTGGGATGTGCTGAAAATTAATTAGCAACATATTTAATTGCTGAGTGAATTTAGGCTTCGCTCTCATATTTCTCCAAAAAAAATTACTGAGTGAATTCAGATTAGGAAGCGACATGAAAGAGAACCACCACCTCATCCACAAAAGAAATAAATAAAGGCTACCCTATATCATTCAGTCAAAAACATTAAGAGAAAATTTCTGGTGACAACATGGCTGACTTATGAATGACAGTCACAAAGTATGTTACCTTGCTAACAAGATAAAAGATCAGTATTAGTTGTAAAATAGACTCCCTGCATAGGAACTGATCAAAAAACTTAATTGTCCTCAAGAAGGGCAGCTATCTTACAGGAACGGGAGCGAGGTTGGAAAGCCTTCTTGCTACTGCACCATCTAAATTCGCATATTCCTCTGACAGCACAACAGCAATCATGTGATCATCCTCAACATTCCGCTGACTGCTCAAGGAAGTTGAGCTGGAGCACTCTCCCACACTCTGATTTCCACTTCTCATAGGGTAATTTTGCATCTCTTACAAAAACTTAACTAAACACGGATGGTGAATTCTGTCGCACTGAAATCGAAAACAGTAATATCAGTTAGATAGGATCAAGGGACCCAACAAAAATCATAAAGAAGAAAATCGTGAGCAAAGGTTGCCTGAGAATTATGCTAAGGGCAGTTCTAAGGTTTGACTTTCATTTGGCTGCTCTTTCATCCACCTAGCAATAGTATTCAGACATGAAATGACCCATAGAAATTAATATTTCGGCAAGTGGCAGGCAAGTTATCAAGGTAAGTACGGACCGGTCGTATTCTAATCATCGCCCTCATCTGATTTTCAAGAAGTCAGATCCACAATATAACTAGGTGCTGTAAAATCGTCGCGCAGCACATCAAGCGCCAGAGAAAAGGATTTTGTAATGATGACACAGACAAAGCTACAAACAGCCCGAAGCCACTCAGCCGAAAGCAAAGATCCCCCGGAGTGCTAGGATCCATGGCACTAACCTGTTAATTATCACGGCCCAGCCCCGATTGGGGCCCGACAGAAAGATTACAAAGGAATGATAAAAGGGATGGATACAGAATAGCATAGCTCCCAGACAAGTTCCGACCTATCTGAGATTAGATTGGATACTAAGAAGTTTGCGTGGCAATTCCTCGAAAACCTGTAGATGGTTGTTTGCTGCGTCGAGCTCGTTCAATCGGATCTTGAATCGTAACACAGAGGGGATCAAATGGGGCAAACGAAGGCAAGAATTCTCAACAAGGCAACCAAGAACTCAGACCCCATCTCCCGAACGAATGAACCGAGCCCCGAAAATTCTGTTTTTCGACAGACCCCGCAAATGGAAAGTCGAAAAGGACCAGAAATTACCGGCAAAAGGGACGGTTCTGGGGTCGATTAACGGTGACCCACAGAGCAAGAGCAGATGATTATATCGCCTGAAGATTCTGTGACGCGCTTGTGATGACTAATGGGAATGGTGATGCCCAATTGCCCAAAAGTTAAAAGACTTTAAAGGAAGGCGAAGACATTTTTGCTCCGCTTATCTGTATTATATATGAATGATATGAACTATCCATCCTGTTTTTTTTTTCTGTCACGGATGATCAAAATGCCACGCCGACCTGTAAATCTATTCCAATTATAAATTCATCATTCACATCATCCACGAAACAGTACTTCAGATCATCATCCCGACCGAATAGTTCGGTCGGGAATTGTCCCTGGAATTGTAATTGTCGAGCCGAGAGGGAGAGGCAAGAAGGGGTCGATTGGATTTGGTTGGTGTTGGATTTTCGCGGGCTCGCCTGAAAGAGACGTGCCCAATAGACACACGCCACGTGTGTCAGCCGTGGACGGTTAGCCCGACGTTACGCTCTGAAGCTCGAAAGATATTGCTCTCCGCGGATTTTCGATAATGGTCTCGTGTTTACAATCTTTTACAATTCAGCCCCCCATATGTATCAACGTCTCTCAGTTTAGACCCTACGGCGTCTTCTTCTTTTCTTTCTTTTTTTCGTTTTATTTTTAATTAACTTTCCGTCTTCGGAAGAATGGGCCCGTTATTAGCCGGAAAGGTTGACATAAGCCTGTCGATGTTGTGATGTCGTATTCAAATTTCAATGCGGCAACACTCGGAATTCTATTGGTTCTCACTGCAGATGAGGTTGATAAACTATCATTAGCAGTAGGGTTGACAATTTTTTATACTATAAGATGCGATGATGCTGAGTTAGACGAATTCGGATTGAATCATAGTAAACATGCATAACTCAATAAGATGTGACCGATTCTATTTAATTAAATATATTTAAATATGTATTAATATACTCTATTTATTTAACCGTATTATTAATTTAATTTATTGCATAAAACATATTAAGATTTATTTGTTACACTTTGTTATAATAATTTAATTATTATAATCATACATAAGTATTTTAACTATAATTTTACTATTATAATATTAAATGTATTAATTATATATGTCGGAGCTACTTTGAGCCTAACGGTATCAGAAAAGGGTTGAGTGTGAAGAAGATACTGCCTAACTAATCATTCGAAGGGTGTCAAAAGTATAGGTTAAGAGAACTCAGAGATATCCAAGTGAAACTAACGGCTGTAATAATACAACCTATAGCAACCTTGTGAACCCAATCGACGGAGACGATGCGAGAGCATGTGCAAGCTCTTATGGGTCAAATGGCAGATGTCACAACTAGGACCCCAAAGATGATGATCTCAACGGGATGCTTACAGATATTGTGAAGGCAATGTAGTAATTATATTCATATATAATTAACACATTTAATTTCTATAAATTAAGACCTTTTTATACAGTAAGCCTAAACAAGATGCCACCCTTACTCAATTGAAATGATAGTAAGAAGGGTTTTTTTTTTCTTTTGAATCAATTGGATTAATAATACTAAAAAAAAGGAAAAAAAATTCTCTCATTCAAGTTTCACAAAAAAAGAGAATTTATGATCGAAGGGTTTATGCCCCATAATGAATTGATCCATCCTCCAAGACTGTACAAGGATGAATGCTTAGGCACATTCTCATACAGCTGTGTGTTCATTTATACTGAGAATTCCTTCTGACATTAGCTTACGAGCTGCATATCAGCAGAAGAGTCTACACATAGACTAGTTGCAATAAATCATAGATGGGCGCACACGTACCATCAGCAAAGCACTCCGATGTCTTTTGCATTCTCAATGTCGATTTCCAGGTACGGAAGACTCAGACTGATTGTCAACATGCATCGGGTGAAAGTCTTCCCGTTTTGGCGAGATCAGCGGATGGTAAAGACCGGTCCCACATTCAAGGGGAGGAGGCTCCAGTAAGCGCCCCGACTATCGATGCAGCAACTGTGCCATCTCATCCTGTATGTGCCTGCAGGGAAATGGGAGACATCCAGCAAGCAGTTCGAGAACCCTTGCCCTCTCTCGTTTGCTTCAAAGGACACAAAAGCACGAGCCACTTTCCCGTCACATGAATCCATGACATGCCTATCGTTGTTCTTCTTTGCACGTCCTGATACGTACTGGTATAGCTCTTCATTCAGTATGAGCATATCATCAATCTCCCAAGGTTGGGAAGCATAAACCCGCGATCTATTGCTGGGTTCCACTGGCTCCTGGAAGGATAAGTTGCAGTAAATTATGCAATGTAACTTGAGTGGCTGAGTAGGGAGATTCGGTGGGACGTTCTTTAACTGTATGCACATATCCAGAGACAGACAGAAGCCCTGAGAGATGAATATACCATTGGAGATTTTTGTGTCCGCATTGACAACAAAGAGCTCTGACCCGATGCAAGGCCTGAAATTAAGCATCACTGTCACAGATTAAAACTTCTTGCTGTAGAGGAAAAACAAGTGTGCATGGATAAATAGTTGAAACAGTCAATTAAAAAGAGAAGTCATGACAGAGACTTTCACATGAGGTGGGGAGAGCTCCATGCCAACCCCATCTCGCTTCCTTCCTCGGAACCTCAAACCTTTTTACACTGAAACAGTTGGTCTCACAGCATGTGAGACAAGGGCATCTTAACACGGGGCCAAAATCATTGATTTGTGGTTTTGAGAGACACGTACAAGCAATAAGTGCATTTTACAGAGTAAAGGAAGCATAAAATCTTGCATCAACCCATTGCTCATCTTACCTTGTTTTGAAGTAGTATTCAGGAGTTCGGAAAGGGATACGCATCAATCCCATTGTGACATCTAATAAGAGTTCTCGAACATTTTCAGTGACCTGAGAAACAAGCACCATTTCATGGCTTTTCTTTGCCTGATTTCTCAAGTGGAGGACTCTTGAAACAACAACGTGACACAGAGTCAGAACTTCTTTAACTTCAATACCAACACTCAATGCTCTACTTCTGGAATGTGAGTGACAGCAACTCTTAGGGCATCCAACAACATCTAAGAGTGAAGAGAGACTCACACCTATCTCATCATCCATATTGAACAACCGAACAGATATATTTTGCACGAGCATATCCTCTGAAATCATTTCCTGTGAAGATGATAAAAGTTGACGGAATTGCAGGTTGGGAATAAAAAGGACAAAACCTGCAGCAAATGACAGGAGAGCACAACCCAATGCTAGTCCGCAAATGATTTTCAAACTTCTCCTGTCAATGTCAAGGAAAGACATGGCAATTAAATCAAATTCTTCAGAAAGCCGCTTCAGTCTAGCTGAGAGCACTATGAGTTTTTGCAAGCATTGAACCATGCAGAGGTGAATACCCTTCTGAACCTCAGCATCCCTGTTAGAAGGAATTCCAGCCAAAACATTTACTATTTCAATTACAATTCCTAGCATCTTCATCCTCAAAGTCAAAAACCATGATTGGAAACCAAATGTTTGCCCTGATGTACTGCAGGATTTTAGTGTTTCACATGACGAGTTCAGATAACCACAAGCATTGACAAGCTTTTCAGCATAATCAGCTGCATCGGTATGACCACCTACATGTTTTCCAACCTCACCAATTCCATCTTCAAATAGTGTGGCTGGGAGTAGTTTGATCAGCTCAAGACATTCTATCGCCCTCGACTCTTGATTTGGCAAGACAAGAAGCTGCACATTCATTTCACAGAGAGAGAGTTGGGTTAATGACTTTAACCAGCCACAACAAGAATGGGACTTCACCTTAGTAATCAGATTTCCAAATATAAAAGCTGCAGTAAACCATGCCCCATGAGAGGCTGCAAGCATCCCTGATTCATAAACAAGCCAGTAATCCTCCTCCATTAACATTTTCTGTGTGCACATGAGAGTGAAGACTTCAGATTCAATCCAATATTCACATGAGAGTTTTTCAACTGTTTTCTCTTCCTTCTTCAACATGCTGCTCCAAATTCGTCGAGAATGCAACAACAGAGAGTAAACAGTCTGAACATAAAGTGTTAAGGACTTGCAGTTACAAATGCCTCGAATGAGTATTATAATTTTCTCAAACACTTGAGATGTAATGGCATCAATTTCATTCAAAAAATCAAGGCAAGCCACCAAAAATTTGTACAAGATAACCATGATCTTCGAGCTAATACTTGTGGCATTTTCTTTTGATAAGCCTTCCCGTGGTGAAGTTACTGGTTTCTCATGCTCATTTACAAGATGCCCTAGCAGTAAATTAAATTTATCCAGCACTAGAAGACCCATAGTAGGGTGCTTCCGAACTAGCTGAAGCAGAAAACTCAATTCTGTTCGAAGTTCAACAAGGATCTTGGAGTCAATCTGGCTAACATCCCATAATGGTCTCATCAGCAAAATGATGCGATCAATTAGTAATGAGGCAGCATCTGTAGGAAGAGAAAGAGAAACTCCAACGCACCCCACCTCCAGAACCTTTCCCAACCTGATGCATAAATCTGCCAAACAACGAATAGCTCGGATGCTCTTTGACTGGACCAGACAGTGAGATGCAGAGAGAACACAACTCAGTAACTTATCAAATTCCAGCATGCCCATCTGGGATACATCAGGCAGCATAGCCAAAAGAATCTGCAGAAGTTTACAATTGTCATTATTGTGAAAGTGAAGCATGGGAAAAAATTAGTTGCGGGAAAAGGCTCAGAGAGGACCTGATGCAGGATCGCTACTGCTTCACATTGAAATGCAGTTGGAAGCTCAGGGTCATCTACTATTCTTATCAACAGATTTATGCATGTTTGTTCAAAAAAGTGGCATATTCCTCTTCTTGCCATGTAGTTCAGACATCTCAATGAAGTTTTTTGCAGAGGCAGTGGTTTTCCATCACAAAGAAATGAACATAGTAAACTAACCTGCATCAAAAAGGTTGTCATCAATTACAATCTGAAATACAAAATCCAGTTTCAGGGTCTCCATTTTCCATGAAAGACTACATCGCAAAGTTAGTCAATTTTCCCTGTACAAAGTATGGACCAACAGAATGCAATGAAATTGTAACATCAGTGTCAGTCAAAGCCAAATCCTCCCATACCCTCATGCTACCCCCTCCCCCTAGAACAACAAAAGGACCAAAAGAGAGAGTTGAACTACCAATATTATTCATACATTATGTCATAGATACTTAACAGGATATACCTGTTCAGAGGCAAGGAATGACAGCATGCCAGAAAGTTCTGTTAGCGAGAATAACATCTTAACTAAGAAGGCCTCATCTGAAGACTCTGAAACCAGCTTTTGACCTGTCTGCAATAACCATGATTAGTATCTCGTGTGGCACTGGATCATGCCTACTAAAATTGCCAATAAAACAGATGATGGTCAGCATGTTATCAGTAAAATATTTGTCCATGCAAATGCTTCAGTGAATACTGCCAAAATAATCTAAGTTTCCATTCACTAGTAGAAATTTTGTCACATACTTTGACATAGTACTGCTTCCAGAGAATTACACGCCATTTCAATCATAAAAAATCTCAGCTATATACAGCAGTTAATTCATAATGCAAGATGTAACCTAATACTTTCCAAGAAAAGCAGTCCAAGTACTCATTTGCCAAAAAATTTCCCCCAACAAAATAATATTAATAATAATAATCATCTCTCCAAAGGTGTATATGAAACATGGATTATAATAAGCAGGGTTTACTCAAGCAATTCAAGGCATGTTGCCTCAGCAGAATCAGAAGAATTACTAAACCTTATATGCTCTTTCAGCAATTGCATATGAGCACTCCATTCTTGAAAAAATACGCACTCCCGCCCACCTAACAGTTGATGGAACATCAGGTGAAGTGACCAGATTTACAAGCATCTCTAAGACAACAGATGCAAAGTCACTTGAGAGCTCACAAAAACACCCAGAAGCAAACAATGCTGCCTTTACCTGTATGCAAAATCTGACAGAACTAAGCATCACAGCTAACCCTTTTGCATATGTAGGTAAAGCTTACTCATACAAGGAAGAAGAAATTATTATAAATCTTATGCTGATCAAGCTCAATTATTCCTTCGTCCAAACTTAGAAGTCCAGTTGTTACAATGTGTGAGGCCAAAAAGATATAATTACGATACCGTTATTATTCAACTCTCCCTATTACATGATTCAGTACCATGAATCAGGGTTGAATGTAAAGGTAACGTCATAGATCACTATGACATAAACACTTTTTGATGCCATATATTGTGTTCAAGTTTTAACAAGACCGAGCGAGCAATAAAATGGCAGAAAGGGAAGGCAGACGAGGACTCACCACTGATACATCAGAAGAAACCAAATTAGACAGCAGCAGATACCGAACGTGAGCACTGTCCTTCGCGAAATCAGCCCAACATCCAAACAAAACCAGCGCCATAGCTCTGGACTCTGCATCTCCACTATCAAACATAGTTTTCACCCTCCTCAGCAACTCAGGAAAATTATTTAATCGCCCTTTGGACAGAATCCCATCTTTAATCTTACTTCCCCTCTTCCTTCTTCTTCTCTTCCTCTCGCAACTGCTGAGACCTAGAAAGGCCCGTATCACTGCAAGCTTGATGTCTCTATTACCGGTCACGAAAGCATCCGCAAGCCTTAGGACGATCGAGTTAGCGAAGAGCCTCTCCTCTCCCGGAACAAGTCCGTAAAGGTTGTACGCCGACATCGTCGGCTCAGGTTCGAGATTCCACTGCTCCAGCCGGCGTCCGACCTCCGATATCGCTTCGACAGCTCGACCTGGACAATAAGCAGTTTCAGCGGAGAATACCGGTGCCGAGGACCAAGAGAAACAGAGAAATTCAGGATCTTTCGAGGAATTCCTAAGCTTACCGGTGACTTTGGAGCGTAGAGCCTTCTCGAGCTCGATGCTCCACTCCATGGCGCAAGCTACCGGTATCTTCTCCATTTCTGCCGCCTCCCCGGCGAGCAAGCTCCACCGTTCCGCTTCGTTTGACCGACAAAGTAAACCCTATGAGTCGGCCGAACAACCATGTCGCGGTGATTAGTCAGTCAGTCTCCGCCGACCGGGCTCGAGCCGGCCAAAAAAACGTCGGACATCCGGAAACGTGTAACGTTTCTTCCAGACATTTCGTTTTACAGATCGTAAACGCCGAAACCCCGCGAGCCGGCCCTGGACCGGCCCTGGACCGGCCCAAACATCCGGATGGGTTCTTTCTATAAGCCCGATCGAACCAATTATTTCTTCCTTTTAGCACAACAGTCCTTGAAATTTTGATTATTCTTATTTAAGATCACAAACTTTAATATAACTTTATTTTTATGTTAAATCTAATAATTATGATAATTTAGAGTTAAATTAATAATTTTTTTATTGAATTTTAAAATGAGTAATGTGAGGATAAAATTCTAAATTGGGAGTTTTAGTAAAAATTTTAATAACAATGAGAAAATTAATTGGACTCTCTACTCGCTCTTCAAGGAGAGCTGCCTCTGCATCCTCTGCTGAAGATAGAACCTCCGGATGAACGAGTCCACGGCTTGATCGATCTCGTCCTCCAGCCGGAACTCCTCCCCTGACTCCACTCTCGAGCTCCGGAACGCTTGTATCATCATAGACCCACCGTTGATGATACTCTCCTCCTCCTCGTTCAGCTCGATGAATCCTGGGCTATCGAACATCGGATGCGTCAAGTCGGGAAACTGAAACTTCTCATCGTCATCGTCATCTTCATCTTCATCCTCTTCCGCAGTCTCGGCCTTGCCCGAACCAGCTGGCCACCAGTTACGGAACCGGAGCCAGGATGGTCCACCTTCTCGGTCCGACCGGTGCCGGACAATGTCCCTCGATGATCGTGCTCCCCGTTTCTGCGCCGGAAGAAGCTTGCGGGAGATGGATCCGGTGATCGCGAGAAGCTTCTTGCGACGGAGCAGCGAGAAGAGAAGCTCGATCGTGGAGGTGTATGCTTTAGCTTTGCTCATGGACGCCGTCAGGGTTGCGATTATCGGCTTCACGAGCTGAGCGGCTCGGTTCGTCTTCTTCATCCTTCGCTTCCAACGACTATATATGACCACAGGGAGGATGGTCGATTCCGGTTGATAACGCAGGAGATGTGCGTTCTGCAGAGTGGGAGAGCATGAGGGAATGATGTGCTTTTTATATACAAACAGCCACAGGTTTTTCCTGCCCCACCTATACGTAAAACGGTGCGGCTCGGCTCGGAAAGGGAGATAAAAGTGGCCGCTTTTTATTTATATTTATATTATTAATAATACACGCACTTAAAACAATTTAAATAAATTTAATATATATTTAAATATACTTAATTACATATAATTAATCTACCTTTTCCAATGAATTTACACCTGAACTCATTTAAGCACGTGTCTGCTTATCTTGTCATATACTGTCGTAGCGCGAGGTCCCCTCCCATCTTTTATGTTCTTATATTCCAGCTTTCCTATCAAGGAGCGAGAATTATAACCGGAAATTCTTTGATTTCGGGGAAATAAATATAAACAGTGTTATTGGCAGTATGTTATCGTAGTTTTAATAATTGAACCGAATAAGTCAATTCAACTGATTTATCTAAGAACCAACTACTCACTTGGTAAAGTTTCTATAAAATATCCAATTAAAACTTCAATGAAATCATCTTTGATTGAGCCGGACCAATTTCAATTTAACCAATAAATTGATAAAAAAATTTGTCACTTAAAATTAAAAAAATAAAAATATATTATAA
>CXYZ01012692.1:4977846-5036590 GCA_900006705.1 Sonneratia caseolaris
TAATATTATTTATTAAATATACTATTCAATCTAGTCCAACTTATAAATTTATATCTATAGATTTTAGTACAGTTCAATTTTAAAATCAGTAGTATAAATGACTAAGTAACCTATTTAAGAGGGAAGAGAGAGAGAGAGATAGAGAGGGAGGCTGATGTGAGGGAAAATTTTGACACGTTCTTCATGGTTTCAAGAGAAGGGGTCCCCCGGAAATATCAACACATGAAAACCCAACGTCTGAGAAACCCGCGGCTGGAGATACCTTTGACAAATCTTTTATATGCTTTTCCCTTTCACTCTCTCTTTCTTTCTTTCTTTCTTTTTTTGGGGCATATTTTCAATGTGAGGAAATAAAGTAAGGTGAGCTGCAAAAATCTTCTCTCTCTCTCTCTACCTCTCTACCTTGAGGCTATACATATATGATTGTATGTATGTATGTATTAAGAATTCTATGACCATATAGAAGTGGCCAAAGACAAGAAGAATAACACTTACTTCCTTTTTAAAATATGGATATTCTCAGTGTATTAATTGAACCTGATCACCAGAACACAAGTAATCTGACTAGGCATGGGTCTGATAATACTTGGGAAGTATTAATCCTGATCTGCAGGCAAAAAGTCAATTCACCAAACAATACACAGTTCATCAGTCGCATCAAACAACGCGGTTTAATGTGGTGAGAAATAAAAAAGGGAACTGATCACGTCTATAGTGGGAAGCTCTTTAATATATACACATTTTCCCCCTCACTCTCTTCTCATAATGCATGCATATGGAGGGGTGAAGGAGGTGTGCGCACTTGCGCTTTTGTTGGGTAGGTGCCATACAGCTATTCCATCGTCAGCATACATCAGTCCCATGAAGATTTTTGCATATTGATATTATCAACTATAAAATAAAAATGAATACGGGTTGGCCGATGCGGTCAAACAAATCCTTTTCTAAAGGAAAAATTCTTGTTCATATGGAAATAATTCATGATTTGATGAGTTTTATATTAATGGATTATTTATTACTTCACAGTCGCATATCAATATGAGCATAACCCAAAGCACCTCAACAATCGTGAAGGTATTTCGACAAATGACAAATGTATCAATTAGATCATTCGAATCACAGCATTTATTTATAGTATACTGCCACCGTCCTAGAAAGATCATTCATCATATTGCCAGCCAGCTGCTGCAAAAGACTAGATAATTGCAGTTGACAACATTTGACATACTAATACCTGACTATTCGATGTTCTGTTTTCTTCTGTAATAGAATCTTTACAGTATTCCCTCCTGGCTGAAACCCTGCGCCTGAACCCTTCAATCCCCATCGTCGTTTAAATAGAAGATGCTTCTTTTGAGGCTTGCACCCAGAAGCACGAGGACTGGATCAAGTGAGCTCTCCAACCATGTAAGAGTCCTAGTAACATAGAGGTGGTCAGAAGCATCTCATTGAAAGAGAAATCAATAAGCAAATAAGCATACCCTTGGAACTTCCTTCCCTCTGCAAGTTGCTGAACTCCCTTTGCACAATCCCTGTGGGCCCATCCCAGATGATGCAGCAGCGGATCGCCTCCAGGACACTATTCTTTTAGAGGGACTGTACACTTACATACGAAGAATACAAGTAGCAATTCAAGGGAGCCCGGCGAATTAGTTGGAGCAAGGAATGGTCAGGGATGCTTGTGAATACTCTGTTAGTATTTTATAAGAGCCGGTAATGAAGCATGGAGCTCTGACAGGCACTGGAAGATCCAGTTTATCAGTTGCTCCCTTGGAAGCTCCAGAAGAAGTTCTGCCTGAGAATGAAAATGAAAATAAACAGGGCAGGCTCTCAGTTGCATATAAGTATCACTCGAGTCTCAAGCAGATTGGAGATGTATTGACATCAAGAGAAGAATAGAGCGTCAAGTCCACATAAAAGGGACCATAAATTCCACTGTAAGTTGTTTTACCCTCTGTTTCACCGAATTCCACATAATCTCTACCTCCTCGCTTAGGCTGATTTGTCACAGCATATACAGTCAGATGCAATTAAACCAATAGGCTAGGTTAACATCACTAACCCAAGAATCCATCCTGAAACCAGTAAAGTTCAACATGGTTTCATGACTACCACCACTGATTTAATTAATTTTGGGTCCAGTAAAAAGCTGATATGATTATTGGAATTAAGCCTTCCAATTATTCAACAAGTAGTCATTACTGTTTATAAGCATCCATCACACAATTTACAGTTGAGATCGATAAAGGTCTGACAAAAGGGAACTTAAAAGAATGGTATGTCCAACTTACAGGGATTCCTTGTCAGATTTCTGGCTCGAAGATGTGTATATAAAGAAGAATAAGTCTTAGAACAATTCATCTTACCTTAATTTGGTCTCCATCGTAAACCAGCAAATTCCTGTGAATATCCGAAACCATTGACTCCGTTATTAGCTTGTAAACATGCTTACTCATGTTTGTGTTCATCACAACCATCTTTCCTGAAGCATAGATTCGGCAAATCCCAAGGTCTGTTGCCATCCTCCTCACGTAAAGCTTCTTCAGAAGAATCTCCATTGAATGAGGCTCTTTCCCATACTGTCGACGCAGATTTTCAGTGAACTGCATCAAACTCCATATACCTTCCTCTGCAGCTTCCTCAGCTTCACTTATTATTTCCATTGGGTTCTCAAGGTAGTTTATGTACTCCGAAGGTAGATGAGTGTTTATGTTCACATCAATCTACAGAATCATTGAAAATCAAGTAGGATAGGAATGTAGGGTGGGTGGGCTGTGATGGGGGAAGAGAGCGAGGACTAAACATCAAAGTTCAAACAGAATTAACCTTTGAAAATATTTCCAAGAAACATCAAAGTTCAAACAGAATTAACCCTTGAAAATATTTCCAATAAATTCTCAATAACTCTTTACTTTTCAGTTAAATGTCATTCACAATTTAAACTTTCTTGTGCTATAAAGAAGCTCGTGATTATTAAGACAGCTGAAATCACAGAAAGATGTTACATCCCTGAAGACAGTACCTGTACGTCTTTGTAGGGCACTGGAATTACCCGGTGTTCTTCAACCTTAAAATCAAATGACAGATGCAAGTGTGTGAGACAAGAAGTATCACAAGACGAGAATAAAAAAACATTTTCAATAATCAACCAGGAGAGAAATTATTCAGTTTCATGCTTATGCATTTAAGACAACAAAAGAGAAAAAATGGATCAAAATCAACCTTTGACAAGCTTTCAAACAGCATCTCAAAGAAGAGATCAATCCCAACATTTCCGACATCCCCCGTCTGTTGTTCACCAAAAATAGTTCCAAATCCTCTTATTCCCATATCTCTTTCTGCAAGTTGGAAGCCTTGCCCAAGTTCACAGCATTCTTCTAGAGCAGCTAGCCTCTCCTATATTGTAAAAAGTAGATATAGCATCAATAGTGTGACATGCCCTGTAGAGGAAATTACTCTATGGCCTTGTGTAAACATTATGCATCAGAGAGATCCACAATGTCATGCAGGTCCTGCAATTTCACAACCTACAGTTTTAGTCTCATTGGACTTTAGACTAACTATTAGGCATTCTGTGGAGAACATCAGCAAGAATGGAAAGCAAGCTGTCATTCCATTTATGAAATAAGTAATCAGAGTCCAGGATCATACTAGTGCTTGATCCGATAGGAGAGACTTGTCAGGATAAAATAAGTAAGCATGAGCCTCCTTATCAGCACGTCCCACCCTTCCACGCAGCTGAGAGAATAAAATAGCACTAGAAATGTCAGCGAAAGAAAGACCCAAATTTACCCAATGAGGAAGACCACAAACAACTGCAAGCACCCAATACAATGTTTTACAGCACCCAAATAAGCAGGCAAAGATACATACATATATATATATATATATGTATGTATGGACATCTTTCTACGAGATAACAGGAACTAAGAATGTATAGTGCACATGCAAAAGTGTAAACCAAAGATATCAATCCAGACCAGAAAGTGAACTATTCAAGGCATGAGTTAATGTTTTTATCCCCACATAATTAGCAACATCCACTTTGCACTCAAAGAATGAATAAAATAGGAGGAGCAGATTATGCAGATCAAAAGGACCTGATACAGTTGGGCAAGACCAAACTGTTGAACATCCTGAATGATGATGGTGTTTGCATTTTGAATGTCAAGGCCACTCTCCACAATATTGGTGCAAATAAGGATCCTGATCTCACCCTGAGCAAACTTCTCCATAGTTTCCTCAAGCTGCTTTGAGTATTGCTGTAAGGGGAACCACCGGACCTTGGTGAATGATTTAAAAGGTGAAGTATACAACTTACAAAAATGATTACATCCAATTTTTCCTTAGGATATATCCCAAAATAGGATCATATGAATCAGAATAAGCTTTCTCTACTTCCTGTTTCAGATTCATCATCCTGTCTTATACATACTAAATAAAAAGAGTGCTTATTTAACAGAGGAAAATTATCACTTGAGAAGACCAATAATGCAACAATGGCTGGGTATCAATTCGTCGGGTGGTCATTATCCGTTTCCCTTTTATTTTGGTGTTGGAATTGCTGAGTATTTTGTTGATTAAGGCCACTAAGAGAGGTCTCATTAAAGGGTTGAGAGTTGGAGGTAGAGGGTCGAATATGGACATCATGCACTTGCTCTTTGCAGATGACATGATAATTTTTTGCCAAAGTGATGTTCAACAATTGATTCATCTTAGATGCATTTTAATGCGGTTCGACATTCTTTCTGGCTTGCATGTAAATCTTAACAAGAGTTAATTGATCCCGATAAGGCAAGGGCAATTGAGAAGACGATTGGCATTAGCAACAGGTTGTAGGATGGGCACTCTTCCAATCACATACCTTGGGCTACCACTTGGGGCCATAAGTAAATCAAAGGAAATTTGGGACATAGTTGTAGAGCGAATTGAGAAGAAGCTGACAGGGTGGAAACAGTCATATCTATAAAAGGGAGGGGACTCACGTTGACTAAGATGACATTGTCCAACATTCCACTGCACTTCATGTTCCTCTTTCCAATGCCTAGAGTAATTAGGAGGAGGTTAGGGGCCATTTAAGCCAGATTTTTATGGGGAGACATGGATGAGGAAAGGAGATATCATCTGATAAAATGAGAATTGGTGAAGCAACCAAAAGAGCAAACGGGTCTAGAAATAAAGTCATTGCAGCACTTCAATGAAGATCTACTGGGCAAATGGTTCTGGAGGTTCAACATAGAGCAAGATCACTTGTGGAGGAGAATAGTAATAGATAAATATGGCCTTCAGGGAATAAGATGGATAACAGTTCAAAGAAGGGAAACTCTTGGGACAAGCATATGGAGAAATTTTGTGAAGGGTTGGCCGAAATTCAAGCAAAATATGAGTATCGTAGTGAGGGATGGAAAGAGAGCTTTATTTTGGCATGATAATTGGTGTGGCAAATAGAAGTTAAGCGTTTTGTTCCCGGAGACTCATGGAGTAGAAAGAGATTAAGATGTGTTGGTAGAGGATGTATGGAGGGAAAGAGAGAATGGGGGATTTCTAGGTCATTCAATTCAATTGGCAAGCTTAGAATTAGGAGATAAAGGCCTTTGCAAATTTTTATGTTCTCATTTACAAATTTAGACCAACAGATGGAATGAATAGGTTAAGATGGAGGGGTAGCTTGTAAGGGGACTTTTCAGTGAAGTCTTACTACGAGATATTAATACCTACGGGTGGTAGAGAAGAGTTCCCATGGAGACTAATGTGGCATAACAAAGCTCCCACAAAAGTGTGCCCTTTTGCTTAGGAGGTGATATGGAGCTGAATTTTGACAATTGACAATCTAAGACGATGATGAAAGATTTTGGTTAACCAATGCTTCCTTTGTAAAGAAGGGGAAGAAACAGTTAACCATATGTTCCTTCATTGCTGATGGACAAGGAGATTGTACAGTGCAGCTTTAGCGATGTTGGGAGTTCAATGGGTCATTGCTGGAACTTTAGAGCAGGAGATTAGAGCATGGGCAAGCATTGCTAAAGCGAGAGACAAGAAGGATAAAGGGCTAATTAGACTAATACTTCTCTCCATTTTTTGGTGTGTGGAAAGAGAGGAATAGAAGGGTATTTGAAGGAACAGAAACACAAGACACCATTTTATATAAAGAGACGGGTGAGAGATGTATATTTTTGGTATAGGCAAAAGGATAGTGATGGGAGTCCTGGAGTTTTGAACATGATTGACGTTATTTCATGTTCATGCTAGTCTGTATAGCTTGACATTTTGCATATGAATTTTGGCACCTAATTGGTGTATGATTAATGAAATTTCTTATTTACTATTCCCAAAAAAAAAAAAAATCAATTCATTGGGTGATATATTTTTCTGGAAAGAGATCACAACCTTCCCATGTGCTATAGCTATTTCAACATCTGGGAATGACTGCTCCAGAAACTCCATCACTTCCTCAAGCCCTGAGAAAAAGTAATGGATTTAATTGATTAGTGTAAATGAATGCTTGTTGAAATTTCCAATATATACCTAATAAGGTTTTACCGAGCAAATTATTTAACAAGTTTCCAACAAATAAACCCATGATAGTTCCACAAAAGAAAGACATATCGTACACATCCACTATAAAAAGTGTCTACAAGCATGGAGGCATAGTTCCATTGAGAGTGACAAGATAGTTGAGTTAAGAATGATAAAGGAACCAAAGCGGACTTAAGTTTCCAACACCTATTCTGATGATAGAGAGGAAACTGCCAAGCAAAATATGTCTATATTTGCATACACTCATATGGTCAAAGCATACTACTGCAAATTGGTTACCTTTAATTCGAGGCAGAACATAAAAGACTTGGCCACCACGTTCTAGCTCATATTTGATAGCAGATATGACTTTCTCTTTGCTAAAGGCTGAAAGATGAGTTCTTATGGGAACTCTTTCTGGGGGAGGAGTGGAGATTAGACTGAACATAGCAGAAAACGAAATTCTTTTACATATAAATTGCAGGTCAAATGCTCAAATATTTATATAAGCTGAAATATAAAACAGAATGCACCTAATGCAATACTAAATATTTTAAATCTATCAATAATCTCAAATTAGTGAATTATTATTATATTCATCACCAAACCTCATACATGGACAATTTTCTCCACTCAACTAGATTGTTGTATTCATCAAAATAAGCTGACATATTTTGCAAGATCTCAAAAGATTTGCACTAAATTACACAACTTGAGAGAGAGAGAGAGAGGATTGTTACTGAATTGAACAAAACATCAACTGCCAATGATAGCTCAAGCAGTACAGAAGAAACTAATACAAACATTTACATGGTGCAACAATTACCTAGCATCACGAAATCCAGTAAGTGCTAAATAAAGTGTTCGTGGAATTGGTGTAGCAGAGAGAGTGAGTACATCCACTGAAGTTTTGAACGAAGCAATCTTCTCCTTCTGCTTGACACCAAATCTCTGCAAAGCAGGATATATTCCATTGCAGCAAGCAAATACTTCAAGTTAGTAGCACACCGTTTAGAAGGAAAGAAAAAACAATGCAAGGGGAAGAAGTGCAGGACCTGTTCCTCATCTACAACAAGAAGGCCTAGATTGTTATAAACCACACGACTTCCAAGAAGCGAGTGGGTTCCAACTATGATATCAAGATGACCTTCTCTTATCATGTCAAGGTACTCCTCTTTCTCTGATCTAGTCTGCATGAGATAACAGGTGCAAGAGCTCTTGGATTAATAAAGTAATACAATAAGTCCCTCCATATTCATCTAGAGTTCTTCATCAAATAAAGAAGCAATGTATTGTTTTTTCCCATTTCATCTAGAATTGTGCATCAAAAAGTGATAATAAATACTCTGCAATAAAAAACTATTAATCAATTAATAAGCAGCAGTACCTGAAACCTGCTCAGGAGTCCAACCCGAATATTGGGATATGGAGAAAACCGCTCTGATATCACATCAAAATGCTGCTTCGCTAAAACAATCGTTGGGGCAAGAACCATAGCTTGTTTTCCCGCTGAAACAACACAAAAAATTGCACGCAACGCCACTTCAGTTTTACCAAACCCAACATCCCCACATATTAACCTGTCCATAGGAGTTTCTCTCTCGGTCAGGTCCTTCTCAACATCAATAAAGGCCTGCAATGAAAACAGAGTATATAAGAGCAAAGAAACAACCAGAACTTTTAGTTCAGAATGTGATTCCTTAACTCCATACGACAGAGCTTTTTGCACATAAAGATGCTTAAACTAATGGATTATTCATCTTTATACCTGCTTATAGAATAGATACTCTTGAAATAAGACAGCAATGTTGAACTCTATTGCCAGGTTCTCTTCACATTCTAGTCTCAATTTCTATTACATTCCATCTCACGAAGATTGTAATATCTTGAGATGAACGCAAACCATTTATATCAGAATTTCTTTAGAATTTAAAGCTCAAATCCCCTTTGCTTTTCTGCTATTTGTCTTTTATACTGCATAAAACTTGCAGTAAGCTTGACAAACATCATTTGCTTGTTATTGGCTCATGAATTCTCAAGCCTCTGAGGAAGTGGTTCCAGAGCAGGATAATATCATAGTCAGAAATAGCCAAAAATATGTGCAGTGTCATACAAATACAGCTACTACACAGAATTTTAAACAGATCATGCTCATTATTTTCACATTTTTTTAAGAACCTGATGAAAAGGAATGACACCTTCTTTTGATCAGGGGTAGGCTTGTAAGGGAATTGAGCTTCAAATTCAGCCATGGCAGGAGTTTTCGGGTATGGGGGCCTTCTCTGTTTCAGCCTATGCAGATATAACTCCATCAAGTCAACAACCATTTTCTGAATCGCGACCTTCCCCTTTGTCTTTCTCCGCTCCCACAGGCTAGTATCATTCAACTTGCTCAATGTCCTAGGCCTTCGAGTTTCATTTGGTCTAGACACACAGCACAAACATATAATCACTATGTACACAGAAATTGTCATGTTAACTTTGTCTTCATTGGGTGAGCGATAGAACTGAATGGAAGATTATTAGATGTTACTGAACAGAAGTTCTTCTGGACCCTGTACGTTTACACCATTTGGAGAGAAAGGAATTAACACATATATCTAAAGGAAGTCTACCAATGTTCCTATTCCTTTACAGCAGACATAGGGACTGTAAATATGATTTTTTTTTAATTCCAAGGGAGTTGTATAAGCTTGCAGGCTCATCTGTTGTCATACTGTCAGGAATCACTTAACTGATCTGTTTTCTTTTGAGAGTGCATTAGGATTGGTTCTTTGGATGAACAGTTAATTCTTGAACTGCAGGAGTTTTGTTAAAATTATTTTCAACGCATCAAAAAGGAAAAAAAAAACTGAATGTCCACATGTAAGCAAATATTCAGCAGTTCATGCCTCCTTTGAGATGGAACAAAGAATTGAAATGTGCTACTGAACTATCTCTATACAAGGGGAAAAAAAACAACATCCATGGTCTTTTTGGTCATTGAAAATTCTCTTCAGTTGTCATTGTGTGCATGGAAGATATGTCTGAACATGGAAGAAAACGTGCTCTAGATGCACTTAGTTTATCTTCATTTTGTTTCCCATATTTCACGCAGAAGAGACATTTTACAGTACCCAAAATAGCCTATGTAATTAGGCGCAGTTCAGCAACCAGTAAGCTTCTAAAAGAGCTCAACAAGCTAGACCCACCAATAGGAGTAATTCATCAAACAAATTCCACATAGAGATTAAGTTACGCACGAAAGCACTGAATCAGATTAGGTTTTAAAATTGGAAAAAAAAGAAGAAGAAAGAAGCACTGAATCAATTGCCAAAACGTGAACTTCAAGAGCATCCATAAGAAAATAAAAGACACGTACAGATTGTATCGGTAGAGC
The DNA here is from genome assembly GCA_900006705.1 of Sonneratia caseolaris. Lineage (NCBI taxonomy): Eukaryota > Viridiplantae > Streptophyta > Magnoliopsida > Myrtales > Lythraceae > Sonneratia > Sonneratia caseolaris. Next base: position 4,987,742 of record CXYZ01012692.1, read on the forward strand.
ATCCGACTGGCCTGTTTGACAGGCAATTTCGCCATCCCATCAGCGTATTCAATAAAGACGTACTCTACTGGCTCATTTGACCCCTTAGGGACATCAAACTTAATGCTCACGAACCTCCCAATTCCAACCTTCTTATGCACCACGTAGTCCCCTGACCTCAAAGTGTAGGGATCCACCTTATAGCTGAACCCTTTCTCTCCTCCCTTCCCATCCTTAGCTCTGTCCCCTTTGAGCTTCTGAAGCCCCCTCTGCTGCTGCTCCTTGACTAGCTGAATGTACCGCTCAGCCTCATCCGAGTCCATGGCCGGGCGGGGGGACGAACCATCACGCTTGGAGTGATCACGGCGGATCCGCTCATTGAGGAGTGATATAGGGTCCCGCTCGGCAGTCCGGGGCGGCAACTTCGGCAGGGATACGTGCTCCGTGTAGACGGCATTAGTGAGCTTCAACGGACGACTGTGGTTGGAGGGAGAATAGTTGCCAAGAGACAAGAGGAAGCTCCTACGAAGCTTTGAAGACTTCGGTTTGGAGAGGAAAGGGGTGGAGAGCTCTGCAACAGGGCATAGCGATGACATCGAAGAAAACGAAGAAGAACTGAGTCTTTCCGTTGAATTCGCAATTCTGCGTTTGGGTTGAAGTAGCAGGAGAGTTCGTACAACCGAGAGATTCAGGATGAACGAGAGCTAGACGGTGAAGACGAATGAATTGCAGGAGCTTGCGGAGGATAATCAATCAATGGAGGTTTTACGGAGGTTTTGCTTTTATGTGGAGGAACTGCGAGAGATACAATTTTACCATTTTCGCCCCCCTGATATTTCTTTTATTACCTTTTTTATTTATTTAATTTAAAGAAACACGGAAAATAAATTATTAACAAAGAAATTCAGACTTCATATTGGGCCCGGCCCGGAATGGGCCTGGCACAAATTCTACCCCCTGGAGGGGCTCCGAGGAAACAAGCCTACTCTGTCTCTCTCCAACGGCCGTTGCTCCACGGCCTTGCTAGTGGATTAACAATGCCATCCATTGAAACGATTCTCTGCACGGCTACCATTACTGCTTATCAAATCCAGCTGAGTACGATATCACATTTCTATATACTTGGACTTATGGTTTGATGTGCTCCAATGTCCTCATACATAGTGATGACATGAAATGGACCACCTCATTTACAGCATATAATAACAAGTACATAAGCCACTACAGTATATAATCGACTCCGCATCATCATAGAAAAATGTGCACCTCATCCATGAGGATAACGATAACATAATCCATTTAAAGCATAGACTGATTTTTCTAGAGCTCATAAACCAGGCAATCAGTGTGTACTCTGATTACTAGCTGCAGACGAGTGCAAGCATGCCAGGGCAGAAGAGGTCGCAATCCTACATCACCTCCCCTCAAAACAGGCGAGAAAGCAAGGTGAATTTCCGCAAATGAAACACTAAACATTACCTGGTATATTCTTTAGAAAGTTCCAAGTCATCAAAATGCATTGAAATTTACCCCGCAGAGGCAGTGTGACTAAACATAAGCAGAGCCAGCAAAATTTCTAATGCTCAAAACACTAGCTGGAAAACAATGCTTCAATTCCATCCTCACAAGAAAATTTCCTAATTTCTTCCAATTATAGAAGGAACTGAAATTTCTCTGATAAGTCTCTAGTCACCCTTTCTCCTGAATGAGCATCCCTCCGTCAGTCTTGCACGACCACCAGTTGGCTGGCAAAGGACTGTCTGACAGTTTCCACAAACCACCACAGTCTGAGAGTGGCTAAAGACAGTGGTTCTGCATTGAAGAAGCAAGAAATGTTGGTATAAATCAATATAATGTTTCTTCTTTAGCATCCCAACGAACTTAGTCGAGATAGGCAAAGTCGGTGTTAACTCACATGTTAAAGCATCCCTGGCATTTTACATCCTGAGAACACAATCAAAAAACCATTTATTAAGAAACCAGACAGATAAAATTCTAAACAAGATTCAGATTGCACATATGGGTCATATATTTCCCCTAGAACTGAATTCTGGTCTTTCGGTTTTCTATGACAGCCATCTACTGAACAAAACAACATATCCATCCTTTACTGTATTGAAACAATATGTCCGGACACATTTGACCATAAATCTATTAACCAGATGGAGACTCGTAAATTTTCAACAATGAAAGGACTACTCCGACTAAAAGTTCAATGCCTAATCAATCCCATCCAAATATCGAATATTTACCAAAACCATATAGTCTTCCGCAAAAGTGGAACAATTAGCCATTCCTTAAATGCCCCAAGCCATTAACACAATTGCACAAAAAAAAAAGTGACATCTTGATCAGAATCTAAAAGCTGGTATCTTCATTAAGGCCCGTTAAGCATAAGGCTAAGCAGGGCAAGTCGGAAAATCATACCATGAAGAATGAATTAGGCGACTGGACAAGACGCTTGAGCTTGTGCTTCCTCTTTTCCAGCTCCGCCGGAGGGTTCAACAGATCGATATCATTCTGGAGCACCTGACATCACGAGGAACAAAAACAGACACAGAAACCCATCAAATCGACATTGATGAAACCTTCCTCGAATTGAATTAACCGAGATCAGATTAGAAACCCAAAAAGATCCAGTTTGCGGAAAGCACAATACAGCCACATGATAGCATCGCAAACAACAATCATTAACACAACATGACATAGGTTCTTCCAAACTCCATTAAACAGAAGCCAAAAAAGAAAGTAGCCTGATGGATCGCAGACAAGACTGTCAGAAGCAGTAAACTTTGGATTACCATTCTGAAAGGAATACGAGGAACTGTCGCACCCTGAAAAACCCTAGAAGAGAGACTCACGGCGCGGAGGAGCTAGTGGTAAAGACTTCAGAGATGTTATATAGAGCGAGAATGAGGAGGTCTGGGCCGTCAGCCTTTTTGGTGCGAGATTCATGATCGGGCCGGGCCGACAGGTGACCTGGTCCGCCTATTATTATTATTATTATTACTTTAACAGATAAAAAAAAGTGGTAATTTTAGGCTCATTTTCGAATTTCTAAAAATACCCTCATTTTTAATATGTTTTAGAACGAATTTTCAATAATTAATTTTATAATCCCCCCCCACCACCACCCTTAAGAGTGGTTACTCTTATTTTTCTCAATTTTTTCTCCTCTTTAAGCGGTTATTATAAATATATCTTCTTCTCTTATTTTATATTTTCCTCATTAATAATATAAATATAATATTTTTCAACATAATTCTTTATTCACGATAATTTTTTCCGGTCGTCTCCCAGCATTACTCACCGTAAGTAATACTTTCATCTTCAGTTCTTGACGGTAGCGACCGTGCATTGTACAGATCATTTTCTGATAAATGAGAAAGCTTACCTCACTGTGATTTCTTCCAAGTTTTGAGTCCAGTTTAAAGGCCCTTTCACCCAAGACTCGGACGGCCGGTCATGGCCGAGCTGCCAAGGCTTCAGGCCACTTGCTCGGGCTGGACTCAGTCACCACGGATGTAGATTAAGAATCTTGTCGTTGGTCATAAATAACTGGGTCGTCATGCTCAACGGGTCCGAGCTTGAGAAGTTGAGCTCATGAAATGGTCACCTCTAGCTTTTCAGTTGACAGAAACTCTTCACACTAATTACATCATCCCTAATATTCAAGGAACAACTGTGTCACTGCCTAAGTCCGGATCTTGCCTTCTCTAATGCATCCTTAGCTGCAGCTCTCTTCATCGCCTTGTCCTCGACTTCCTTCACCTCCCGGGTCACCGCTTCCAGTCTCTCCCTCGACTTCTTCACCTCCTGATTGACCTCCACAAGGCACCTCTCCAGCTCCAAGGATTCTGCCTGGCACTGGGCTATCTCCCCCTCAATCTGACTCAGCATCTCCCTGAACCGAGCAGCATTCTGTGAGAGCACCTCGAGCCGCCCCTGTGAAGCACCATAGGCATTCAACTTCTCAGAGTGGTGCTGAGAGGCACTCTCGTAGTGTTTTAGCTCAGCAGAGAGCTGGCTTTTCAGCTCCTGCAACTGCAAGGAAGGATCGCAACCATGGGAGACCTCGATCTCTGTAAGTGAGGATGCACATCGTACGTAATGCATCACGTTACAGATGAATCCTCCACAGTCCACAGTGCGGAGAAGGCACAGTGTCTTAAAGCATACCACTGCCTCGTTCTCTAGGAGCTCGAGATTGAGCGGATCAATACGATCGAGCAGGGCAATGAACTCATTCTGTACATCAGCTGCTATTCTTTGAAGCATCTCCGCGTATTTTCCTCCTGTTACGGAGTTCGATGGCCAGTTGATGTTGCCACCATTCAATAAGCCAGAAAGCCTATCTAAAAACTGCAGTCGTTCATCATTGGTCTTGGGAAGAAAACTATCAGATAAACAGTCATTCAGGGGGGGTCCAGAAGGGATGTTTGGGAAGAGACTCTGACTTCGCTTAATGATCACTTCCACATTAACGACTTTCATCATCGTGCTGAGAGAAGGGAAAATGCCTGAAAGAAAATGAGAACTAAACTCAAAATCTACAAGCAATTGTCTAACTAGTTCTCAACAAGGAACCAAAAATCAGCTCCATTTCAACAGTTCTGACTGCATGAAAGCTATAATTATCATCTCAATGTGTCACAAGAAGCTACTCAAATTAATCCAATTTGTTGCTAACTGCAGAATGAAGAAATTGACTCACAAACAATAGTTACAACTCCTCTTTCTGGCCCTATCTTGTTCCGTCCTCTACTAACCAAACAAATTTATTTTCTGCCCCTCTTTCCACTCTTCTATATTCTCTCAATATTACATGAAGGTTCAATTTTGCACAGGACAATTTGGATCAGGAAAACAGAACTTACAGCAGAAGAACGGCTTTGGCATGGGCTCAGATATCCATTGTGAAAGCTGGAGAGCAATACCGCCACACCACCTCATAACTTGGAGGCCCAATATTAATTTCAACGTTTCTGCTCATCCATGAGAAAAAGAACTAGACAGCAATCAGAATACTAACAATAAATAGTAATCATATCATCATGAGATGATGGTGATGATGACCATAAGATGATTATGATGGGTTCCAAAAAAGATGTTCCCTTATTGAAATGATAAAGAGTTTTGATAAAAGCCTCTCTCCAACTTCATTTACAAAGCACAGAGCTCCGTAGAGATACTGGACTTTCTAACACTTACAGCTAAAAAGGAACTGGTGATAGTTCAAGATTCCCTTCGGAATGACAAAATTATGTACCTAAGAAGACTGCAAAGTGACTCCTATACAATCAAACACAACTAATCTTAATAGCTTTTGCTGTGACCGCAATGGGACCTACACCAATCAGATCTCTGATTGATCCAAAAAAAAAAGTCTTTTACACCCAACACAAGTTATGGCCTCCCTTCTCTAAGGATCCATTATAACAATGAAAGAAAGAGAGAAGAAGGTAACACTACCTTGAGTCAACCCATCACCAACAGCAAAAATTTGCTTCATGAAATCATCCTGCCAACTTCGAATCTCGGACTCCTGGGGCATCAAGCAGGGAGTATCAATTTTGATCAGTGAAATGTGATCCGATGGAGCTATATCCTCCATTGCTGAATCTTTGATAATAGAGTCATGACTCGTTGCTACACTTCCATTGTCCTTCATTACCATTTCCTGCAGATCTCTACGATTATTAAGTTCAGGAGCAGACAGGTTGAACAACATCTTGTCGAGTTTCTTGCTCCCACACTGCACTAGTTCTTCCAGCTCCTGATCTTGATTGACATCAGCATGGTCAACAGAATAATCAGGATTATCCATTGCTGGTGGTTCAATTTCCATCCTCCATGCCTGGGGCAGCGTAGTGACAAGTCTTTCCTCCCCTACCTTCTGGGAGAAGTTACAAGCTCCAAAACCCTGTTTAAAACTTACATGGTTTACAGAGATTAGGTTCACAGCCAAATGAAGAACAGGCACTAAAGAAATTTCTGCTTCTTATGAGCATTATCTAATGAATCTTATAGTTATTTAATTGTTATGACAACTTTTATCATCCAATAACAAGTGCAGATGCAACCCACAATACGACTAAGCTAAGTTAATGATCTCATGCACTCATAGCCTAAATAATAGACAATGCACAAGCCATGCACTCATCTGTATTCCAGGATGTCCTCAAATTCTAAGATCTCCAAATTCCAACTTTGGACGAAATGGCCACTGAAGTTTCAACAAAGCCACAAGACATGCGAATGACAGCCAAGGAATTAGAGACATCAAGGTGCGTCCTGATTCCAAAGAACAATCTCTGGCAGAAAAGTAAAGAGTGAAGAAGATGCTAATAGATCACCTTTTTGATTCGGCAACCGAGGTAAAAGCATTTCTTGTCGTTTCCCTTTCTCACATATATGCGGCAGGGTCCCGCACCACAGGGACACTGTTGAGCAGTAAACTTGTCGCACCATTCGACAAATCCACCGCAAGCAACATCCTGCAACGGAAAAAGAAAATATACGAGCCTCCTCAGCATCAGGGAGAAAGGAAGGAAAGGGAACAAAAACAGTCACAGCTCAGGAACACTGCTAAAATGAGCATCAAATTACAATACGCCGACATGATAAAGCTCCGAACAAGGTAACGAAAAAGAGATTCCAGACAGCTTCCAGTGACATTCGTTACATGCTTGGTTATTCTCTCGAAAGAAGTGGCCAACCAACAAGCTCAATATCAACAGGTTGCACTCTGACGGTTAGAAAGGAAGGGGGTGGGGTTTGGTGGGAAATGAGCTAATGGTAGCCAACCCAAAACAAGAACTGAACCAATAGCACGAAATTCTCATGATTGGCAGGGAAGATGGAAGATCGCAGAGTGAACATTACTCACGGGGGAATTCCCGGGGCAGCGGTAGAACTTCCGTCTTGGGTTCTCTGGGGTCTCGGAGGTGCTCACTTTGCAGATGGCGTCGCACGTGCAATGCATCACGGGGACGTCCGAAAGCTTTGCCTTGGAGGGGCTGCCGCTGGGACTACCAAGGGGGCAGTTTTGGGCCCAGTGGCCCTTGTTCTTGCACCGAAAACATGTGTCTTCCTTCATCCTCTGCGTCAAGGCCTCGCTATGCGACAGCGGCTGAGGAGGAGGAGAGCTGCCGCTGGGACTACCAAGGGGGCAGTTTTGGGCCCAGTGGCCCTTGTTCTTGCACCGAAAACATGTGTCTTCCTTCATCCTCAGCGTCAAGGCCTCGCTATGCAGTGGCAGTTGTGGAGGAGGAGGAGAGCTTTCGGGCTCCATATGACAGGCTCTATCGGTTGTGGTGATGGAAGGAGGATCAAAGCAGAGAGCGACTGGAGCAGAAAGAAACAGTGAAAATTCCTGAAAAATTGTTTTCCTTGCACCGATTTTGCCGGATGTCTCTGCTGCCGCTAAGCTACTTCTTCGAGAAGGAGAGGCGATTAAAGGCAAAATTACATTTTTGGGTCATTATTGTTATTATCAATTTTTAATTTTGTGTCATGCAGATTTTTAATTCAGTTAAAATGTATTTTAAAATTAATATAATAGTAAATTAAATTTTTTTATAAAATTTAATTATTAACTCCGTCATTTAAAATATAATAAAAAATTACTAATTTAATTTTAAGTTAATTAATTATCATTATTATTATTATTTACCACTGCAGTGCCGGCTTCGGTGGCGTGGTATTTTGCTCTCCGAATTGTCACATCGCTGTCGTGTCCTGCCGTTTATCAATTTCATCCGACCTAATAAATTATATCCCATAAATTAAATTTTTATCCTAAATTTTTTATATTATATTATTTTTTAATTCCTATTTCCTACTATCTCTATAAAAATTTTATAAAAAAAAATCTTACTTTCTCAATATATTCTGGATAAATTATTAAGTAATTAAAGATAGATATAGTGCAAAAATATTGTGCACGCCAAAATGTGCGCCTTTTGCTTTTATTGAGGGTATCTTCTTTTTGGGCACACTTTTTAGCTTCCCCTTTTTAATAATTGCATAATTTATCATCTACATTTTTTAATTAATTTAAAATTAAATTCATCTATATTATCTTCCCCGACATTTTCACCGATTATTCCCTTATTATTATCAAAGCATTTCCCGGAAAATGAAATTGACCCGATTGATTTTTTTTTCCTGGAAAATTTTACTTTCTAATATGCGCTATCCAAAATACAATTCGAGAAAGAAGAAGAAGAAGAAGAAGTAGAAGAAACTTTTCGTGTGGCAACTGTGTAATTGTCTATTAATCCGAGTACCTAATTCAAAGAGTTTTGGAAATAATATTTGCAATCGACCCCCTACTCCTCCTCCCTTTTCCTTTTTCCTTGTTGTGATAGGCAAATCAACTCCATTACCGAATCGAAAGATTGGAGAGCTAACGAGGGATGTTAAAGGGGCTGATTTCACCCAGAATCAGAATCAGTAGAAACTATCCATAAATTGATACATAATTACTCTTATTGCATCAATGGATAATTACGGCTTGAATATAAAATAATAAACTTGTTGAACGAGAACTAACATAATATATTTTCTCATTAAACCAATCTAAAATTATTACAAAATTGGCCCAAACTGCAAAAAAAATCATACAATCAACGGTGAGTTATTCAACAATTCAATTAAAAATTTTAAAAAAATATTATTTTAAATAATTTGAAAATATTTAAAAAAAAGAAGAGAAAATGATCTTGGTTCAAACCAACCCGAATCTAGGTTCACGATTTTCAAAACTATTGCCCGTTATACTTAAAGGGTATAACCGTAACCGATCAAAATGGTTTTCATGCACATTTTAAACTAGTCTAAACTCCCATTTAACATTTTTCCGAACCAAATAGTTCTATGTCAATTCCTTTAGTTTTGACCTTTTCCCCAAACTTACACAAGTTAGGTCATGTGCATCATAATTCCTAGTTCTAGATTGCCATTCACCGGACCAGATCTTCATGCAGTCAGCTATCTTTCCCAAAAAAAAAAATCATGTACAACAAAAGCAAGCTCATCCTTCTTGGAAAATTGAATCTAGGACATACCAAAACCTGCTAAAACTCATTACTAGCTAAAATCACCCTCAAACCAGCATATAATTGTTCTTATTGGATTAATGGACGATTACATACCGAATTCAAAAAAATAGGCATGTTAAACCAGAACCGTCCTAGATCGTTTTCTTGTTAAATATACTCAAACTATAAAAAAATCTTACAAAACCAATTATAAGATTTTGTCTGAATAATTTAATTTTTTTTAAAAATAAAAAAATATATTCATTTAAAATAATTAAAAAAAAAAAAGATAAACGGTTCATGCGTTAAACTAATCTGAACTATGAATCGTCCTTTTATAAATGGTTTCGGGCCTGTTAATATATACTTAAACTGTGACTTATAATCGGATCAACGCATTAAGCAAATGAATTGTTGCCAGACGGTTCCAAACCCATTTTGAAATGTCACCAATCGCCCTTACAACAACTCTAAGTACGTGTCTTAAATGTCTTGGACAAGATCACGAGGAGGCACATTGGGCTGAAGGTAATAAATTATAAGACAAATAAGGCCGAAAGCCCAAAACCCGTCAAGACCAAGCCCGTGAGGCCCACGATTTTCCTTCTCATCACCGCACGCTTGCCTAAAACCCTTTTTAATTCCTTGGAGTTTGCTCTTAGGTGGGTCGGCTGCTGTATCTGAAGAAGAAGAGGGAAGAACGACGGGTGGAGGAAGGAGGAGAGGGAGAGGGCGAGAGAGAGAGGGATAGAGGTCGGTTCTTTGCTGAAACTCGTTAGAAATTGGGAGAAAAAAGTGAACTTGCATGACAGAAAGCTAGGGAGAAGAACTTCAACGATAAGCGGAGGGCTGTTAGGAAAAGAAAGAAGAAAAACGCCAGGAAGAATAGGATTGATCTGCCGTTGGTTTGGTATGGCAAGCTAGGTAAGCAAACAAATCAATTTCTTATCGATTAATGAGTTTCACCTGAATTCTAGGGTAGAATCTGTTGGTTACACCAGTGAACTAGTGTGACATCTTCATGGTAGTGGCAGTTCGGGTGGTTCTTTACTTGAGTCCACGATTTAATTCTTACGGTGAATTATGTGCATCTGGGCTCTCTTCTTAATTTCTGTTTGATGTGCTAGGAGTTAGGTAAGGGTTGATCTCCTCTACTTGCTTGTTTTAATTGGGTGATGGGATACTGTTGTAGGGATATAGGTTGGGAGGCTCTTTGATTTAAGGAATATTTGGATTCTCATTTAGAAGCATAGCTGAAGACATCTTCAACTGATGTTATTTTATTGTGCACTTGTGGTAGAATCATTCCTGCATGTTTATAATGAATAGGGTCGAGGAGGTTGAACTCTTGCATCCCGAAGGCTTGCAGCAGTGAAACGTATTTTGGGAAATTGTGAGTACTTATTTCCACGGTAGAATAACATTTTTATTTATTTAAAGATATTATATTATAGACAACTTGCTGAACAGTTAAAGAGGTGACGTGCTTATCCGATTGTGTGCTATTCTTATAGATAGTGTATGTATACAAAAGGGTGTAGGAATGCTGGTTATCGATATGTATGTATGCAATAATTATTGGATAGTATGATATTCATACTTACACGTGTCCTGTGTTGATATATGTTAGTGATGAGATAGCATGTAAACGCTGTTACATTCTGCATTATTATATGTGTTTGACTATAGCTATGGTGACTGCTAAACCAGCTGAAAATCTTGTAAAGTCTCATTGTTGATTTTTATTTTAAGTATAATTTTCATTATAGAATATCCAAGTTATAGGGGTAATTTTGTAGAATTTTTGTGTCATGACAATCTTATTTGCCTCTCTTTGAGTGCATGAGCAGAGGTGAACGATGAAACACAGAAAGCAGAGGCGTCACCGCAAGGTTGTGACGTTCTTCACAGCATGTTACGGCTTCAGGAAGCCTTTCAAGGTGCTCTGTGATGGTACGTTTGTGTACAACCTTGTTGTTCATCGAGTGGCTCCTGCTGAAAAGGCCATCTCAGATACCCTCTCCGCTCCAGTCAAGCTCTTCACCACCAGGTCTGCCTACCAGTCAATTGTTTAGGAATGTTTTAGCTGGAACCCCTTCAATTGCATTGAATAATAGTTTTGCTGTTCTTGGTGATAGATGTGTTCTTGAAGAGCTGAGGAGACTTGGGAGATCCCACTTTGATACACTTGCTGCTGCACGTAATCTTGCCATTGCAAGGTTGGGACATCTGCTCAGACCTTGATTTTTCATGTGGTTAAAACGTTACTTGTGTGAGCCTCAGGATTGCTCCCTGTGTATATGTAGCAATTTTGATAGAAATGTTCGCACATTCCACTTGGTTTATTTGGAAATTGTTTGGGTGATCCATATTGAAACTTTTGAAAGCATGTGGTTTGGCCATTACTGCCCCTGAAAATTCTGTCAAAGGTATCATTTTTAACTAGTGTTCTGGTTTACCACTTCATTGAATAATTTCAGAAGAGATGTCAATTCTTTCTCCATTACAGTACAAGACTGTTTTTTCTTCTCTTGAACTCATTAGAGGTTCTTTATGCTATTGTAACTAATTTAGGTGTGATCACGAGAGCAAGATTAAAGCTGATAGTTGCATCTTGGATTTGTTCAAGGAAAACAACTGCGAACACTTTTTTGTGGCTACTCAGGACTCTGATCTTCGGAAAAAGCTTCAGGAGGTTAGCCACTAACCTCTTACTCTATTTAATGTCTTTGGCAAGTTATGTTGCTTCATTTACAGTATGAGATCAGGGTCTTTAGATGGTTACGATTTTAGTCATGTCAATTTTCAGTCTTGTTCATGCGGAATGAACTTAACCACCTCTTTTTGTTAAGGAATCTTGCTGACTGTATCCATCTGAATAGTAATGTTTTCATGTATCGCATTTAAAATCTTGATAATTTAGGCAAGCTCTCTCTTGCTCTTATTCACAGCAGTTCTCAGCAATGATAACTTAATTGTATGCATTCAGATACCCGGTGTCCCTGTGATGTTTGGCTTGAGAAACGCTCTATTTCTGGAGCAACCATCTTCTGTTCAGCGTGAATTTGTTAAAGATGCCGAAAAGAGGCGATCGCATATAACTGACAAGGAGCGAAAAATGTTAATAAAGAGAACTGGTGTAATTTTGGCATCGGTGACAGCAAACCTTACCTCTGATGAAGAGAAAGATCTTAGAAATGATAATGGAGATGCAGCAGTGGCTGAAAAAAGGGAAGCTACAAAAAAAAGGCTTGCTGTGAAGGATAGACCTCAGTTTAAGAGGAAGAAAGCAAAGGTTCAAATTATAACTTGAGATTCACACCTTTCAGTTGATATGTATATTTTTGCAGTATAATATTCCCAACATTGTTTTAAATATATTCACCATGTTGTGCATTTCTTACAGCATTTGCTCTTTGCAGGGTCCCAATCCGTTGTCATGTTTGAAGAAAAAGTCTAGTGAAAATAAAAAGCCCACATCGGAGAAGGTATTTGTGCATTAGCTATAGACCAGCGAGGCTCATGCAACTTCCAATAATAGCCATAACTCTTACATCCTATGTGTCATGTCCCAAATAATCTGTTGCTGTGTTACCTTCACTGGTAAAAGGCTACCTGAATCGCATGGTATGATCCAAATGAAGTGTAATAATTTTTTTATGCATTTCAGTTGTGTTCTGATATGAGAAATCAACCCGTTGTATTTCCTTCCTATTGACCTTTACCGGTTCACCCAGAATTTTTCTAATCTTGGGGTTTCTGATGCAGGGAAAGGAAGCGGATGAAGACTCGGCGAGAAGTAGCAGTAGGAAGAGGAAGATCGCGCAAGAGCAAGCAGCAGCTGACCGCAGTGGTGGATAACTGAGTCTTCATAAGAGATAAGAAACATTGCAGACATTAAGTTTTGTCTAACAGTTCTCCAGTCTGTCTTCTGCCCAGATTTGATGGTTTGACATAGTAACCTATATTGATTTTGTATGTGACATACATCAGCATCTTGGGAGTTCATTATCAAATGCATGTATCATTCAATGGTTTTTGTTTTATTCTTCCCATGGTCTAATGTTGATCACATGATTAGAGCTTCACCATGGATTTAAGCGAGCATGTGGATTTTAAAGATGCGCTGTTTTAATTAATTCAGATCTAAAGTTTGAGTCTTGCTGATGGGTATAAATAAATTCTATAATGGGAGGGCCTTACTGGGTCAACCTAATTTGGTCGAGTGAATGGCAAAGCGTTGGAAGGGTCAGATTGCTCCATATGAAAACGCAGAAGCCATAGGAACTTCCCGGCCTATATCCAGATGAAGGCGCATCGGAGTGCCTGAGTACAATGTATTTATTGATCACCTCAGACTGTCGCCTTCCTTGGACCATATTCCTCGATCGGACCTGACGAGGGGTCAGGTCCCCCCACTTGGTAACGAAGAAGTTATCGACTCGACTTTTGCATTGGCACATCAGGTAGACCGAGAACACATTCCCTACAAGAGTACAAATGTGTCGCCATTTCTCAACGTTAATGGACCGGCCAGGGATCGTGGACGGTGACCCGTAATAGGGACCTCGGAGGGGGAGGAGAACCATTGAAGATGGTAGCAATGGGGGACAGCGACGTCCACAGTGTGGGACAGCAGTCGCTGCCATTCACTCCATGAAAGCCCACCCCCAACAATTCCGGCCGTGCTATCTAATTGGATGAAGCTGCCCAGATTTTCCATACACAGTTCAAAGTGTCTCCTTGAGCTGACATTTTGACCGCGGACTGGATGGATCGATTGGCTTTTACGGTCCCCCCCACCACTTTTTTTACTGTTTATTACCCTTTTGCAGTCAGTCGTGCGGTTCGGTTTCGACCTTCTTGCCCGCGCTCGATACCGTTTGATCTTCGATTTCCATATCATCGAGGCTCTCTACTATGAACAAAAAATTTGAATAAAGTCGACAATATTCGCATATTATTTTATTATTTTCTCTTAAATACAAAATAATTATTATTGATTTTGTGCTTTTAATCCAAATATAAAAAGGCCATCTCGGCGACTCATTCAACTATACCATACACATCACAGTGATGGTAGTAATAATTAATTAATATGAATAAATACTGTTATTTTGTGAATAGATAAAATAAAAAACAACCAAACAGGTTTGACTAAGTGAGTCAAGATGATGGGTAGCATATCGATAGGTCCCGGTCCCCAATGACAAGAAAGACGCTAGCAAGCATATAAATAGTACTTGTAGCCCTCCTCGATTACGACACCCCCTAAATTCAATTCATACATATATACATATTATATATATATATATATATATCAAAAAATGAATGGAAAATAGTTTCACATGTCGTCACGTATCACGAAGTTTCATAGAGTATTAGTAATCGAAAATTAACACGTCAGCATATTGCATCACCGTTTAATGAAAAGATTGATCGAATAAATGCTAAATTTTTGGATATTTTTATTAAATCAAACCAAATTACTGAGTGCACCTTGTCATATTTATCACATCAAGTATGTTAACACAATAATTATTTTTGAATTTTTAATTTTTTTTACCTAATACAGTATCATTATCTTAACAGAAATGTATCTTAAAACTAATTTACGATAAAATTGAAATTTTTAGAAAAATTATCATGTACTCTCCTAACGTGATATTCAATTCTCGAATTAATTATTTAAAGTTCTAATAATTAGTTCTGATAATTTTTAGTACTAATTATATAAATATCAATTTCAATTTATCCAAATGGAGATTCCCTGACAATAGACATGATGGGCAGATACTTGAGGACAAAATTGGAACAAATTGCACTATAAAAGATTTAAATCCACTCATTGGAAATCGCATTTCCCATGAATAAATATGTTACCATCATTTATTTCAATGTTTTTTTTTTCTTTGATATATGAATAAATAAATATATCCCAAAAATCTTGAGATTCAAAATTCATTATTATTTTTCTAAACTCCAAGTGGACTTTACGTCTCGTACAAAACTAGAACTTTCAACGCAGATATGCGTGTGCGCGCCAGACGACCTCCAAAGAATTTAACTCTTCTTTTCTTTTCTTTTTTAGTTATATCGGTATATTAAATATAGTAATATCCAATTAATATATCATATAATATATTATATAACTTCAAATTCACATTTTACAGTTAATTTTCAAATATTTTCGTTTTAGTTACGCATAAACACGTACACGACCACTGGATGAGAGGTCTTGTCCAGGTATCATTACGCTTTCTATTTTTTTTAAATGAGTTCAAAAATAGGATTAAAATTAATATATAGAGAAAAAATTATAATAAAAATTTTAAAATTTTACAAGTCAATTATAAAATTTAAAAATATCTCATTCATATTAAAAGTTTAAAACTGTTATAACGGTAAATCATCTCTATCGACCGCGTCAATTACCGCTGATGTGTGTCGTGCCATATCAGTAACTCGGTGATATATAAGAATATCACGTTAACAAAAATTTGTTACGTCAGTGTACCGCATTAGCAACTTGGTTACACATGAGCATGTTACGCAACCATGCCATGTGAACGGACAATTGTTACTTTAGCGCTCTATTGTGAATATTAATGACATTAGACGGGTGCAACTCAACATTGTAACGGGCAGTAAATAGTACGAACTTTTATAAATTTCACTGTCATTATGTATAAGTGATGTAAAATTATTTTAATAGCATAGTGTGATTCTGGTGGCCCTACTGAATTGAGATCGAATTAAAGATAAATTTGTCGAATTTAAATGACTGGAAAAAGGTGGGGTCACTCCCCCATTTCCCAAGTCCGAGTCTCTTCCACTCGTTGTCGGGCAACGAGGCATTACTTTTGAGTCTCGGAGACTCCGACGTGCCACATTGACCCTTTCGTCGAATATGTGAGAAACCGTATCCAGTCAATCAATCGAACATGCGAATTACATTCACGGGCTGAAGCTTGGAATTTACGCCGTAGATTTTGGTACAGTGGTGCAGCTCTCCACCTAACGAACGAGTCATTACGAGTTCGACTCTCGCCGTAAAACTTCCCTCTTCTCCCATTCTATCGTAATCATACAGGCCTCATATACCATAGTTTTAAAAATTAGGTCGGGCTGTCAGATTTCATCGAAAACCGGCCACTCATTCGATCTGGTTCTTATAAAATATTCAACTGCACTTTTAAAGATGCCAACTCCGATTGAACTAACTTGTTTCATTTCAACCCGTGAACCCAATTAAACCGATAAAAAAATTGGCCGACTTAAGATAATTTTATTTCACTAGAATGATATTTATATTTTATATTAAATAAAAATTTAATATAATGGTTATATTAATTGTTTTTATTATAAATTATATTTAAATTATAATATTATGAAGATTTATTATTAATATTATTTATTAAACATGTGATTCGATCTATAAACCCATCTATATCTATACCACATTCTCATCCGGTTCGATTTTAAAAAAATTATACTACTAAGGTCCTACACGGGAAAACGGTTTCTTTTTTCTTTTTACGTCTCTCATCATTTGAGCCAAAAAGAATTGGTGGATGCAGTTGAGTTGGACCTTCGCATCCATGAGTTTGGCCGAGAGCATATTACGTCTTCCTCCTCTCTCGAAAGGACACAAAAAGCTCATGTGCCCAAATTCGATCAATCGTGGGTAGAGGTTTGAAGTTGACAGGCATCCGACATTACAGGGAGTCAAAAGTGTACAAGTGGCTGTAGACCCGAACGGACACATATCGACCCAGAAACAATGCAGGTGTAATCATTATGGCTCACATCCCATCGTAATAAAATTTGGCCCGGTCCCAAAAATAGAAAATTTAATCACACCAAATAATTATATTTTAATAATTTTAATACGGTACGAAATTTAAATTAATCAATACATACGTGATATTAAGTATAAATTTATTTTAAAATATAAAATAACTTAGATATATTTTTTAGAAAATAATTGCTTTGTTTAATTTGAGCCATACTAAGTAATTTGAAATATGAAATATTTGTACTAAAACTAGTATTTTCGATAAGCTGAGAATTGATGAGTCCACACGTATAGTTGAATTTGGCGCTCCTAACTATAAATTTAAAATAACATAAAGAAAGTGGCGTAAAGGTAATACAAATACGTGGTAGGAATTCGGCGAAATTCAAGGAAGTAAAAGATTTATTATTACGACCGATTCAAAGAATTACATAAACTAATTCGCTTGTTTATAGGTTGAGAATAACAGTAAAATATGAATAAAATGGTAAAACTTCTAACAAGCTCATAGGGCTAATATGTAATCTAAAAATTACAGTAAGGGTGTGGTTGGAAACACAATTCTCTAAAATCCTCAAGAAAACTCTTTAGGCTCGGGAATTCTTATTCCGTGCTTGGGTTTAATGATAATCAGTTTAACACTATAAACTACTTTAATTATAACATATCTATTTATATCCCATTCATAAATTAAATCTATAGATAATTATGGCCGATTCCTTTAAATTCAGAACGGGCCAAGTTCAATCAGACTATGATCGGACCACCCAATCATTGTACAAACTCGAACTCTAGTCGTTAATCAACACATGATTCACGCGTTGAATCAAACCTTGAACTTGATTTTTTTTTCTTTCTTTCTTTTTTTTTATCGTTTCACCCGACCATGTCTGCAACATCAAGAAGTACAATGTGCGTCGGCTTTCATATTCAATATTACAATCCACCCATTAGACTCTTTCACTTATTAATTTTCCCTACTATAAAAATGGTACCAAAAACATGTCATAATACCTTTTGTTAATCGGTAATTAATCGCATGACAGCATTATTGAAGTCGACCCTTTTTTGTATATATAATATTTCATTGAACAATAATCGAATTTAAAATTTCCTCAATTTTTTGCATTTGATCAGGAAATGTGAAGTGGGTTAGCTGAATGAGTCAAGTGAAAGACCAGAAGATCGGCCAACATTTTCAACGGAAGGAATGTGCATTCATGGAAGGGCGCATTCTGCCTGTCTCACGTATTTCATGTGAGAGAGAGAGAGAGAGAGAGAGAGGAGGAGTAAGAGGAGTGAATGAGAATTCTGAAATCGAATTTCAAGACAAGAGAATTAATGAAAAATTTTCATGAATTTTAATTTGATTACAGATTAGTTTTAAGGTGCGTGTAGTTGGATTGATTTAAAAATATTGTGGAGTGTAAAAAAAAACTTATTTTGTGACCAATTACAATGATGTTCTATTGGTGATGACAAATCCGTAGTTTCTGTCTGGTGGACAATTTCTATCTCTCCATGTCCACTCTGCAATTCTATCTGGTGGAACCTTCCGAGATGATTCTCGAGGATCGCGTCTTCGTGCGGCCTCGAAGCAAGCGCACCGTTTCGTCGGCCCCAGGAAACTTTCTGGCGAAAGAAAGAACTACGGTCATCTTGACTCTATTACGGTTGATTTTAATTATATAAGAAATTTATAAGTTTAAAATGATATTAATTTTATTATTATTTTTTAAGTAACTAAACAGGTAATAATATATATATATATATGTATGTATGTATACATGTATATTAAACACGGACAATGTGTGAAGGTTCCAAGCATGAAGACCAGGACGTGATAAGCCAACTTGTCCCTTAAAATTAATTAATTAACAAATTATAATAAAAAGAATTAATGGAGAAAAACAAATATCACATGGGGGGGGGAGTTGTTCTAAGATTAAGGCTGGCGTTCAGCTGCCACCTCACCGGTCAAATTGATGGATGCCTCGTCGTGCCTCGGCCTGTGGGTACGACGTAGATCTGTGCTCGAGAGGCCTCCATTAGTAGTGCTCAGGTCGAGCTCTTGGGTCGGCATCAACGCAGTTCTCGCGTGCGTTAAGTCGGTGACGTCGGCCGATGGCAGTGGGCACCGTCTGCCAGAATTCCTCTGTGTAAAACTTGGCACATCGAGGGATCGATGGGTAAAATAGGGTCCCGACTCATTCGGATGGATGGAGACGGGTGACCCGACCCGATTAGAAATAGCACTGTGATAAACAGGACAAGAAAGCCATCGTTTCAGGCTCCCGTCTCCGAACCCATTTGTCCTCTTCTTCCCCTCCCTCCCTCCCTCTCTCTCTCTCTCTCTCTCTCTCTCTCTCTCTCTGTCCTCCTCCATTGTCAGTCCATCCTCGCGGACCAGGATGATTTTCCGACGTGTGTATGTCTGAACTTGTTCTCTCTCTCTCTCTCTACCCGCCTCAGTTCAATTAATTGTAGCCTGCCTTGAACTCGAATTCCCAGAACAAATGTTTGTATAAACAAAAACGGGGCTCCCCCTTCAAAAACCAGGGACCGGAAGAGAGAGAAGACGACTCCGTACTGCTGCGGAGCGAGGTTACGGTTTTCTGCTGCGGAGGAGAGAAGAAGGCACATTTCCATACAGTGTGCGCGGTTCCCGTTTCCCTGTCGAGCGCACGTTGAAGTTTCCACCTCTGGCTCCGCCCTTCTTGATTCGTTTGTTTGCCGGAGTTGAGCTTGCCCTTTTGTTCATCAAGCTCGAAACTTTGGTAGTAGTTGGATCTAGACGGAATATTCCTCCCTCCGCAGCTTTTCCGGGCGGTGATGGCGGCTCTCTGTTTCTTCTGGGTCTCCCTCCTTTCTTCTCTCTTCGGACCTGTGCTGTCAGCATCCGGCGACGCAATGTCGCTCCTCAGCTTCAAGAGCACCGTCTCCCCTGAGCTCTCCCGCCTCCTTTCGAACTGGAACGCCTCCGTGAGCTACTGCTCCTGGTACGGCGTCACCTGCAATGCGTCTTCTGGCAGGGTGTTGGCTCTAAACCTCACGGGGAGTGGGATGTCTTGCTCGAAGGAGACCGCCGCCGGCCTCTCCGGGACCTTATCAGAGTCGATTGTAGACCTGACCGAGCTTCAGGTTCTGTCCCTCTCCTGCAACAGCTTCTCCGGAGAGATCCCTGGGACCATTGGGAGTCTTCAGGCTCTGGAGGTGTTGGAACTCCAAGGGAACAATTTGTCGGGGAAGATACCTGCACAGATAAGCCAATTACGCTCTCTTCGATTGCTCAACTTGTCCGGTAATCTGTTGTCGGGTTCTATTCCTGATGAGTTGATTGGCTATGGGAGATTGAGTTCACTTGATTTGTCGAATAATCAGCTTTCAGGTGGGATAACCATTCATAGTACTAGTATTTGCCAGTTCTTGAGGCATTTGAAGCTCTCCAATAACTTTCTGATCGGCAATATACCGCCCGAGATTGGGAAATGCAGAAACTTGAGGACACTTTTGCTTGATGGGAACATTTTAGAAGGTAAGATTCCTCCAGAAATTGGGCAGATTGCTGAGCTACGAGTCCTTGATATTTCTCGAAACAGCTTCGCTGATAGAATCCCAAAAGAGCTATCAAATTGCAGGAAGTTGTCAGTTCTTGTATTGACTAATCTGGTGGACTATTCTTCTAGCTCGAGTGATGGTCATTTGACGCAGAGCCTTAGGGGCGAGTTCAATGCCTTTGTTGGAAGTCTTCCTTTCGAAGTGTTTCAGCTTCCGAGTTTGCAGGTCTTGTGGGCCCCAAGGGCGAATCTTGATGGTAGATTGCCAAGTAACTGGACTGGTTCTTGCCCGCTTAGAGTGCTCAATCTAGGTCAGAATTATATCGCTAGTGTGGTGCCTCAGACCTTGGGGATGTGCAAAAATCTCACTGTCTTGGACCTAAGTTCGAATAACTTGGAGGGTTATCTCCCCTTGCAGCTTGGAGTTCCTTGTATGGTTTACTTCAATGTGAGCAAGAACAATATAACTGGTGTACTTTCAAGATTCAAGCAAGGTATTTGCAGTACCCGTAGGGTATACTATGAGGAAGATTCCACAGTCTTTACTGCAGAAGATGTTGAGAGAAGTTGCTCTAACATTCCTGTTAGCATTGACAACTCTGTAATTGCTCATGATTTTAGCAGGAACAGCTTGCTGGGTCCGTTGCCTTCGTTTGTCCTTGGGAGCCGGTTTGTGGCAACAGAAGCTAGACCCTCGTACAGGTTGTTGCTGAATAATAACAGGTTTAGTGGACCAATTCCGATTAACCTTGTCTCTAACTGCAGCAACTTGCTAAGTTTGTCGGTGAACTTGAGTGTAAATGAGATACTGACTTCTGCCGATTCAGTGTTCAATCTTGACTGTGGGAGAATAATAGAGTTTGAAGCAGCGTATAATCAGATTGGTGGGTCAATTTCTCCTGCTATTGGTGAATCAATAATGCTACAATTTCTCGACTTGCGTGGGAATAAATTGTCAGGCATTTTACCTGATCAGTTGGGAAAGTTGAAGGACCTGAAGTGGATTCACCTTGGGGGAAATAATTTTACCGGAGAAATTCCATCTGCACTCGGTCACCTGACTTCTCTGCTGTTGCTTGATCTCTCTCAAAATGCTCTGATGGGACCGATACCTGTAAGTTTAACAAAGGTCTTAAGTCTTGAAACTCTGCTTCTCGACCACAACCGGCTTTCAGGCGAAATTCCTCCATCTTTCTCAGTCCTCCCAAATCTCACTCAGCTTGATCTGTCCTTCAACAACCTGTCAGGCCACATACCACACCTTCAACATGGAAATGATTGCAAATCCTTTAAGGGTAATTCTTATCTGCATTCATGCCCGGACTTGTCCTCTGCCCCACCTGCTGGTCTTCCAGTCCCGCTTGAAGTCCACAAACTTCACAGTCGAAAGCGACTGAGGCCTCTCATCATTGCACTGGTAACCTTTGCGTGTGTTATACTTGTCATGCTGCTGGTCATAGTTCTCTTCCTTGTTCTTGGGAAGAGAAAGCTCCAACAGCTGAGGAGCTTGAGAAAGAGAATAATTGTAACCTTTCCTAATGCCCCACCTGAGCTGGACTATGATAGCGTTGTTAGAGCTACAGACAATTTCAGCATTCGGAACCTAATAGGAAGAGGAGGCTTCGGGTCAACCTACAAGGCAGAAGTCCTCCCAGGCGTCCTAGTTGCTGTGAAGAGGCTCTCGGTGGGTCGATTTCAAGGGATTCAACAATTCGACGCTGAGATAAGAACATTGGGCAGAATCCGACACAAGAACCTCGTTACTCTTATTGGGTATTTTATGAGTGAGACTGAGATGTTCCTAGTCTATAATTACCTTTCAGGTGGGAATCTGGATACATTCATACACGAGAGGTCAGGCAAGACCCTGGAGTGGCAGGTGATCCACAAGATAGCCCTCGACGTGGCTCTGGCTCTCGCCTACCTTCACTATTCTTGCAGCCCACGGATCGTTCATCGGGATATTAAGCCAAGCAATATCTTGCTAGATAGGGAGCTGAATGCGTACATATCGGACTTTGGACTGGCAAGGCTACTGGAAGTTTCCGAGACCCATGCAACTACTGATGTGGCTGGAACCTTCGGCTATGTTGCCCCAGAATATGCAACAACTTGTAGAGTTTCTGACAAGGCAGATGTCTACAGCTTTGGTGTTGTGCTACTGGAACTCATGTCAGGGAAAAAATCACTTGACCCATCATTCTCGGACTATGGGAATGGGTTCAATATTGTTGGATGGGCCATGCTCCTGCTCAATGAAGGGAGGGCCCCAGAACTCTTCTCCCCAGAGCTGTGGGAGTGTGGGCCCAGCGAAAATCTGCTGGGGATGTTGAGGTTAGCTTCATTCTGCACCTCGGAGTCACTTTCTGTTAGGCCCTCGATGAAGCAGGTCGTTGAGAAACTGAAGCAGTTGAGATCATAAGCAGCAGTGGTTCACCTGCCGGTACTGAGAAGAGGCCAGAGATGAAAGTCATGATCGCTGCTCTGGAAGCTTTGCAGAGGTAACATTTTCGGTTCTTTACATCCTCAGTAATACTACCTGCTACACAACATGGATTGTGTGTTTTCCTATGTGAAAGCATTAACTCAACATTCTAATAAATCACGGAAGTCCTCCAAGCAGGAGATTGATCTTGCTATTGATCTTCTACATTTAAGAGTTATTCAGCTCTTTTCTGTCCCTTTCACTATATTTTGCTCTCTCTTAAAATTAAAGTTTTCTGCTCCTTTTTCCCTGCCTTCCATTGCCATTTCCTTTTTCTTGCTTGTAGTCTTGTCATTTCATTCTTGTAATCTTGACATCTCATGTTGCAGCCCTTGCCAAGCACCAAGGTCCAGTTGGGTCTTGTGTCATGCTGAACCATTGGAGATACCAGTAAGTTGTTGCACCCATTCTGCATGCGTTCTCTGTGGAACAACTCAAACTACCAAGTTCAGGATGGTAGTTAGCAACCCTGCAAGCACACCTTCTCATAAGAACTAGCAGAACGCTGTCATATTATCCTCATGGAGTCAACGTCAACTCCAAATTCCGGAAGAAGTCTGTGTGAGTGGAAATCAGACAAAGGGACAGCATTTGGTATGGGCTGCTACTCGGTGAGGATCTTACCAATACTGTGTTGTCTTGCTGGTAACTGCTCAATGGATGTCCTGATAGATTCAGTAGTTGGAGTGATATGGCGTTGCATTTAATTCAGAGATCCCTACCATTCTGGGGTGGGCAAATGAGAAGTAGGCAATACATGCATGTGTCACGGGCCTGTTACGGGCTAATCTGTGGCATACAGTCTGTGATTCTCTTCTTTGCTGCCAAGCTCTCCCTACAAAGCTTTTCAGTTCTTGGATCGTTCTACTATCATCGGACTGTGATACCACCATGCTGGCTTGCCTTGATTGCCTTTTCAATAACCTCGGGACGGAAACAAAGCAAACACGAGAAGCCCAAGTCAGAATCCAATCCAGCACCTCTTAGTCCAAGTCAACAGTAAATGTCAATTGTAAACATGCAGATCTTGAGTAAATTTGCCTGGAACATGTAGCCGAAAACCGGCAAGCTTTCGGCCCTGTACTATTCGAGGAAGTGCCAAAATAGTCCTCAATGTTTGCTAGTTTTATATGTTTGGTCCTTAAACATTCTTTTTTTTTTTTTAAGATAATCCATCCTCAACGTCTGTATGTTAGGCAATCAGTCCTCAAAAGTTAATTGAGATGCGAGAATTAGCCTACCGGGCGGGCACTCCTTTTCTCCTCCAAATCGACCGCAAGTCGGAGTGGCTGGTGTTGAGCTCCGCGACTGCCTTTCACGGTGGCTTGGGAGACCTGGTAAGCTCGGTCTGGAATTCCTCTTGAACATGAGGAATCTTATCTAATCTTTTCATTATAGAAGAGACAGATCCCAAGATAAAAGGAAGCTGTTGAATTTACATCGGACGGACATAATCATACAGATCACACCATTGTTCGATCATAATCACAAGACGAGGGGAAAGTATCTATACACTTTTCAGGCGACACGGGTCAGCATCGCAACTATCCGTAGATCGGGGGCACCTTCTTCCATTGTCAGGTCAGGGTCAAGCAGCGCCACTGCTCTGTTTTGCCTTGAGGACAAGCTCCTCTGTCGTAGTCCCGATGATCTCATTGGCATGTTTGAGGCTGACACAGTAATATCTCCCAATAGTGTCCTGTGAATGAGTAGAAATTACGATCATGGTATGCTCGTGAACGCCTCTGAGTGTAGATGGCAATATATATATGTTGAAGGGGGTCCCGTAACATTGCAGGAGCAAAGGCAGAAGGGTATAACTAAGTATCTATCAGAGAAACACGAGAAAAGCTTAAATCTGATTCATAAGTATTGTTGGGGTCGAACGGCTGAGCTAACAGCTTCAAGCTAATGTTGGAACTATAGCTTTGGCAGGAGTAAAAATGAAACCCCATATGCTTAAGCTGGGAAGGTATTCCTTACCCGAGAAACGATGCCCAGTTTCTCCAGTTTCTGAACTGCATCATCTACGTCGAAGTTACATCTCTCACTGAACACATCTTTGATAAGTTCCTCGCACCGTTTATCCAAATCCTTGACCACATTATGACAGGATTATGAGGAATTGCCCTCGTTTTGTCAATATATATAACATATGTAGGAAGGCATCAACAGCAGCGATAGGCACCTGTCTTGTAGCTTTGCCCTGTTCCATCAGTATGAAGTATGCTATGATAACCTCTTTAACCTGCGTGACAAAAAAATGTGAAGAGTGAAATACAGAAGGACTTTTGCAATCACACGAACGCAAGTATAGCTGATCCATTTTCCAAAAACAAACATGCCGATGTTTTGGGCCTATGTCAGTGAACCGCCAGTTTTTCCGTTTCACTGCTTAAGTTCGAAGATAACAGATAGATACGGGCAGGCACTAGCTGGTGGTAAAATACTTGAATGTTGCCCACTTCGCAGGAAAGCAAACACAAGAATGTGATGCTAGTCCACTTGCTATTCTAGATGCCACACGTCTAATTAGTCATTGCTTGCAAGGACAGTTGCAACTCTGTTACTGTAGTATGTGAAATGAAGATAAGATGTTCAAGTATCTCAAGAGTTCATGATACTGTGACTTACTTCCTGTTGAATCACATCATCACACAAGTGCAGAAGAGTCCCCTTTCCACTATCCAATTGTTTGTCATACATGGACTGGGTAATTAAGTTCTGATACACAGCAAAGTTGGCCTGGAACCTGTGATCGATAAACAGTAGCCAGAACAGATATGAAGAATTGTAAGAAGTCCAAGACAAGAACCTAAATACACTGGAAACCAAAAGCACATATTTCTCATATGACTGTATTAGCAATACTGTGACAAGTAAATGACTGCATTTCTTTAATTGCAGACTAAATTCAGTATTTTCAGTTCAAAGAATTCATTTCCATTGAATTAATATAATTGCACGTGCAATTATCCCAGAATTGAAGTGCCCAGGCCAGGCAGAAAGAGAAAGGAGGAGAAGACACTTAACGTGAAGTATGTCTTAGCACAGTATCCGATCACTGTTGATAGGACAGCAAAAATGACCCAAAGATCTGCTTTAGGCATTTCCAGAGAACTGAATACAGCTACCTGCAATCATAAAGAGCCTTTGCAGATCTTATGCACAACCAAATAAGACTAAAAGAAGTTCCCACGAGTTTGAAAATCCTAACCAGCCCAACAACTGCAGAGCCAAGGAACTTCACCCAGTCCATTGGGGTCAATCCAGGATTTTTCTTTTCGGGCTGTCACACATCCAAAAATAGTAATACGATGTCAAGAGAGACAAAAAGCTAAAATATTTGTAGCCAAGAGAATAGACTTACGAGAACTATTTCCATGTCAGCCATTGGAATGTTTTTAAAATGCTTCACAAATATTCCACGCTCTGTTTTTGATTTTGAACCTGCTCGCCTGGAGAGAAAGTCACTCCTAGGCATCAAATACTCATTTCACCATAATACCAGGTGCATCACGTGAAGAAATCATATTATTTCGGAACATTGAAACTTGCCACCTAGAGACCTGATTTTGTCACAATTTGTCTTCTCAAGAACAAAGATATGAAGCTGAATTGAAGCAAAAGGTACCTGTAAAGTACAATGATTCTATCGAAAGTGGGCTCTTGGATCATGATCTTGCTCATCAGATTGTGGAGGCTGTGCAGCAAAGTGGAAATAATGCAAGAATTTTCAAAATGAAAAGTAAATAAAGAAAAGCAGAAAGAGTAGAACGGCAAGATTGTATCCCAATATATACATGAATGTGGAAGTTTTTCTTGCAAATTACAAGCTTCAGCAACCATGCCACAATCTGTGCACAGCCCAGAGATTGGGGACCAGGGCGCGAATGGCTTGGGGATCAAAATTCAAGTCAAAGGATTTCCATTTAGGGGGACACAAAGCAAAGATATAAATTGGTGTCAACTGTCATAACATTCAGCAGATTTAGGTTACATTAAGTATTAAATGTTTCAATAAAACCTCATATTTTACAAGATTAGAAACCTCTCAATAACACTAGATACTAAACTGGATCTTTGGATGACTCAGACTTTCTTGCTCGTAACGAATTTCAAGGTTCCTCAACAGGTTCGATTACAGTAGATCAATTCATCCAACAATGTGTAAAGGAAAGATATAACATGATTAAACAGCACATGTCCATGAAAATGAGCCATAATCTACCTAAGATTTGCAAGGATCACTATAAATCACCTCAGTTCCATATTTTCGATACGGATGCGCTCAATGTCAAGGTCTTCCTGATCCTTTTCAAGTGTGGTTTCATCAGTTTTCTTGGGATCCTTCTTCTTCTGTCGTCCCCTTGACCTCCTAGACAAAATAATACTGATTCTGCAAACACCATATCTCAGTTGAACGTTTCAAAAGAAACCAAATAAAGTAGGCTTTAAATGATCATTTTAGATCCGAGGAAGCTCTACAATACGTATGTTGCCATCTAAAAAACTTTCAATTGTATACTAATCAGCATTATAGTATTAGCAGGTATATGATTTCTAGCAAACCGCACAGGAAAATGCAAGTGATCAATATGAATAGCATGATGTAGCAATACAAAAACAAAAAACACATACAATCACACACACGCACATGGAGTGACAGATCAACTGGAGAAAGCCAAATTATATCTGTAGACAGAACAAGTCAAGCTTTGAGCCAAAATCCTCATAAACGTTTCTTTAGCATTGAGTAGAAATAAAGAGAAAAGTCACCCGGTAATTCTCAGAAGAAATGCCCATAGACGTGCAATAATCACGTCCAATTTCTCCATGAAGAAGTAGTCAGTTGTCCGATCAATTCCAATGCCCCGCCGGAAGATAACATACTTTAAAATGAAAAGGACTAGAAAATTAGACACGGAACAGAGAGAGAGAGATGGTTTGTCAAAAAAAAGGGGGATATAAATACAACCTAATACATTACAAAGAACACTGTAAACTAAGTGAATTCGCAGACATAATCAATTTCATGTACAAAAAAATTGGACTCTTTACAATGATCAAGTTCACCAAACTCTAATGTATATTTTTTGTTGCCACTGGAGTGCTGACATGCATGCAAAATCCAACCACTTCAATGGCAAATCGTAGAAGAAAGACAGCAAGTGAAAAGATTTGCTGAATTTCAAAAGGAAACTGATCATTCACTGACAAACCTCTCAACCTAAAGGAAAACAGTCAAAACAATTGACACCTTTCACCCTTAAGAAAAGGATTACCTTATCTGAAAAATCTGGAAGGTTCTCCTGAGGATGTTCTTCAAAGTGCTTTTTCAGGAGCTTCTTGTCCAGCTACATTTAGCCAAAAACGGATGTGGTCGTCACTGGAACTAAGGGCCACAAACTTTAAGATCTTCACTGAAAAGCACAACAATGCATATATGTGGAAAGAAAATGTACTCTAATTGCATCAAATGCAGCTATGGACCTTTGATTCATCAACGGAAATAGGAAGATTCAAGAGATATTGGCCTGAAAGTGCAACGTTAATCTCATCATCAGTAGCAATCTTGAAATTGCTCTTCTCCATGACCTGCCATTAATAACATAAAGATTAAATATTATATAACTCTAAGGGCTCATTTTAAGTTCCTCCAGTTTAAATATATTGGTTTACAGTAGGTTTCTTCTGAAAAGTAAAAGGACAATCCCATTTGAGATGATTTATTTGTCCATAAATGATAAGCATTTTCTAGTGGAGTGACCTGCAGCAGATTGATATTAAGGATACACTCTGCCGTCTAGGTTCCTGAAGGTGCACATGACAGGGCAATAGCAATGAATTCAGGCAATCCAAGGACATGCAACAGAATGATTGCCGAAACTAGGATAGTAAAATAAGAATACTGGAAGTTGTAGTTCTGGCATGAAGCTACATGCTGTCCATGACAAGAAATTCATGATCAATTTTCTGTGATAACATCCAGAGCCATAGTATTTCTTCCTAGATGGAAAATATGACACTCAATAACTTACCATGACCCTGGTCTACTACTCTTCCCATTCTCAAATCTACCATGGGATAGGACAACTAACCTACCTTCAAAGAGGAATGACTAGATAGCTAAATTACCTGAAATAAGTAAGAGAGAAAATTCTGTTCAAGTACATCAATTTCTTGAGTAGACAAATTTTGCTGCTCCAACTTCTGAGCCCCATGTACAGGGTCAAAAAGTGAGTACAGTTGCTGCCAGTGAATTTGAATTCAAAAGTCAAATGCAGAAACAAACTGGAGTCTTCATTAAAAAATTTTTGGAAGCATTAAAAGGGTACCATCATATCCTCGAACTGCAGCAGATACCAAGCTCTAATGGTGTATTCAACCCTCTTGCATAGCTTCAGAAACTCAGCGCGATCAGTACTACGCTCTGCAAATATACCACAGGACTTATTAAATTACCACTCAATACCCAACCATAAGCCAGTAACCAGCTGCGCTATGGACATTAAATTGCCACTAGGCTTACAAGAAGCCGGAACTTTCCGACTCGGAAATTTAAGCCAACCAAAACCCGACTTTCTTACATCACAATTATCAATTCTCCAAATTTACACTGAACAGAGAGTGTTCCTTTACTAACTCTTAGTTTCAATATAGGCCACCTGGATTACACTATTCCTGGCCTTTTCACAGGATAGAGAAATCACAGAGAAATCAACCGAAGCTCGCCTATGAGATTGGCCAATGTAATAATGATCTTCGGCTTCAGAATTGGAATCACGGACTCGCGCTCCAAACGGATCACCTCCCTCTTCTTCTCCTTCTTCCCCTCCTCCGCCATGGATAAAACAGTCAGAACAGCTTCCCCGCTACCTCCCTCCCTCCTCTCTGTCTTTCTCGACTCTTTGATTCTGCGGAGACAATCGACAGTGCTTGAAGAGTGTGGGGGTGAAGATGGAGTGGAACTTGAGGAAGGAAGCTGAAGGAGAACCGACCGAGAGACGTCGGGAAGGGTACAAGGTTCAACTCATCCTTTGCCGACAGGAGAAGGCAGGGGGAGTTGAGGAGGCGGGTGAGGTCAGGTAACTGTAACTGAAACCTCCACTGAAATCAATTACGCCATGAATGCCACTTCTAATCCCTCTCATTCTTATCGGTCATCGCGTTAAAATCCGTACCGTTTTTCAACCGTTGACCATCTCTTGGGTCGGCAATATGGGTCATTGACTCGGCGACACCCGAGGACTGTTCGATACCGACAAATTTTCCAATTCGCTCGTTACCATTCCCCAAATATCATGAGAACCTTACCTCGCCTGTCTGTAAGAGAGAATATTAAATTTATTAAATTCTAATAAAATAACTAAATCAAACGTAACTGGCTCCCTTCTTGTTCCTGCACCGGGTCCACCAGAACCCATTTAATGAAATTCACCCATCAATGTGGGCTTCTATGGACCCGGCGTACGGGAGGGACATCGGCTCCAGGGGCTCACGTTTCCTCCTCTTCCTGCCCAGAGGTCGGCCAAATTTGGGACGACACGAACAAAAAAAGTCTAAATCAGTATTTTCGGCCATTCGAGGGATCCAACTATGTCAGCACGGCCCAAAATTATAAAAATAAAATTATGAAAAAAAAATTAAAATTTTTATTAATTATATGCGTATAATTATAGATAAATTATTTTAAAATATAAATTATTTAAATTTATTTTTAAAAATAATTATTTATATAATTGGTAGTGGTGAATAGGTGAGATTCTCGTGCTGCCGGATATGAGATCGGCACGAATTGACAGGTTTATTCCTGCCACGTCACTGAGCCAAACGGATAACGAGAGGCCCGTCGGCTCTCTCTCCCCCACAACGATGGCAGCGAGGCTGTTATCCTCACCACCGCATCGGATCTGCTCCTCCTTCTCCTCCTCCTCTATCATCAACACCAGGGACCGCGCCCGCCTGCGGCTGCCTTCGAGGCGGGGAAGCCTGAGACAGTCTTGGTCCTCAGCTCCTCTCCAGGTGCTGGAGCCCGTGGGTCACGACCTCCAGCAGAGCCATCGGTCCCTCTTCCTGCTCGCCACTTACACAGCGGGGTACTCTGTCGCGAGCTACTACGCCTCTCTGGGGCTCTTCGTGATCTCTGTTCCCCAGGCTCTGGTCTCTCATCAAGCGCTCCGTTAAGTCCAAGGCGCGTACTCGAGTTTCTGCAATCTCCGAGCTGTTCAGCTTTTCGAAATATCTCGGGGTTTCTGTTTCCTCGAGTGAGGAACCTAAATGTTAATTGAGTAGGCAATGTTACTGACTAAGCTACAAGAGTCAACACTCGAGCTCTAAGCTCCAAGGTACTGTTCTGTTTTTCTGTTACATCAGATTGTGCAGAGGACATTCACCAGCGAAGGTGAGGAGAAGAAGGTTCCAAATCGGGTTGCAGGGGAAATCTTATCCTTCTTCACACGAAACAGCTTCTCAGTCACCGATCGAGGAGAGATCATCACGTAAGCGGCCACCTCGCCCATCTTCCGATCATCTTATGGGACCAAACTGACCCCAAAAAAAAAATGAAAAAACAATGGTGGAACGTTTGGGGGGAGGATAACCTGTCTAAAAGTGTCCCCTTTCTTCCTTGAAGGCTTGAAGATAGTACCGAGCTGATGACAGGCAGGCAGCCCTGCTTACCTTTCTGTACTTGTATTAGCCTTAATAGCGTTGCCCTCCTCCTCACGATCAGTCTCCCAAACTTCGGCAACAACTGGTTCTGGATCACGGTTCAGTCCATTGGCGCAAGCTTATCATACCTATGATTATGCTCTGTTTCTTGAATCCTCAAGAGGAAAGATAGAACATTGTGGGCTCCCAAAGGCTGAAACTTAATAAATGCAGCGGGGCCTGTTTCTGGAAGACAGCATCGAGGAAGGAGCAGATCAAGGTGAAGATGGTTGTGGGGGACGATGGGATTTTATCGGAGATCATTGTTTGAGGGGGCGGCAGCAGGTGGAGAAGATGAGGAAGGAGCTTAAGCTTAGTGAGAGAGGAATGGATTATGTAAACTGCAGACGAGAGATCATGAACTATAATATCTATCAACAGAATCAACCCCCCACCTCAATTTTCCATGGTATTGAAACGTATTCATTATTCAATGCAGACCTTGGCTGCAGAAGAATGGAAATCTAAATGCAGCTGCACATCACAGTTTATAAGGCTGTAATGCACCTCATCTAGGTAGAGATTAGAGAGGGTAGAACTTTTGAATAAATATGGATTGATAAAAACTTAGTCATAATTTCAAGAAGAAATGCCTTGGAGCAGTTTTTTGCCCCAGAGGAAATGTACGTAACACTTCTAGAGTTACCCGAAGAGTGACGATCAGAGAGCAATGCATCACCACAAAAGCCAACATTTTTTCAACCTTATCTAGTCATATTAAAATATTGATTGGGGAAAAAAATGAAAAGGGATTAAATATGCTCGCAATGAAATGATGTCAGACAACTCGACTCAACCAATCAGGAACTTGTTCTCGTCCAAGAAGGTATAGGTGGGTAACTCCAAGTTGTATGGTGCAGTGCCCTTCCGAATCCTGCCTGAGATATCATAGTGGGATCCATGGCATGGGCAGAACCACCCACCGAAGTCTCCAGCATTCGGCAAAGGAATGCAGCCCCAACTGCGTGCAAACTCCAATCACAACAAGCCACTCAGGGTTCTTAATCTTAACCCTCTCAGCATCGGGTTGAGGGTCACGAAGAGATCCCACTTCAACACTGTTTGCGAGTTTAATATCATCCTCAGTCCGGCATCTGATGAATATGGGCTTCCCATGCCACTTCACAGTCACGGTGGTTCCAGGCTTGATGCTGGAAAGATCAACTTCCAAAGAAGCAAGGGCAAGAACATCTTTACTAGCAGACATGCTGAGCACAAGCTTGAGGACGAGGAGACAGATCAATGAAGCATATACAAATTTGCCACCTTACAGGACAAAGTAGGCGAATGCATGCTTGCTGGGGTCACCAGGAGCAAATCTCTCATGATTGTACGTACTCATCATAGACTATCTTTGAAGTTGGGTTCTTTACAGCAGCCACAGTTGGAGGAATCTTGGGAACTACACTGCTATCTTTTCTAGAAGTGAGCGAGTCAGAGGCAAAACCTGAAAGAGCAAGTCCATGTAAATGAGATGCACCTGATTATTTTACTGTGAGAGCTAAACATGGTGATTCCAAGAAGTAGCCAAGACAAGGCAAGAGTAAGTGAAATCAAAATACCCCAGAGCCAATACAGAAGAAAAGATGCCTAACTTTGCAACGTACAATAACTCCAATTGTATTAGAAAATTGGCCAGAGAAATCCTAAGCTGTTTTTGCCCTTTGAGAAATTCCAACATACATTCATCTGTATTTTTTTTTAATTTTACCTGTCCCTGCACATGTGAAACTCAACAGTTACATTTGCACATAAATCTACAGAAGACTCTGCAACTCTCAAGCCCTATCCCCAGTTATCACTGACAGTGAACTAGACTGAAAAGCCAATAATTTCCCTCTATCAGGATAACGAGTTTCAAACTGATGCCACCTATAGTACTTCAGCCGCATGTGCCAATAAAGTCACTGTTATATTAAAGCTACCATTCACAATCAAGAACAGGCTTACAGTTCCCTCCAGATTCCATAAGATTATTCAAGAACTCTACAGGGCACAGGCAGCAACAAAACCGACAATCTTTAATATGAAGCAAAACTTTATATCCTTGTCTGAGCAACACCATTGAATTAACAACCAAAATTGGAGAACGAACTGCATTAAGCTTATGAAGATTCACACGTTTATCTTCATATTTCGCATCTTTTTATGCAACCCACGGTACACCAGCAGCCGTATAAACAAAACGGGAAATGGAATTCCAGATCCCCCGGAATATACCTAATGAAGACCGAAACTACAAAATCATTTCTGAATTACGATATTCCGATCAAGTATCGGTATTTCAGATAAAAACACAGGCCGATGCCCTAAAGTAGAAATCATCACCCGAACCATATCCAATTCCGGGCAGAAATCGAGCTTTCACGATGACAGGGCAGGAAAATTGAAGAGAGAGTCACAGAGTGGAGACGGAACCTATCCTCGGCGGGGGAGGTGGAACTCAGGCTTGAAGAAGGAGGAAGAGCTGAAGCTGGCGAGTCCAAGGTCCTCGGATGGATTCCGGCTGGCAAGAAGTGCCGGTTCGGCGTGAGCTGGTTTCCCTGTCGGTGAAGAGAAAGTAGAGAGCCTCCTCGCTGCTACTCTCAACATCTTTTTCTTCGTCTCCTTCGACCATCGCCTTCCTTCCTCTCAGCAAATATTTGGGGGATTTGAAAGCTTCCTTCTTCCCTTCAAGATGATTTGGCCGACAAGTTTGCAGAGGCGGTTGACCGCGGAGCCGTGCGCTCGCGAAATAGCTGGAAGTTCAGGGGTTTATGGGTAAATCATCGAACTCTCTCTGGTGGGTCAGGCGGGCCGGGCCTAAAGTTTCAGCCCTTTGTGCCCGAAGTTTTCCGGGCCTATGATCAGGCACGCAAACGTTTGTCTCGAGATCGTGTTTGTTCCCATGAAAGTAAGTATTAAATCAACCTATGTGAGGTTTTCGGGCCGTACTACCACCAAGATAATAATATCTTTTAAAAAAATTAATATAAAATTTAAATTGAACAGCTTATCTATCATACAAAATTTATTTTAAAATATAAAATTATCTAAACTTATTTATCAGAAAAACAATTATTTTTGAGTGACTCAGGCAAACAGTGACCCAAAGCACAAAATATTCATACTAAGTTTAGATTTTCAAACCGCTTAAGATGGTGGATTATACCGACCTGAACTGACAAGCCCAATGTTTATATTTTCTAACACAACAATCTCACAATGCTCAAACCAACACATTGTGGCAACAAAACATGGATCTAAAATCGGATGAAGCCCGATTCCTATAGCAAAGTGTGGGAAAAAAACATATTATTCGGTAGGCATCAGGCAATGCAGCTAGAAGGAAAAACACATGGGGAAACTGTCATAAGACAGCAAGAGAGAACTTTACAATGGCGGGCAGGGACAATTTAAAAGCCGGAGTCCAGATAAAGAAGCCACCCGCATTCTCGTACAACTGAGGAATCACTCCTCGACCTCTGATGTAGCCTTCACCCTGTACTGCCGACCTGCTCTCCTAGAGCTACTTCCAACATTGACAGCTGACTCATCCCTGTCTTCCTCCATTGCACAGGCTTCACTTTCTAGGTCATCACCGGCAGCAATACCAATGGGGAGGCCTCTCCCATGACTGGGAACCTCCTCACCGACCTTTTCTCTTACCAGAGTATCAGCAACATCTCCATTACTTGCATCCTCGTGTCTCTTCTTCCTAGGCACGAAGATGACTGATGTAGGAAGGTCAGCAGGAGGCTCATCTTCAACGTTCTTCGACCTCTTCAATGTGTTGAGGAAATCCATATAAGCTTGTCTATTAGATTGCTCGTCCATGTCACTGGACAAGTCAAATGTATAGTGTGTGTATCTGGAAGGGTTGCGTATGTAATCTGGAACAGCAGAGGAAAAATCTTTAGGAGGAACAGGTGCTTCCCTTGAGACTGCAGCTTCTTTTGTTTCCATTTGGGTGTCTTCAGCCTTGGCAGGAGCTTTTTCTATGCACATGGCATTGAATCGAACACGTTTCTGTGACTTAAAATCTGTTTGGCTATCCTTTCTCTTCAGAATCGACTTTAAATTTGCATCATCCTCAGGTGGCGG
The DNA here is from genome assembly GCA_900006705.1 of Sonneratia caseolaris. NCBI lineage: Eukaryota > Viridiplantae > Streptophyta > Magnoliopsida > Myrtales > Lythraceae > Sonneratia > Sonneratia caseolaris. The sequence continues at coordinate 5,023,400 of CXYZ01012692.1, forward strand.
AACACAAGAATTAGCTGCCAAATTGGCATTCCCCTCCAGCACAGTCAAAGTTTCCAGCTTTCCAGCTGCTTCTGCATCTTCTTTGAGCCGGACTTTTGCAGCTATGTGATTGGCCCGTGGGTCTCTATTGACATCGCCAAAAGAAGAGGGAAGCTCATTGCCAGAATCTACATCTATCCCATAGTCACTAAAATCCTTCATATACAAGCGTTCTCCAGCCTTTTCTCTCCCAACAGCCACTTTATCATACACATCTTCCTCCTCCTACAAAAAATGAAAAGCAGTATATTAAACTTCCAAACATCAACAAATGGAACTGTAAAGAGAATCAGGGAAGTGGAACAGGATAACAGCCATACAGAGGTGCATTCCTTCAGATTAACCAATAAAAGAACAAGATGGCAGAGTTCTTCAGACAATTAGATAATGCTGCACTTTACTCGAAGAAAAAAATTTCAGTTATAAATTCATATGAACTCATTGTATTTGCCATGCAAAATCCATAATCACTTGATATGAAACAGGCACAAGCCATGCGTAGGGGAGGCAGAAAACTAACTACCACATCTTTGCAGGATATCAAGGGACATATTTCTATCTAATCATCCACCAAACACAGTTAACAATCACAAAACTCATTAACAATCAAGAAGCAACATTATCATCCCTGTTTTTCTACTCGTTCCAATAGGAGCAACAGGGATACCGGATAACCCTCTATCAAATCCTCAATATCCACTGCTCAAAAAAAAAAAATCCTCAATATCCATTTAAAACGGGCCGACAACTTAGTCAGCACCACAAATTCAGCACCCAATGTCCCAAAATAAACTAAGACAACAGCCAATCTGGACGAGTAAATACAACAGACTCAAGTTCAGTATAGCCCTAGAAGACCCAGAAAACTCATTCATGAAATGGTCTTATAGAACAGCCTTCAGTTCTGAATCTACTGGTCCTTCGTGTACTTGTGAACTCAATTCAATATCAGTAAAGCTCTCAATCTACCAGTCTCCAAGAGCTTCGATGAGCCTAACAGTTGATCGATTGAAAAATGGAAAACTCGTTCATCTAAACTAAGCGGCGCGAGCACAACGCTAAAGAGAGCAGAAAAATGTCACGAAAGCCAACCTTACGCATACCTCATAATCGAGAGTACAATCACGGCCAATTGAGGATTTAATCTCCCACTCCTCGTCGTTGTAATCATCCGGCTTCCTGGACCGACTCGAAGGCTCAGCCTCGTCCTCTTCCAAGTCGTCCTCCTCGAGGTCATCGAGATCCTTCTCCAGCTCCCGAGACGGGCCCTCAATCCTGGGCACATTAGGCATGCGTTCAGGGACGAATTCGGGCTCAGGGCTCCCCTTGTCCCGGTTCCACTCCTTGCGTTCGATTTCGTCGTCCGTGAGGCACCAGAGGGAGCGGAGGGAGGAGGCTGGAGACGCAGAGGCAGTAGATGACGAGTTGAGGGAGCCGAAGATCCTGTCCACCCGTACCTTGAAGGTGTCTTCCATGGCGGTTTCAGCTCGAACTCTTTGAGTCTCCGATAGCTGTTGAAGAAGACAAATTAAAGCTTACCGCTCCGCTAGGGTTTAAAAAAGAATGAGATTGATTTTTCTAGATATGTTTGGACGCGGGGACACCCACGATCCCTTGATCACTTTTGCTGAATCTCACTTTGCTCCCTGAACTATTTTAAAATTTTAATTACCGCAGAATTTGTTTTGCCATGTCCTCACCTGTGTTTTATGTGTACCCGCCGAAAATTGGTCCGGCCCGAAAGCTCAGGGTAAGGGTTGACTTTTCGGACTGCCTCAAATATCAGGTCTACTGGCACGGTATAAAAAAAAATTAGGCTAAACATGAAAATAATATTTATAATAAAAATTAATTAATTATTAGTAAATAATTATAATTTACCCGTCATTTCAATATTTTTTTCAAACTAATACAAAACTTAAATTAATTGATAAATTATACAAAGTAAAATTTTATTTTAAAATATAAAATTATTTAAACTTATTTTTAAAAACAATAGTTTGTTTGATCACGGCAGGCCAAGTAGCATGAAAACGCACAGTACTCGTGCCTAGATCGAATTCTTGAGCCGACCGAGATTGTGGGCACGAATTGGAAGGTCCAATTTTATTCGGCATGAAAGCAATGACTAACATGTTGCCTTAATATATGAGATGGGTTCCAAGGTTTTTTTTTCTTTTCTAAATTATGGAACTTATCATATTGCTATGTCGAGAAATAATGCCGTATTCGGACCATTCTTACACGATAGATTCTAAGTTCCTCATACTTATCCAAAACAAAGCTGACACAACTGCCCCAGATGCAACCGGTCCGGACTACCTCAAACTAGCTCATAATCTCTTATTTGGTTGATGAGCGATTATGGGCTAAGTCCAAATAATAGGTATGTATGTCAAATCGGAATCGGTCCAATACACTTTATCTATTAAACCAACCAATAACCATTTAAGATCTGGCCTAGAACCATAAACGGCACGGAATTGTTGGGAATTGGCTCCGACGACCAAAGTTATGTTAAGTCAATAGTAATATTTTATCAAATTAATTTTAAATCTTAAAAATAAAAAATATTTATTTATGTATTTGAACCATGACTTATAATTAAATTAACCCATTAAATAAACCGGTCCAAAAATAGTAAACAATTTTAAACTTATTTTGAACTCATTCAAATACTTATCTTAGCATCTCCACCCTTGATCACCGCCTTACTCTTCCACTTTTCTTCCTATTTTACTTATTTTTTTTATATTTTTTCTTAATATTCCAAAAAATTAAAAAAATGCAAAATCAATTACGGGTAATACATAAAATTTTTAATCAGAATTTTATTTTTACATTCATAATATTCCCACAAATTGATTTTTCTATGTTTCATTTAATTACCAAGGGAGTCAAGACGGTACTGATCATCATCAGGACAGAAATTGTCCACCATTGCAGGAAGAGTAGAGAAAAGTCGCAGCTTCCATTGCTGGAAGGCGGTTCCTCTCCCCCCTCTCTCATCCATTGCCCCCCCTTCTGCAAAGACCTGTAGAACTCCACTCTCTACCTCCCACTTCAGAGCTACCCACGCCGACGATCCTGCCATACACAGCGACTGTCTGAAGGCAAGGCAAGATATCCCCTTTCAGAAAGCAGCTCGCGGGGACTTCTCTCCATGGCGATCCAGGTTCTGGCGTTCTTGATCGCTCTGGGCGGAATTCTGTGCGGGGAGTCGAAGTTCATGGTCTACAACACTTCGGCGGGTATCCATCCCACCAAGCTGAACGTTCACCTTGTCGCTCACACTCACGACGATGTTGGATGGTTGAAGACCGTTGATCAGTACTACGTTGGCTCCAACAATTCGATTCAGGTCCACCTTTCACTCTCCCTCTGGGTGAATTTTTGTGGGCTATGTTCTTATAGCTAGTATGAGTATTGCTTGCAGAATGTTCCCAGACGGACACTAAGTAAGTAATGTAGGATGATTAATCTTTAAAAGAGATGGTATGAATCGTAAAATGTAGGAAATTCAATGTTCAAAGTGGCCACGGCGATTAGAAAAGAGGTCAGTTTTTCATATTGTTATCATCAGTTTTCATTTTGTAAATTAGGAAAGCATAGAGAAAAGTCAAGTATGCTGTTTCTGTAAACAACTTTCTCATAGAGTTTATTCTCCCGGGCCCATGAGCACCCCACAGGCCCATGGATATAGTTAATTTCATGTACAACCGCATGTGTGATTGGTCTCACCGAAGGCTACGTGCTCAAGGGGAAATAGTCACATTATTACATATGATTGCTACTTTAACGTGCAGGGGGCATGTGTTCAGAATGTCTTGGATTCTATGGTACCTGCCCTTCTAGCAGACAAAAATCGGAAGTTCATATACGTTGAACAGGCAAGTTCTTTTTGGTATTTATCATGCTATCCTTAGCGACTATGTTGGTCAGCTGAAGAACGAGAGCAAAGTTTGTAGTGTATGTTCAAAAGCAAATGTATTTATATCTAAGTTCAGCACTGAAAGAATTTTATTGATGTTGGAGCAACAAGTTAAAGTTTAAGCTCCATGTTGGCTGGACACTGAACCACGGGTGTTCTGCCATCAATTGAAGAAAAATTGACAAGCTAAATGCGCTAGGACGGGAACCTGATGATGAAAATTCTATTATTTTATCTTTGATTAATGCACAAGTTTTTCATGGGGTTACATTTGGTCCATTTTCTAGGAGGATTGAGAAACTGACATCGGTCTGCAGGGATATTTGTTTTCGGCAGCATTACCATTTACTGGAGATCGATATGATACTTTAATTAATTATGTATACAGGCATTTTTCCAGCGCTGGTGGAGAGATCAAAGTGAGACAATTCAAGCTATTGTCAGGAATCTTGTCCAGTCAGGTCAATTAGAGCTCATGTAAGATTACTTCCCTGCAACGGGGAAAAAAAAACTGATCAGTTCATCCCTTTAGTTGTCCATCTTGTATGTAAGCATTTGTTGGTCAAGTGCTTTTCTGAAACTTCTATCTTGATGCTTTCTCCATTTGCATCCTATCTAATTACCCTACAGAAATGGGGGTATGTGCATGCACGACGAGGCTGTACCACACTACATTGACATGATTGATCAGACAACTCTTGGACATTGGTTTATCAAAAAGGAGTTTGGTGTGACACCTAGAATTGGCTGGCAAATTGATCCATTTGGTCATTCTGCAGTGCAGGCATACCTGTTGGGTGCAGAGGTGAGCTTTAAATGGTGAAAATTTTCATACTTATGTTTGTCTAGTGGTTGAACCTTTGCAGATCTTAGCCAAGTAAACAGGAACGATGATGTTAGATCTTCTTTGTGCGAACTTCATCTCATCTGTCATATATGGTGCTAGTGCTATATATTAACGCTTATGCACCCAATTAAGCTCAAAATACACTTCTCCAATTTGGCTAGGCTGGATTTGACTCATTTTTCTTCGGACGGATAGACTACCAAGACCGGGCAAAGCGTAAGAATGAGAAAAGCCTTGAAGTTGTATGGCGAGGTTCTAAGAGCCTTGGTTCCTCTGCCCAGGTAAAATAACATAAAACTGATTTGGTTTCATATATCACAATTTTAATTTGACATAATCAAACTGATGTCAAGCTACATGTGCACAGAGCTGCATACTCAAATTTCGCATACTGTCAACTTGCAATGATATTATTTTACTGGGATCCCCTGTTCATGTTGCCTTTCCTCGTGCTTGACATGTTTTTTGCTTCCCTAACTTATGTAGATATTTGCTGGTGCATTCCCTGAGAATTATGAGCCTCCATCAGGTTTCTATTTTGAAGTTAATGATGACTCTCCAATTGTCCAGGTATAGGATTTGCTTTATTTCTTTTTTGGAATAGAAGGAAAACTGACTAATATATATATATATGCCTTGAAGGATGACATCAATTTATTCGATTATAATGTTCAAGAGCGAGTCAATGACTTTGTGGCTGCTGCAATACAACAGGTAACTTGCTTTCTGACGGAACTGTTACCAGAATCTGATTGTTGATATGTCCCCTGACCTCATTTTTTTGGTTTTTATTTCTCTATTGATTGGTTGACCTGCTGATATGTTTTCCCTTCCTTTAGTTTCAGATATTTTGCTTTTATATTGCTTTACATTTTCTATTTAACTGTTATATATAGTTTAATCTATGTTCCATCTATCAACTGAATTGCAAATCAGTAGTTCAATCGCGCAGCATAACCTGTGTCTGGGTTATGACAGGGAGCTATTACTATTACCAATTATTGAGAAAAAGATTAACTCATTAAAATAACAGGAGAAGTCAGGCATGATTTAATATGTATCCCTCCATTCTACTTCATAAACATTCATATAAAACACAAACATTCTCTCTCTTCCTGAGATATGCTTCACTTTTCCCATTTTATGGAAATTCTCCTGCGTTTTTCTCTTTTAGGAAGGATCCATTTACTTGAACTGGAGTAGCTCTGGCAATATTTATCCCGAAAATTGCATTTTAACCCTACTTAGGAGTTGAAACTGACTGTTTGTTATTCTCAGGCAAATATAACTCAGACAAATCACATCATGTGGACAATGGGAACAGATTTCAAGTATCAATATGCACACACATGGTTCAGGCAGTTGGATAAACTTATTCATTATGTCAATCTGGTAAAGTGCTTTGGTCCCAGTAGATCTTTTCTCTTAATCTAGGCATAGTTCAGATTATTGCTTCATTAACCTGCTTCTTTGGTTTGACGGCCTTTGGATCTTGTTCTGCTGAGCAGAAAATGGTTAATTTCCTGAAGCTGCCTTTTCCTTCTTTCTGGCAGATACTTAAAGATTTTATCCTCCTGACTGCAACTCATGAACTTCAGCATTTTGTCTTATTTTACATACATATAGGATGGGCGTGTAAACGCACTCTACTCCACCCCATCCATATATACTGATGCAAAATATGCGGCAAATAGAGCCTGGCCCCTCAAAACTGGAGATTATTTCCCGTAAGTTGAAAAATATGGTTTCATATTTATTCTCTTCCTGCTGTCTTTGTAATTTCACTGAGAGACAAGCATGTATTCTACCAGCTATGCAGATGGTGCAAATGCTTATTGGACAGGTTACTTCACAAGCAGACCAGCTTTGAAACGTTATGTCAGAGTGATGAGTGGCTACTACTTGGTAATGCTGCTGCAACACTTGCTGGACTAAAAATCAGTGCTCTCCAAATTCTTGGCCTTAATTTATCATTTTTGATGTGCTTCCAGGCTGCCAGACAACTGGAGTTCTTCAAAGGAAGGACCTCCTCAGGCCCAAATACAGAGCCATTGGCTGATGCTTTGGCAATTGCTCAACATCATGATGCAGTATCTGGCACAGAAAAGCAGCATGTTGCAAATGACTATGCAAAGCGTCTTGCAATAGGCTACACAGAGGTGCCAATACTTTTTTCTGGCTACTAGTTATACATATATAGAAACATATATTTCATGGCCTTTCGATCTGATGTCAATGCTTCACCTATTTTTCATATGAAGGCAGAAGCACTAGTTGCATCTTCATTGGCCTACCTGGTGGAGTCAACATCACCCAAGGAGTGTGGGAACCCAACTACGAAGTTTCAACAGGCAAGGAATTAAACCTTAGACCATGTGAATTATCTAGATTTAATTAGTGGATTACTCTCACTATTAACTAGCAAAAACTCATATTTAATTTTATATTTCTTCTATTTACAGCTGTACCGATGACTCCAAACTAGTCTTGTACTGATAAAGTAAAGTAGCGGTAAACAATTGGATACTTGTTATACATCACATACTTGATAAATGAGTTTGTAATTGATGTGTCTTTAGGCATTCTCTAAGCACAACCATGGGGGGTTTTTTTTTAATAATATGCTTGATTGTTACTCTAAAATGATAGGTAAAATTTGCCTGGAAATTCTCTACTTACATTTCAATTCCCTCTTTCCTATCCTCTATGCAAACCATGTCTATAATTTTTGTGTGTGTGAAAAAGTCTCTTGTTTGGTTAGTATATATTTATCTTGATGGTACATATGTTACTAGCAACAAGTATCCTGTATCCAGGTGACAAATCTGTTCTGGTCCCCTTCTTTTCTTCTTTAAATAATCCATAGCCTGATATTTCCTTTACAGGTATTTTGTGTGATATGCTGTTTCTTGTTCTTTGAATACATGATAAAGTTCTGCGATATGAAATTTGATACATTGCGTTTACACAGGATTTTGTAAATCAAGAGAAGGAATTTAGTTTTACCTATTTATAGAATTTCTGCAGCATGTGTAGTTTTTCTTGGCCGTCTCCCTTTTGTTGTTTACCTCTTTTTGGTACTTGATTGTTTGATTGGTTGACTCTTACAAAAATACTTAGGTCTTGATTTATGAATCAATTTGTTGGTTTTTCTTTTGGTTTATATAGCTAATCAAAGTGGTATGTGTGCCAGTGTCCACTTATCAATATAAGCTATTGTCCCCCATCAGAAACCATCCTTTCCGAAGGAAAAGACATGGTAAATGTGGAATCTCCATTGAAATTCTACACTATTACTAGCAGATGTTGTTTTCCATACCTCTTTTCTATAACCTGTTGTATCTTTTTCGTGCAGGTGGTAGTGGTTTACAATCCTCTTGGATGGGAGAGAGAAGACATAGTTCAAATACCTGTAAGTACTGACAGGGTGTTCCTTGCAATCCATTAACTCATAAGTTAATCCATTAACTTGTACATAAGTTTAGTTGCTGTCAGGACAGTAGTAAGAGCGGAAGTTATTTATTCTTACAGAGATTCATCATTGAAGTGCTTATAAATGTTCTGTTTTAATTCATGCCTCAAATACGTTGCTGTATTTTTTGCTTCTGGTAACACGACATCTGGCTGCTAGTAGAGTCTTCTATTTGACCTAAATTGACTACTTGTTTTCATTCTCTCTTTATTACTTCAGTGGTCTACCTTTCCCCTGATTTAATTGAGCTTGTGTTTAGGTAATGGCAGAAGACATCTCTGTCCTAGATTCTGAGGGAGATGATGTTGAATCTCAGCTGATTCCTATTACTGATCCATATCATAAGTTAAGAAGCTACCATGTCAAGGCTTACTTGAGTAGAAATGCTGGCAAGGCTCCAAAGTATTGGCTTGTGTTCCCAGTATCTGTGCCAGCTCTTGGTTTCAGCACATATTCTATCTCACATGCCCAAGGAACAGGTTCTGGCGATTTATATGCTAAATTTTTTCATCTTCCTGCTAACATCTTCAGTGTAAAACCGAGTAAGATTAAAGATTATTTTTACTGGATAAATTACAACCTCTAGATTATTCTTTCAAAAAAAAACCATCACTGACATAGAACGATTGACTATGATTGACCTAAGCTAAGAGAATATTCATTGGTCTAGGTCAAAATTCCCTTAAAATGTGTCTTCTCCTAGCCTCAACCAATGATGTTTATGACTGATGCAGATTTTACTGCAGGTGCTGGATCTACCAAATCAAGCATCCATAAAATCCAATCAGGCAAAAATTATGGAGTCAATATTGGTCAAGGAAATCTTAAGGTTGCATATTCTGCAGAAGGGAAAATGACACATTATATTAATGGAAGCAAAAAGGTAAGTCACTAATGTGATAACTGTGTAGTTTAAGTCCACTTGGCCTTATACATACCTCTGGATCTGGTTCAGGAACAAGTTAAGCTATCCTATAGCTTCTATTCTGGATCTAATGGAACTGAAGAAGATCCTCAGGTTTGTTTAAACTGATACCCCTCACATGTAAATCTTCTTACTGCTTATCAGCCTGGGGATGTGTGTCAGACTAAATTGACAAATTTCTCTTGGAACTGTGTTTTTTGTTTTTCAGAAATCAGGAGCATACATCTTTCGTCCAAATGGCACTTTCCCTATAAGTCCTGCGACAGAGGTTTGGAAGTTTCTGTTTCAAATAGAGCAGCTTATCTTAAAATGTTCCAAGTTTTCTGACCAGATTTCTTGGAGTTGCAGACACACATGACTGTTATCCGTGGACCAATAATCGATGAATTGCACCAACAAATAAATTCATGGATATATGAGGTGATACTTGTTACTGTTAAGCTCTTCCTATGCTGTACTGAAGAAGAGCCTATGAATAATAAAATTCTATAAAATTTCACCAACTTAATTTAGCCAGATTGAGGTTACAAGGTTTAGATTTGCTTCAAGAGAGTAGCAAGTTGAGAAGTTTCTTTTCACAGGAGGGGCTGTATCATCTCCATGGGCATTTCCTGTTTCTAGATTGATGGAATTCTTCTTCTTCCTTTCATATTTTAAAGGGTGCTTTTTCATAATTATAGATTCTTTGAGATGCAGGTTGTTCGGGTGTACAAGACAAAGGAACATGTTGAAGTCGAGTTCATAGTATGTCTTTGATATATTCAGTGACCATTCTATCATTTGTGAGATTGAAATTGCCCAGTAGTTACATACAGATCATTTATACCAAGACTGCCTATTCTATTAGGTTGGACCTATTCCCATTGATGATGGCATTGGAAAAGAAGTTGCTACTCAAATATCAACTGGCATGGAGACCAATAAGACATTCTATACAGATTCTAATGGCCGTGATTTTATTGAAAGGGTAAGTTGGGCACTTTCACATGTAAATTATAGACAGCCCTTCTGGAAATCAATATCTTGATCAAAATTTGTGTAGAGGATCACCCCATTAGGTGTATTCATTTTCATCTCATATTGATAGCACATACTCTTACTTATCTTGCAGATTCGAGACTATAGAACTGATTGGAATCTGGAAGTGAACCAACCTGCCGCTGGAAATTATTATCCAGTAATCTATTCCAACAAGCGGCTGATGTTTTACCTTACACATATTTATTAGGTTTTTTTTTTTCAATGGAAGTTTGATGATGCTGTTATTATTTTGGTGCATGGCAGCTTCTAACTTGAAAGACCATTATCCTTTGTCTTATTCCAGTTTTAATTTTGCTTCTTCCTTTTTTAATTATATGCTTGGAGGGGATGGGTTTGAAATTTCAAAAACAATTTCCTTAGGAAAAATTTCCCCTCAAGAGGTCTTTTAGATGTCTAAACAAGGGAAAATTGGAAATATTTTCTTTCTTGGTAGTAGTGTTCAAGTCCAAAAAAAGTACTATTTTTGTAGCTTTGAATTTTCTTTTGACGAGTTTCCCCATTAGAGAATTGGGCTTTCTTTATCAGTCGTCTTTGCAATACAGGAAGTTTTATCAGTGAATATCAAAATTTCATCTAATTCTATGTTGTTTCAGATCAATCTTGGAATCTTCATGAAAGATAATGAGAAAGAATTCTCTGTCTTGGTGGATCGTTCGGTGGGAGGATCAAGCTTATCTGATGGGCAAATTGAGCTAATGCTACATAGGTAAATGGATTCAATATGCATACATATATTCATAAGCGTGCCCGGTACCATAAAACGTAAAGTGGAACAATTAGTAATTGAGGAATTCTTTTGCAGGAGGCTTCTCCTTGATGACTCCAGAGGGGTTGCAGAGGCTCTGAATGAAACAGTTTGTGTGGAAAATAAGTGTACAGGACTCACAGTAAGTGCATGTGGCTCCTCTTAATTATTTTCCTTGCTGTACTTCTTTGTGATCCATCTCTTACTTGGACAAAATGTAGATTCAAGGGAAGTACTATTTCCGGTTTGATCCCTTAGGAGAGGGCGCTAGGTGGCGCCGATCTTATGGTCAGGAGATATACTCCCCACTTTTGCTAGCATTTGCTGAACAGGTATTAAGAGTACTGAATTAGTTTTTTGTTTCCGTTCTCATGATTTAATGATAACATCACAAACAATATTTTGTTCATAGGATGAAAATTACTGGAGGAGCTCTCGCACAACCTCATTTTCCGGGATTGATTCCTCATATACTTTACCTGAGAATACTGCCATACTGACTCTCCAGGTGACTCCGGCTTCTTTACATTGCACGCTGTTCTTTGTTTTCTAATATTCTCTCGATAGTTGGATTTTATTCTTCCTTCAACAACTCAGGAACTTGATGATGGAAAAGTTCTTCTCCGGCTGGCACATTTATATGAGGTCTGAATCTGCCTATTTCTCAGTTCGTTTCCCACTTTCACACATCAAATGTTGTCTAAGCTCTTGTTTCTTCGTGTGGCTTCTTTGTAAATCATGCACAGATTGGCGAAGATGAAGATCTCTCTGTAATGACGAGCGTTGAACTGAAAATGCTTTTCCCTGGGAAGAAGGTGAGAAGAATTCTATGCAGTAATATCGGGTAGCCAGGGAAGTGGAAAAAGTTACGGTCTTCCATTTTTCCACCCATGCAGTTAAAGCATGTAAAAAATGCCGGATCACATATTACTGGACTTTTTCCATGTACAAAACATCATGGGAGTGCGATCTGTAGCACAGTTTTTCGCTTGTTCTTCTTCATTTATTTTTTCTAATGTTCAACAAGAAAATAATGAGAAAGAAGGTAAAGGGAGATTAATTTCTTGAGCCAAACAGCTTTTGACTGCATCTCTCTGCCCTGTCATTTTACTTTCAGATCGGAAAAGCAACGGAAATGAACCTATCTGCAAACCAAGAAAGGGCGGAGATGGAGCGCAAGAGACTCATTTGGCAGGTGGAAGTCTCTCCAGAGGAGGAAGAAACAGAAGTCTTGAGGGGTGGGCCTGTTGACCCTGCTGAACTGGTGGTGGAGCTCGCTCCGATGGAGATCCGTACTTTCATCGTCGAATTTGTTCAGCTCAACAGTGTTTTCAACGCCTAATGCAGTAGAAGGATATGAGAGGAGGCTGCCACTACTCTGAACTGTATGCCCCCCTGAACTTGCAAGAGTTTCTCCCTGTTCGTGTTGAAAATGATCAGTGTGTATAGAACCGAGTCTGAGTGGCAAAAACTAACAGTGCCGACTGTGTCTATGCAACTCAAAACTGACATTGCAAATGTGTTTGGCATGGAGGATCCTGAGCTGAGCTGAGCTGCCTTTAATTGTTCATATCATTTGGGCGCTGGTCTTTTATTTACATTACTTACCTTCGCATCCTCTGCGTTTGTTTGGTGAAATTTGTTGCAGGGAAGGCATGTCTCCAACGTGTCCGACGTTCGGGCCGGCCTAAGATATGTTAACGGCGAATAATGGTATGAGAATCATATCCAGTAATGTTCCATGCTGCTCTGGGCCGGTCTCTGACTTTTTCACTGGTCGATCGATTTGGTTCAGTTATTTACTTAGCCCTTCACGAAGAGACTCGGACATGAACATTATGAAAGCGAAGGACAGCACCTTTTGATTAAAGTGAAAAAATTGGATAAGACTCCAATTTAAATCAATATTATTATTATTTTTCCATTATATGGAATGTGAGGTTTATAAGGTGAGAAATAATAAAAAAAATAATGGAATAAAATATAGTTTTAAAAATTGGATCAAGTTAGCCGGTTCGATCGGTTTAATTAGGAAAAAGTCACTCACTCGGTCTAGTTTCTATAAAAGATTTAATTGGATACTCAAAGAGGTCAATTCTGATTGAACCAGTTGATTTTCGGTCCAACTGATGAACTTAATTGAATTGATAAATAAATTAGTTAATTTAAAATTAAAATATAAAAATATATT